>JANAVB010033220.1:18617669-18800169 GCA_029216955.1 Iris pallida | reverse complement strand
ATATTTTGATGGATCTGCGTGCAACCTCCAGGCAAGATACCTTACCTCCCTCTACAGTTTATTTACATGCATATTTCTATTATTATGTAGTTTTACTAGTTAATTATTGACATGTGTATTGTACATCGTGCATGCTAGTATATAGATATAGCCCTTGTTTATGGTTAGCTTTATAGTTCGTATTGGATATATATATAGTTCTTGTTCATAGTTAATTTTGTAGTTCATATTGGATTAATTCTCTCGTGTATCTAATTGGGTCGTGTCGTGTCATCACCTGTTCTTGGACTGAGTCACATCGTGTCATAGGATGAATAAGTCATAACGGAACTGTTGTACCTTGAATTCTTGAAGTTAACCTGCGAGTCCACATTAGGGGCGAGGGTTAGTAGTTATCTGTTCCATACCTGCGAGCCCACATTAGGGGCGAGGGTGATGCTAGCCTGTGAGTCCACATTAGGGGTGAGGGTTAGTAGTTATCTGTTCCACACCTGTGAGCCCACACTAGGGGCGAGGGTGATGCTAGCCTGCATGCGAGTCCACACTAGGGACGAGGGTTAGTAGTATATGGTTCACACCTACGAGTCCATACTAGGGCGAGGGTGATGCTAGCCTGCGAGTCCACACAAGGGGCGAGGGCTAGTAGTTGTTCAAACCTGCGAGTCCACACTAGGGGCGAGGGTTTGAGTATTCTATTGGTTATCCGTTGACATCGTGACATCGTGTTCTCTTGTTCTCCGCCAGCAGTTCGTTTTGTAACGACCCGCACCCACCGTGAGGGTACGAGTACGTAACAGCGCCCAGCCTATGCCGCAGTGTCGGCGGTAGAACGATGTTCTAAGTCTCTAACTAACCAACAACTCATGCAGTATATAATGTACTCATCATGATCAACTCCGAACGGAGGACAAGTATAAGATATGGTGTAACTTAATCACAGTCTAAGCACGATAAGATAATACCGAAAAATAACTAAAGAACTGAAGACAACAATAACTACTGAAATAATAACAACATCTCGAACAATCTCAAATGCATCTCAAGTCTCAAATCTATACAACAAGCTCTACATGAAAACAGATGCAAGTCTACTAACTAAATCCCGATCACTCATGAGTGTCGGGGCCAAAGGTAGCCGTCCCATCTCCGGGTCCATAATATGTAGGGCATGTATCCTCAGCGCAAGTATCTGTAATATTTTCAACAGGTCCAGTCAGGACAGGAACGAGCACATCTCATCTAGAAAATCCAAGTAAATGACAGAGAACTATAAAGCAGTAATAGGTAGTTATATTGATGAACATAGCAGTTTATATTCAGGTGATGGTAAAGAGAGACAGATAAAGTGCAAGGAAAGTAAGTAACTAAACAAGAGAAGAATCATGACAATAAAGACTGTAAAATGGAAACTAGCTGAACTAGAGTAACATGGTATAAGTCCAGACAGTAATGTAGACAAGTGTAACTCCAATGTAAGTACAGTACAAGACGAATCTAATACAAGATGAATCCAGTACGAGATGATCCCAGTCATAGTGATCAATGATTCCAGGGTGAGTCCAGCCTATACTCTAACAGTGTATTTTTAAAATACCGAGATCGACATGTAAACGGCTGTAGATAATACGGCACATCACACACCTGGCCGGGTGTGAGATGGCTATCATTCCAGTAGATTCTAGTTGGGAGATTCCAGATTGGGGTATGTCTACATGTCTTACTCAAGTATTTTCCCTCCCAGCAAGTACAAGTGATTCCAGAATACGACACAAAATCGAGATGAGTCCAGCCAACATGATGATACCAGCAAGTGATTCCAGGGTGATTCCAGTAGATGATTCCAGTAATAGAAGCCAAACATGATGATACCAGTAATAGAGGCCATACAATATGGTATGTGTGTCGCATATATGAATCCAGAATATCCATACGTGTTGTAACAGAGAATCACATACAGCTAACTAGAAGTGAAGTACAGTAATTGACAAGTAAATGAGAGAACTATCAGAGAATATACTCGCCTGATACTCTGAAAAGTGTAGTGTAATATCAGATGTCTGCACCGGAGTCACAATGTCCTAAATAGACCAGTACAGGTTATAATATATTTAAAACAAGGTAAATAAAGTTTATGATACAATCTAGATAATTTCTAGGCCAATTTAGGTCAAAGTCAACTCTAAGTCAAACCGGGTCAACTGTCTAGGTCAAACTAGGTCAATTGGTCACATCTAGACTCAATGTTGACTTCTGGTCAACTATCTAGTCAACCAAGTCACTTAGGCCTACAGGGTCAATATCTAGGTCATTCTATAGGCTATCTACTAACTTAGACTAGGATACTAATCTATCACAAGATACTAGAGTAGGCTATCGATCAATATCAATATCTAAGTCATATGTATATACTAGTAATATTCCTTCTAGGCTAATTCTAAGCTAAGGTCAACTAATGGTCAACCTATACCCTAACCACTTGATACAAGCCTAATAAAAGTCACACTAGATCAATCTAGATTATACAAAGTCAATCTAAGTCATACTAGGCCTAACAAAGTCAAACTAGGTCAAGACAAGTCAAACAAAGTCAAACTGGGTCGATTTAAGTCAAAGGTTGACTTACAGTTGACTTTTGGTCAACCGGTCAACTCTGGTCAACCCTGGTCAACTCATAGTCCACTCTAGGTCAAACTAGGTTAATGGTTGACTCACAGTTGAATTTTGGTCAACTGGTCAACTCTGGTCAAGTTTCGGTCAATTTTAGGCTAAAGTTGACTTTTGGTTGACTTTTAGTCAAAACGGTCAACCATGGTCAAACGGGGTCAACCCTAAGTCATTTACCCTATTCCTAACCATTACCAACCAAGCCATCCTAATTCTAACCATATCTTAAACATATTATATTATATCTTAGTTCTAAGGTATTACCTTAACCTTACCTTATTATCCTACCAAGGTAAACTCTTCGCCTTAGCCTCTAACCAATACCCCAACCTACTTTACCCTCACTTTACGTATCCCTCATACCCTACTAAGGTATTCTAACTCTTATTCTTGTATCTCAATACCATACCATGGTATCTTGATATCTCACTTGCTAAAAAGGTAAATATCCATTACCTTGAAGGTAAAAGGTAAATCTTAAGATACCGTATTGGTATCCTAAGATACCACTCTAACTCAACTCTAACTAGCACTCTAACTCAAACTAACTTGGTATCCCAATACTAAGTCTCTAACATCCCACTATCTAACTCTCCTAGTATACTAACATCTATTTCCAACTAACTTTTCTACTCTCATAACATAATATCTACTTATTAACATACCACACATAACCTTCATGAAACCACTATCTTTCATCATCTAAACCCTCACCAAAAATACACCCTAACCCACTACAAACTCACCCACACATACACATGGAAGGAGGGGGGGTATGGGGTTGCTACTGCTGCCCATAAGCAGCAGAAAACTGCTTTTTAAAGCAGCAAAAACTGCTGTGGCTGCTGCTGAATTCAGCAGCACTGCTGCTGTAGCAGTCCTCTGTTTGGGGGCTGCTTGCTGCCACTGTGAGGGGGGGTTGGCTGCTGTTGTGCCCCCCTTGTTCCCCCTCAACATCCCCCTTCTAAACCCCTACTAACCCTCTACCAATCACCATCAAACACCACTCAAAAACCACTCAAAATACTCTCACAAAACACAATTACAACCACACTTTCCTTCTCACAAACACACATACATCAACCCACACTCATTCAACCATACCAAGTCACAACCAATTAGGTAGGCATGATCCCTCACTCTCCCACACACACAACAACACCTCCACACACAACCACACAATATTAAATATATCAATTCTAACCCAAAACAGTCCACTATCTAAAATATGCAAAATAACACATAAACACATGTAAATATGACATGTAGGCCTAAAACATATGCCCAAACTTGTAGGGAACCTAATGAAAACCATGGCGAACCTATCTAACATGTCTAAACTACCCTCTAACTAATCTAAATCTAAAATTAGAGGGCAAAAATGTCTATGGGGCATTCCTACAAACACTTGGTGGGCCACCCTCGGAATTTCTCCTTGGGTGCCAAAAAAACCATCATAACTTCCAAATGAGGACTCCAAAGTGTCTCAAAATCAAACCTAAGGATGGTACATACATGGGGGTGGTTCCTACGGGTTCAAAACTATCAAAATGCAATGCAAAGTTGAAATAGAGAGGGATTGGAGAGAGAGATACCTATTAGGAGTTGGATCCCAATGAAAAACCCAAAGGACACGAAGTCGACACGGACTCTCCTCAAAGTTGGACACTCCTTCCTTGCTCCTTGCTCCCCACTCCTAGTAGGCTCCCTCTCCTTGATGGATTGAGAGGAATGGAGGAAAAATGAGTGGATTTGGGAGATGAAATCCAAAGGGGTTGCTCTTAAGTTTGGGAAAGAACACAAAATAGGAAAAAGGAGGCAGGTAGAGAAATGAAATGAAAAGAGGGGAACCCTAAGCTATAGTGGCTGCCATGATGCCCTATTTGGGTCCATTTGAAAAGTCCAATATGCCCTCAACTAGTCTCCTTTGGTTCAACTTAAGTCATGTGAAGGTTCGGGGTCAAAAGGGTCAAGTTTCTAATCTCTAAATGACTAAACTTGTCATATGGGATTAGCCTAATTATACTAGACTAATTAGTAGAATTTGTGGGCCATGTCTAACTATTCTTGGGGTCCCGTCTAGAGTCTAAGCTACCCGGGTCACTAACACAAGTCGGAACGAAACGAAACTTAAACCCGACTAAACAAATCCCAAAAATGCAATATTAAAATATAAAAATTCCTAAATTATTAAAAATATAAAATAACCAAAATTATAATATATCGATTTAAATATTATTAAAATAATCTAAAATTTACCAATTAATTAAAATTCTAAATAATTCAAAAGTCACAAAATGACCAAAATACCATTAGCCTAAAAGTGGTAATTAGCAAATCTAATCACATGGGTTAGGCCTCCATGGTTATGGTTAGTCTCTAGGCTAAGCAGCTTTAAGGTTACACTAGTCAAATCACAAGTCATGACTTAAAACAATTTTTAAATAGTTTAAAAATGATTAAAAATCACCAAAAATTATAATATGAAATAAATATCAATAAATAATAATTATAATTATAAAATTTTAAAATTACCCTCATCTGGAAAACTGGGTGTTACAATCCTACCCTTCTTAGAAAAATTTTGTCCTCGAAATTAAAATGATCACACCCCTTCTAGGTCAAACTCCCAACAATTCAAAGTCAATAGATAACATGCAACACAGTCCTACTGGTCGTGATTCCACAGTCTCGAACATGGTAGCTACACTATCTAGCAAATCACAAGCAATATTCTGGCAGGTACTAATGGAAATCACACAACAAGATGGAAAGAAGAACAGGAAGACAGACCTGCTAACCCGTCACCCGTAGCGTCGGTCTACTCGACTGTCAGCACAAAAGTCCTGCCCCTCTGGGGTGTATCCCTCTGTTGGTACGGGGCACGGTGCTGCGCTACAGGTGGCCCATCTCCCTCTATCTAATCCTTGACACTCAAGTAATATCCACCCTGATATTCCACTCAATTACTCTAGGGCACCATCTATATGGTATCTATTCTGCAATCTGATAATCATACCCGTCTATTCAGAACCATGTTACCAGAATCCTCGTCACACCAGTAAGTATGGCTGTGATAATCCATAGAGTCCACAACTAATGTACATACCTCTAAAATCATGGTATTTAAAATTTTCGCATTGCCGCTAGCTTGGCTGCGAAAACTTTAAATTCCCACACCCGAGAAATACATCCAAAATCAGACTCTATCTTATCGCCAACCAGCTAATATGGCTGTAGAAGACTCTAGATTCCATGACTGAGGCAACCTAGCCCATAATGTTATCTTGGTAGGAAATCAAGTCAATAATGAATACCAAGAAACAAATTCAACGATGAATCAAGGAAGATAGACAGATACTGTCAGAATCGAATTTCAAAATAGTTTATAATGAGATTCTTAAGGGTCATCCGAGGAATCTTGTCAAGTAGTCCTAACTGTGATTGAGTACTCTCTCAACTAAAGCCTATTCCTTAATTCCTATCGCAAGCGCGTAGTTGTACAACTAATCGTTGCACTACCACGACATCGCACTAATGCGACTCTCGACCTGCATGGGCCACCACTAAAAACGTGTCATGACCCGCACCCACCATGAGGGTACGAGTACGTAACAGCGCGCAGCCTATGCCGCAGTGTCGGCGGTAGAATGCTGTTCTAAGTCTCTAACTAACCAACAACTCATGCAGTATATAATGTACTCATCATGATCAACTCCGAACGGAGGACAAGTATAAGATATGGTGTAACTTAATCACAGTCTAAGCACGATAAGATAATACCGAAATATAACTAAAGAACTGAAGACAACAATAACTACTGAAATAATAACAACATCTCGAACAATCTCAAATACATCTCAAGTCTCAAATCTATACAACAAGCTCTACATGAAAACAGATGCAAGTCTACTAACTAAATCCCGATCACTTATGAGTGTCGGGGCCAAAGGTAGCCGTCCCATCTCCGGGTCCATAATATGTAGGGCATGTATCCTCAGCGTAAGTATCTGTAATATTTTCAACAGGTCCAGTCAGGACAGGAACGAGCACATCTCATCTAGAAAATCCAAGTAAATGATAGAAAACTATAAAGCAGTTATAGACAGTTGTATTGATAAACATGGCAGTTTATATTCAGGTGATGGTAAAGAGAGACAGATAAAGTGCAAGAAAAGTAAGTAACTAAACAAGAGAAGAATTATGGCAATAAAGACTGTAAAATGGAAACTAGCTGAACTAGAGTAACATGGTATAAGTCCAGACAGTAATGTAGACAAGTGTAACTCCAATGTAAGTCCAGTACAAGACGAATCTAATATAAGATGAATCCAGTACGAGACGATCCCAGTCATAGTGATCAATGATTCCAGGGTGAGTCCAGCCTATACTCTAACAGTGTGTTTTAAAATACCGAGATCGACATGTAAACGACTGTAGGTAATACGACACATCACACACCTGGTCGGGTGTGAGATGGCTATCATTCCAGTAGATTCCAGTTGGGAGATTCCAGATTGGGGTATGTCTACATGTCTTACTCAAGTATTTTTCCTCCCAGCAAGTACAAGTGATTCCAGAATATGACACGAAAATCGAGATGAGTCCAGACAACATGATGATACCAGCAAGTGATTCCAGGGTGATTCCAGTAGGTGATTCCAGTAATAAAAGCCAAACATGATGATACCAGTAATAGAGGCCATACAATATAGTATGTGTGTCGCATACATGAATCCAGAATATTCATACGTGTTGTAACAGAGAATCATATACAGCTAACTAGAACTAAAGTACAGTAATTGACAAGTAAATGAGAGAACTATCAGAGAATGTACTCGCCTGATACTCTAAAAAGTGTAGTATAATATCAGATGTCTGCACCGGAGTCACAATGTCCTAAATAGAGCAGTACAGGTTATAATATGTTTAAAATAAGATAAATGAAGTTTATAATACAATCTACATGATTTCTAGGCCAATCTAGGTCAAAGTCAACTCTAAGTCAAACCGGGTCAACTGTCTAGGTCAAACTAGGTCAATTGGTCACATCTAGACTCAATGTTGACTTCTGGTCAACTATCTAGTCAACCAAGTCACTTAGGCCTACAGGGTCAATATCTAGGTCATTCTATAGGCTATCTACTAACTTAGACTAGGATACCAATCTATCACAAGATACTAGAGTAGGCTATCTATCAATATCAATATCTAAGTCATATGTATATACTAGTAATATTCCTTCTAGGCTAATTCTAAGCTAAGGTCAGCTAATGGTCAACCTATACCCTAACCACTTGATACAAGCCTAATAAAAGTCACACTAGGTCAATCTAGATTATACAAAGTCAATCTAAGTCATACTAGGCCTAACAAAGTCAAACTAGGTCAAGACAAGTCAAACAAAGTCAAACTGGGTCGATTTAAGTCAAAGGTTGACTTACAGTTGACTTTTGGTCAACCGGTCAACTCTGGTCAACCCTGGTCAACTCATAGTCCACTCTAGGTTAAACTAGGTTAATGGTTGACTCACAGTTAAATTTTCGTCAACTGGTCAACTCTGGTCAAGTTTCGATCAATTTTAAGCTAAAGTTGACTTTTGGTTGACTTTTAGTCAAAACGGTCAACCATGGTCAAACGGGGTCAACCCTAAGTCATTTACCCTATTCCTAACTATTACCAACCAAGCCATCCTAATTCTAACCATATCTTAAACATATTATATCATATCTTAGTTCTAAGGTATTACCTTAACCTTACCTTATTATCCTACCAAGGTAAACTCTTCGCCTTAGCCACTAACCAATACCCCAACCTACTTTACCCTCACTCTACGTATCCCTCATACCCTACTAAGGTATTCTAACTCTTATTCTTGTATCTCAATACCATACCATGGTATCTTGATATCTCACTTGCTAAAAAGGTAAATATCCATTACCTTGAAGGTAAAAGGTAAATCTTAAGATACCGTATTGGTATCCTAAGATACCACTCTAACTCAACTCTAACTAGCACTCTAACTCAAACTAACTTGGTATCCCAATACCAAGTCTCTAACATCCCACTATCTAACTCTCCTAGGATACTAACATCTATTTCCAACTAACTTTTCTACTCTCATAACATAATATCTACTTATTAACATACCACACACAACCTTCATGAAACCACTATCTTTCATCATCTAAACCCCCACCAAAAACACACCCTAACCCACTACAAACTCATCCACACATACACATGGAAGGAGGAGGGGTATGGGGTTGCTACTGCTGCCCATAAGCAGCAGAAAACTGCTTTTTAAAGCAGCAAAAACTGATGTGGCTGCTGCTGAATTCAGCAGCACTGCTGCTGTAGCAGTCCCCTGTTTGGGGGCTGCTTGCTGCCACTGTGAGGGGGGGTTGGCTGCTGTTGTGCCCCCCTTATTCCCCCTCAACATCCTCCTTCTAAACCCCTACTAACCCTCTACCAATCGCCATCAAACACCACTCAAAACACTCTCACAAACTCACAACAAAACACAATTACAACCACACTTTCCTTCTCACAAACACACATACATCAACCCACACTCATTCAACCATACCAAGTCACAACCAATTAGGTAGGCATGATCCCTCACTCTCCCACACACACAACAACACCTCCACACACAACCACACAACATTAAATATATCAATTCTAACCCAAAACAGTCCACTATCTAAAATATGCAAAATAACACATAGACACATGTAAATATGACATGTAGGCCTAAAACACATGCCCAAACTTGTAGGAAACCTAATAAAAACCATGGGGAACCTATCTAACATGTCTAAACTACCCTCTAACTAATCTAAATCTAAAATTAAAGGACAAAAATGTCTATGGGGCATTCCTACAAACACTTGGTGGGGCACCCTCGGAATTTCTCCTTGGGTGCCAAAAAAACCATCATAACTTCCAAATGAGGACTCCAAAGTGTCTCAAAATCAAACCTAAGGATGGTACATATATGGGGGTGGTTCCTACGGGTTCAAAACTATCAAAATGCAATGCAAAGTTGAAATAGAGAGGGATTGGAGAGAGAGATACTTATTAGGAGTTGGATCCCAATGAAAAACCCAAAGGACACGAAGTCGACATGGACTCTCCTCAAAGTTGGACACTCCTTCCTTGCTCCTTGCTTCCCACTCCTAGTAGGCTCCCTCTCCTTGATGGATTGAGAGGAATAGAGAAAAAATGAGTGGATTTGGGAGATGAAATCCAAAGGGGTTGCTCTTAAGTTTGGGGAAGAACACAAAATAGGAAAAAGGAGGCAAGTAGAGAAATGAAATGTAAAGAGGGGAACCCTAAGCTATAGTGGCTGCCATGATGTCCTATTTGGGTCCATTTGAAAAGTCCAATATGCCCTCAACTAGTCTCCTTTGGTTCAACTTAAGTCATGTGAAGGTTCGGGGTCAAAAGGGTCAAGTTTCTAATCTCTAAATGACTAAACTTGTCATATGGGATTAGCCTAATTATACTAGACTAATTAGTAGAATTTGTGGGCCATGTCTAACTATTCTTGGGGTCCCGTCTAGAGTCTAAGCTACCCGGGTCACTAACACAAGTCGGAACGAAACGAAACTTAAACCCGACTAAACAAATCCCAAAAATGCAATATTAAAATATAAAAATTCCTAAAATATTAAAATATAAAAATAACCAAAATTATAATACATCGATTTAGATATTATTAAAATAATCTAAAATTTACCAATTAATCAAAATTCTAAATAATTCAAAAGTCACAAAATGACCAAAATACCCTTAGCCTAAAAGTGGTAATTAGCAAATCTAATCACATGGGTTAGGCCTCCATGGTTATGGTTAGTCTCTAGGCTAAGCAGCTCTAAGGTTACACTAGTCAAATCACAAGTCGTGACTTAAAACAGTTTTTAAATAGTTTAAAAATGATTAAAAATCACCAAAAATTATAATATGAAATAAATATCAATAAATAATAATTATAATTATAAAATTTTAAAATTACCCTCATCTTGAAAACTGGGTGTTACACGTTTATTCATAGTGGTTCTTCCAGTCGTGTATAGTCATTTTTTTGTGTTGATTGGTCTTTTCCGTTTATTTTTTTGTATTTTCTTTATTGCATGATAAACTGCTAGATAGGCATATTTTTATGTATCTTGCTATGTCCCCTAAGGACCTGATGATCTCTTCAGGTTTAGCGATTGCATGGAGTTAGTTAGCAGAGCAGGATGGTAGATGATTGTGATGCATGATACAGGTATTTATTTGTGATATTTCTTTATTATCCTTTCGTGCTTATTACTCTGTACCATGTTATATTCTATTCATTTTATAGACTCATATCTTTCTTGGAGTCAAAATCGGACAATATGATAATGGACTACAGACCATGACCCATAATTGTTCATTCATGTTTTATATTCTTATTGTGGATTGAGAATAGATTGTATTGCCATGATTTGGCAGTAAACCATAGCCTTGACAGCGTTTACGTATTCGAGATGGGCTGGAGTCCGCTCGATACGTAGCTGGCTTGCTCACGAGCTCGCGTCCGAAAAGCGGGTGCAGGTCGTGACAAGTTTTTTCCCTACCATTGCTAATACACTAGTCAAGGCACACTACTGCACTACCCGTGCCATGATTCATAGTCATCTTGTACTCCAATCCTCAACCATGATTAAAATCATCTACCGTAATAATTTACTAAATAATTATTTATAAAAAAAAAAATCTAAAATCACCATTTAAATCAAATAAATAATAAAAAATATTTCAAAATTTTTGGGAAGGGAGGCTACACAAACCCTTCCGGAACCTGCGAGCTCGGTCCACAGGATCCCTGACCATATACTCTACGAAGCGGCTCAATCTACTGAACTCGACAGTGTACCCATCTACAGAAAGACTATCCTGCACCAGATTCTGGAACTGACTCTCCAGAAGCGTTTGGGCCACCTCAGAACATAACTTATTCTAGAAGAGGTCCTTGAACATCTCCCAAGTCAGACCAGGTACTGTAAGCCTAGGCTCGGTCCGGAACCAAGTAAGTGCAAGGTCAAAGAGTTGTAAACCCACAGCCTCAATCTGTAGATTCTCAGAAATCTGAGCTATCCATAAAATCCTCTCCATATCCTCAAGCCACTCATCAGCATAAAGGATACCTCAATACCCATGAACTCTCGAGAACACGTCTTCTTGAATATGCGGCCGGACGGGCTGCCACGAAGTGACTTTCTCTAAAGTCTCCAAAGTCGCATGATGTGCATTCTCTATGCCCTCCCATTATCAACTCAGTTCGAGCCTTGTGTGCCTCAGCCTACATCCACTAAGCCTTAGCCTGAACTCGCTGAGCCTTAGCCTGCATCCTCTGAGCATCCACCATGCCCTAGATAAGAGCAAACATATGTGCCTCATCAGTAGGCATGCTCCATGGAAAATAAATGGTGGTGGAGGAGGTAGACTCTCCGAGGCAACTAGAACAGTCTCTTGAACTGGTGGAGGTGGAGGAATAGCGCCAGTCGCTCCCCGAGCAGTCGGTCAGAAAGTTGCTGATTCTCGGAAGCTGCTGCAGCTACTCCTGAACACGCGCCCTAGTCACAAGTGTCATTATGTAAATATGACAAAGCAACAAGAAGTCATTAAGATGATATAGATAAGATATTATTCAAGAAAGGACAACAATTGAGGAAGATAACAATCAATCAAAATGGAAGATTTATATCTTAGGATTGCCAAAATTTTGGGAGTCCTCAATTTTGTTAGGGTTGCCAAAATTTTGATAAATTTAAATTCAGAATTTAGGCTGCCAAAATTTTGGCAGTCTTGCATCGGCCCTAATCCGACTGCAACAAATTCTAAAGCTTCCAAACCCCTATAATGGGGGTTCAAAATTACCAATAATGGTGTTCCAAAGGAATACATCTCCAATATATTGGTGTGTTCTAAAAATAAATAAATAATTCTAAAAATTGGTGTGTTCAATTTTATTTGAAAAAACCTAGAAAAATACTTTGAAATGAGAGGAAGATGAAAATTTACCTTGCTTGTGAAGAAGCCTTGGGTTGTGTCATTTTTTATTATGGTTGCAAGAGCAAGAGGAAGAGGAAGAGTAGTGAGAGGAAGATGGGATATGAGGTTGGATTTGAGTTGTGTTGTCTCCTAACAAATAGTGTTATGCCCCCCAACAATATTCAGGGCCGACCCTAGCCCAGGACGACTGCCTAGGGTCCACAAACTAAGAAGGCCCCCCCAAAAATAAATACTTGTATATATAACTTTGTAATGTTAAATATTAGTGTTCATATAAAATAGCATAGTAATCTATTTAATGTAGTTGGTTTTCACTTATATTTAGTATATAAAAGATCATGGGTTCAAGGGCATATTTGAAGCTATTTTTCTTTTTGAATAATAGTTTTAGTTTCAAATGGGGCATTATTTTAAATTTTGTTCTGGACCAATAAAAACTTTGGACCGGTTGTGACAATATTATAATTCAAGAGTGATGTTCCCTAGTGATATTCCTAACTTGTGATAACCTTTATCATAAAATAGTGCTACTAGTAATCCTCTTTTGAAAAAATATTTTGGATATTAAAAATTGAAACCAATTTGTTCCGTTCTAACACATTTTGGGGTTATTTTAACATTTATTTTTTCTTTTTAGTGGAACTTTTCTTTTGTTGTCTGGGTATTCTCTCTCCTACTTTTTTTTTTTTTTTTTTCTCTCTCCTACTTACCTTCCGCTAACAAGTGCAGGGAACTGGTCTTTCATCCCTCTTTATATCTGATGTACAAAAACAAAACAGAAACAGCAGCAAAGTTACGGAGAGAAAAAGAAGACTGAAAGGAATCTATGTAAGTATTCCTCCTCCTCCTCCTTGTTCTTGTCATTCCATTTATGGAAGTTCCTCTTTCTTTTTAAATGGCTACAGTAGATTTTTTTCCAATCTTTTTCAATCTCTTCTTTGACTTTTCCCTAGATCATATCGATCGGAGGAAGATTTCGGCTTCTAAAGTCGATTCCTTCATCTGGATCATCGATTTCCGGGTGAAATAGAGGGGAAATTTTGAAGTGGGTCAGAGTAAGTAGCTTAGAATTAGTTGATGGATCCCTATATCTGAAACCCTACTTTTTCTTGATCTGGGCATTTATGAATTCGTATAATTTAGCTGAAGAATTCAAAGCTAAGTGGAAATTTTAGATTTTGGGAGCCATAGGATGGAAATTATCTATGAGATGGCGCAAGACTCTGTTACTTTCCTAATGGAATAGCAGGGAGAGATTGAACATTTGGCATTTTTTCCGGCCATTTTATCGCAGTCTTCTATTAAGTATGATTAAGCAGATATTGGGACGGCTCCCGAAGAAGCCGTCAAAGTCATCGGACAACCGCGACCCAATTGGTGGGCCTTCCTCGGTTTCGAACGCTTCCTCCGGTTCGAGGACCGGGGATGTACCAATTAGTAGAGCTGCTCACAAGACTGATCAGATCCCTCCTGCAACGGCTAACTCGAAGCCTAATGGAAATCCGTACTTTGCCCCTTTCGAAGCTTTGCCTAGCTTAAGAGACGTCTCGAGCTCCGAGAAACCAAACTTATTTATCAAGAAGTTGAATTTGTGCTGTGTTGTATTTGACTTCACCGACCCGACCAAGAGCTTGAAAGAGAAGGAGATCAAGCGGCAGACGCTGTTAGAGCTTGTCGACTATGTTACGACTACCAACGGGAAATTTCCTGAAGTGATGATGCAAGAGATCACAAAGATGGTGTCTGCAAACTTGTTCAGGACCCTTACTTCACCGCCTCGTGAGAATAAGGTCTTGGAAGCCTTTGACGTGGAAGAGGATGAGCCTCTAATGGATCCTGCATGGCCTCATTTGCAGATTGTTTATGAGTTTTTCCTGAGGTTTGTTGCTTCTCCTGAAACTGATGCTAAATTGGCAAAGAGATATATAGACCATTCCTTTGTGCTTAGGCTACTTGATCTCTTCGACTCTGAGGACCCTAGAGAGAGGGAGTACTTAAAGACAATACTTCACCGCATATATGGTAAATTTATGGTGCATCGGCCATTCATTAGGAAGGCTATTAACAACATATTCTACCGATTCATCTTTGAAACGGAAAAACATAATGGGATTGCAGAGCTCTTGGAGATTTTGGGAAGTATTATTAATGGATTTGCTTTGCCTCTTAAGGAAGAGCATAAATTGTTCCTTGTTAGGGCATTGATTCCACTTCACAAGCCAAAATGCATTCCTATGTACCATCAGCAGTTATCGTATTGCATATCACAGTTTGTTGAAAAGGACTGCAAGCTTGCAGATACTGTTATAAGGGGATTGTTGAAGTATTGGCCTATCACTAATAGCTCCAAGGAAGTGATGTTCTTAGGAGAGCTGGAGGAGGTATTGGAGGCAACACAACCAGCAGAATTTCAACGATGTATGGTTCCACTTTTTCGCCAGATTGCCCGCTGCATGAATAGCCTCCACTTTCAGGTAAGAAGCTCTTTGAATTGCACTTTGTACACCCTGTAACACTTTGTTTTATCTCGTGGTTTATTTTCATATTATGCTGCCCTACACAGTCTTTGTTTTACCCTTTCACCTCCTTGGCTTGATAGTTCAAACAATACCCTATTTTTGCCTAATCCATTTTGATCTGTTACACAAATATTGAATTAATGCTATCAGAATAGAAATACTTGCAACAATATGTGACTTATCGGGTTAATATGATCATAAAAGTTTTAGGCAACAACACATTTTTAATATTATTTTGCAATTACATATTTATGCTTTTAATGCTTTTACTCTGTCTAGAGACAACGAATAATAGGGGACCTTCTATTTCTAAATCAGGTTTGTTGTGCTCTCCTCCCAAAAATGGTTGAGATATTTCTTTAATTTGAGGTCATAGGACGCTCTTTGAGAATAGGAGAAAATTCCAGTAATCCATAACATACTTATGTAGGACTTCTGTTTTAACAATTTTCGAGATGAGGTGACATTTATTTGCATTTGATGTGTGTGAATTTAAACAAGAAGAATGGTGGTAACCATCTTATTGGAATTGACAGTTACTGATTCAAAAGCCAACAAACGTTGCAGTTAGTGACCATATATTGGCCGCTACTTACCAATATAGGCCGATATCTGGGATAAGTTTACATTTATTCAAGGCAAAGAGTCCCTTCATCTCCCTTTAACTTTATATGAATCTTCAATTATGAATTGAATAAGTGCACTTATTCAAAATTTATTAAGGGAGATGAAGTATTATTTTAGCCGAGTCCGCGTGTCTTTCAATTATCAGTTTGAAGGGCCCGACTCTTGGATATGTATTCGTACCCGAAACCAGGTAACATAGTACCCAGTGTGGGACAAAAGTAGACTACATAGACTCACTAACTACAATATTCATTAAATCTAACACTCCCCTTCAAGATGGAGCATGTAAAACATGTCATCTTGTTACATAAATTTGAAAAAGAAAACACTTATAGAGATTAAAAAAGACAACATCAAAGGGTCACTGTCATTAGTAGAAACAATGGCATCAACATACCAGATAGTAGCAAAGGTCGTCACATAACCCAAAAGTGGTAGCAGTAGTAGGTGTTGATGCACAAGGACAAGGACAAGGACGTACAATATGAAGCAATATTGGGGTCTGCACACGAGGGCGCATGACAAAGAATAACATAGAGAGAACAGAGATCTGCACACCATGAGCCAAAGGACAAACGACCAAAAATTGCCAAGAAATATGAAAGTTCGACACATGACTAGAAGTAGCCGAGAAATAGCAGAGATCAACATTTAATGACATACGATCCATAAATAGCCGACAAATAGTAGAGATTGGCGCACAAGGACACACAATTACAAGTAGCTAAGGTCGGTGCACGGGAATGAATGACGACAAATAGTAAAGACACTCAGAACAAAGGTCAGACTGTGGACAATAGTAACTGGGTATAGATCGATACTAGAACACATGGCCAATACTCCCCCTCAAGTTGGACATGACAAGCATGTACAACTTCAAATCATTTTTTTTTACAAGTACATATGAATCACCGATTAACCAATTGAGCAATATAATCTGCAGTAGAAATAGTAGCAGGTCGAACCAGATCACCTTATGTAGGAGAGGCGCAAAATGACCTTGAAGAAAAACAAGGCAATGGTTCTAGACAAGTAGTAGTAGATAACTCATGTAGACGAACTGTAGACACCTACCTGATTTGTGGAAAGCTACAAGAAACGACATCAACAGACTACATAGTATAGGATGCTAAGTGTCATGGGCTTAGTATTTTTGCTTACACTTCGTCGCGTGCGACGCAGTATCTTTCGGCTCAAAGACTCGTGTAAGCCTTCCCGAACCCGCTTAGCTAGAATGCTAAGAAATTAGAGAAGAGTGGAGCAAGATTGGGAACTTAAAACTATTTTTCTATTACTTGGAGAATGCTTACAAGTTTTGGTGGTGAGAAACAAATGAGCCTTCCACTTATTTATAGTGCATCATAGGGCCTACAAGAAACTTCTGGAAACGAAATATTCCAAAAATTATTCTAGAGCCTAGATATTTACAAAGAAGCTTCTAGTCTATCCAGAAAGATCGTGGGTCATCTAGAAGGATCTTGGGTCTTCTGGAAGATTTTCGGACGACCTTATGGAGGATTCTACCATCTTCTAGAATATTCTGGAAGCTTCCCGCATAACCCTGGTCTGTAAAAGGTTATGCAAATCCGTCTCGGTGGGGCGCAACAAATTGGGCGTAACACTCTCCTCCACCTAAGGCGGTGACGTTCTCGTCAACCATGTCCACTGAGAAACTTCTAGACCTCGGCCCCGAACTGATGTAGCATATCAACACGTTCCCAGCTGGACTTGCTGTGCAACATTCCCTTCCACTTGATGAGGTGCTCTACGTACGGGGAAACGCCTCGACGACGAATGGTCCTCTTGTCGAGCACAGCTTCCACTTCTTTGTCGAAGGACGTAGTTATGGTCACCGTGGATCGCTTCGAAACTCTGTACTGGAGGTCCTCCAAGTCTTCATGGTAGGACTTCAGGCAACTCGCATGGAAGACATGATGAATCTTCAGCTTGGCAGGGAGTTCGAGATTGTAGGCCACCTTGCCTATTTTATTGAGGATGGAGAAGGGGCCTTCATACTTCCGAATCAGTCCCTTGTGCACCTTGCGGAATACTTTGAACTGTTGCGGCTGAAGCTTGATCATTACCAAGTCTCATTCCTTGTACTCAATCGGCCTTCGCTTCGCGTTGGCCTATTTCTTCATCTTCCGCTCGGCCTTCTCCAGAAATGCCTTGGCAATGTTCGCCTTCACCTCGAAGTCCGAGGCAAACTGGTTGGCTGTAGGGCTTCTACTCGAGGAACCCACACTCAACGTATGCGGGACAAGCGGCTGTCGACCCATCACCAACTCGAACGGGTTGCTATAGGATGACTCGCTCCTCTGAAGATTGTAGTAGAAATGTGAGATGTCCAAGTGGTGCACCCAATCCCGCTGGTTTGCACTCACAAAATGACGCAAGTGCTCATTGAGCATAGAGTTGGCCCGCTATGTCTGTCTGTCCGTCTGCAGTGAAAACTGGTCGAGAAGTGCAAATCCATCCCGAGGATCTTGAACACCTCCGTCCAGAACTTTTTCGTGAAGCTGGGATCTCGGTTGTTGATGAAGTTCTCCGGGATGTACTAAAACTTCACCACGTAGGAAATAAACAAACGCGTGGCCTCCTCTGCTGTTCAGTCCGTTGAAGCAACAATGAAGGCTACGTACTTGGAAAAGCGATCAACCACCACGAGAATGGACCCAAGCGTCCTTACTTTCGATAAGGCAGAGATGAAGTCCATCGATATGCTCTTCCATGATCGACTCGGCACGGGGAGAGGCTCTAGCAGGCCCTTGGGCCTCTGATGATCCACCTAGTCTTGTTGGCACACGAGACAAGTGCGCACATAATCCTCGACATCCTTGCGCATGCGAGGCCAATAGTAGGTGGCCTCCAGTAGTACCAAAGTTCGCTTCTGTCCCGGATGCCCAGTCCACTTGCTATCGTGGCATTCCTTGAGTAGCCGTCTCCACAAGCCATCCTATTTAGGCACGACCACCCTGTCGTCCTTTGTGTAGAGGAGCCCGTCTTTCAGCTAAAACCTTCGTGTTTTGCCCTCGCGAATGAGCTTCACTACGACTTGTGTCAATAGGTCCTTGGCCACACCCACTTTGACACGATCAAGAATGTATTCCTTGAGCAAGCACACCGCTGCGAGCTCGTCCTTCCTGCTGAGTGCATCGGTCACATGATTTTCCTTGTTGGGCTTGTATCGAAGCTCCATATCGAACTCGGCCAAGAAGTCTTGCCATCTTGCTTGCTTAGAGGATAACTTCTTTTGGGGCTGGAAGTAGCTCGTGGCAATATTGTCCGTCATGACCACGAACTTGGTGCCAAGGAGATAATGCTGCCATGTGCTCAAGCAATGCACGACTGCGGTCATCTCCTTCTCCTGCACTGTGTATCATCACTCTCTGTCATTTAACTTGCGGCTTTCAAATTCGATAGGGTGTCCTTCCTGTACCAACATTCCATCGATGGCGAAGTCGGATGCGTCAGTGTGCACCTCGAACGCCTTGGAGTAGTCCGACAATGACAAGATCGACTCCTCCGTCATGGCCCTCTTGAGTGCGTCAAATGCCTCATCGCACTTGGACGTCCAATTCCGTGTTCGATCCTTCCGCAACAGATCGATAAGTGGTGCAGTTATGGCGGACTATCCTCGAATGAACCGCCGACAGTAGTTCGCCAAGCCTAGGAATGATCTTAGCTCCGTCGGCTTGGTGGGAGCTTCATACTCCCGTATGGACTGGACCTTCGTCTCGTCCATCCATATCTTGCCATGTCCGATCCAGTACCCTAAGAATGACACCTCTTCTTATGCACGAAAACACTTATCTTGCTTAACGAAGAGCTGGTTTCCCTCAGCATCTGGAAAACCGCCTTCAAATGCTCGATGTGCTCCTCCATCGTGTTCGAGTACATGACGATATCGTCGAGATCGACCACGATGAATCGATCCAGATAGGGATGAGAGAGCTTGTTCATCAAAGTACAAAAAGTTCCAGGAGCATTTATTAGACCAAAAAGCATGATTAAAAATTCATGTGCTATACCTCGTGACGTACGCCGTCTTGGCCTCTTGCCCCTCGGCTATCCGCACCTGATAGTACCCCGAGTGCAGATCGAGTTTAGAGAAGTATCGTGTGCCTCCCAATTGATCGAACAGGGTCCGCTACCAATCGGATATGGTATTTGTTCTTGACGGTCACCTTGTTTAGTACACGATAGTCGATGCACAAACAAGGTTGTAAAAATCGCTAGTCGGCCGCTAGTCGGTTTGTGGGGACTACGGATTAATCGGACTACTCGAGGACTAGTCGGGGACTAGTCGGTTTAGAATTTTTAATGAATATATATATGTAATATGTTATAAAAATATTTTTAAAAATAATATGTTAATTGTTGAACTTTTAGTTATTGCAGTGCATTTTTTTATTCATTATTTTGCACAAATTTCTATTTCGATAAATCTTTAAATAATATGTTAACAACTTACTATTTTGCACGGAGAGTTACAGCCGCAGTAGCAAGCAAAAGCAAAAAAAAAGTAACAAGCAAAAATTAAAAAGAGAGCCACAACAACAGTAGCAAAGAGATAACAAAGAAAAAGTAAAAATAAAAAAAAAGAGTAGGCTAGTCATTTTTTTCAAAAATAGAAAAAGGCAGCAACAAAGTAAAGAGTCGACGACGACTGCCTTGATGAAGTCGACAGCAGCCCAGACTAGTACCAATTTAGCCAATTTTTGGATGGACCAGCCCCTAATCGAGTCGACGGTGGCCGACAAGTGACTAGTCGGGGACTAGCCCCTAGTCGAGTCGGCGGCGGCCGACTAGCGACTAGTCGGGGACTAGTCGGCCGCCTAGAGGGATTTTTACAACACTGTGCACAAACGAAGGCTCCCATCATTCTTCTTCTGGAACAGTACTGGTGCACCAAACGGGACCTTGGATGGCCTGATGAATCCCGCATCGAGCAGCTCTTTCAGTTGCTTCTTTAACTCATCGAGCTCGGACGAGGCCATGCGATATGGGGCCATAGCGGGCTGCTTCGTGCCCGGCTTCAACTCGATGGCATGGTCTACCTCCCTCCACGGAGGTAGCCTCTTCGGAAGCTCTCGCGGCATGACATCCCCGATCTCCGCAAAGATGTCGTCGATCTCGGGTGGAAGAACCCTTTCCATGGGCGCCTCCTCCGTCTTGAGTACCGCCAGATAGGTCGTCTCTCCGTGTCTCACCCCTTTCTTAAGTTTGAGGGCGGAGAGAGCCTTCCCCTTCGTGGGCTCGCCTCGTGCAACATTCATCATGCATGGGGAGCCCTCCTCCATGATCCCGACGACTCCCAGATGTGGTATTGGAATCGTCTTTGTCGATGTGAGGAACTCTATCTCGAGGATCATTTTGAAGTCGTCAAGTGTACGACTGTGAGACTAGTGATACTCATCCAGTCTTCCATTTGGATCTTCACTCCCTTGCATGGGACATGCCTCTGAGTTGACCACCTTTATCATGCTCGCATTTTTTTTCTAGCACTAGACGCAAGAGTTGGACCTCCGCGTCGGAGATGAAGTTGTATGCTGCCCTTGTGTCTACCATAGCCCTCGTGTTGTGGCCGTTGATCTTTACATCAACGTACATGAGTTTCCGACTCAGAGCTTTGGTTACGATGGCCTTGCTCTTCATAGCGTTGACCATGCGCAAAGCGCTGATGTAAGCCCCCATCATCGGCTCCTCGCCTTGGAATGCGTTTACTCACTTGTCCTTGTTTTTACAGTCGCGTGCGAAGTGATCTCCTCTGCACATGAAGCATTCAATTTTACGCTCCGTCTGAGGCTTCACAGGTTGCTTGTCCTTCGACGGCGCTCCCTTTCCGTTGTCTTTCTTCTCTCCCCCACCATTGAACTTGGTGGTGGTCTTTGCCTTGGGCTTGGACATATCGTTCCGTCGATACTCCATCAGCTTCTCGGCCGTTGAGGCGATGTGATACGTTGTCTCTGCAACTCATGTGCCGTCCACGGTTACAGACCGTCTAGGAAAAAGAACAAACGATCTTCTTCGCCCATATTAGAAATAGCAAGCATCAGACTGGTGAACTGCGCCACATAATCTTTGATCGACTCGGTCTGCTAGAATTGACGCAAGCTCTGCCTTGCCACAAACTCAAACGTTCTCTGGGTAGAACTGAGATTTGATCTTTTTCTTGAGATTCTCCCAAGTCTCGATCGAGCAGAGTCCCTTCTCTTTCTCGATGCACCTGCGGCGCCACCACATCATAGCATCATTAGTGAAATAAAGGGACAATGTGTTTACCTTGTCCGCCTCTTCCTCGATGTGAACCGCCTTAAGGTATCGTTCAATATTCTAGATGAAGTTATCCACCTCCTTCGCGTCTCGCACGTCGTTGAAGAATTTGGGTTATGGATACTTTACTTTCGGTGCCTCCTCCCTCCTCGGAGAATGACCATCGGCAATGGCCTTCTCGAGTATTCCCGTCTTGGTTTTGAGTTCCTCGCATAGTTTAGTAATCTCCACTTTCGTAGCCTGGTATTCCTCGTTGAACCGGGCTTGTATCTCGCGACACTGCACTCGGAACAACGCGATAGCATGGCTAACATCGGTCTCTAACCCATGAGCGAACTCGTGAGTCGACTGGTTTTGCTCCACTTGTAACTCGTTGTCTGTCACAGCCTTCTCCACCAGATCCATATGGGACGCCAACTCGCTCGAACGGCGGTTCCTTGCTCTTGCCCTTCCTCGAGGACTTCTCCTTAGGCGATGTGGGTTGCTCCTCGTGGACTACATCGGATGTCGACATGGGGACAATCAACCTTTGCTCTGATACCATTTGTCACGGACTTAGTACTTTTGTCTACCCTTCGTTGTGTGCGGTACACTATCTTCCTGCTTGAAGACTCGTGCAAGCCTTTCTGAACCCGCTTAGCTAGAATGTTGAGAAATTAGAGAAGAGTGGAGCAAGATTGAGAACTTGAAACTATTCTTCTATTACTTGGAGAATGCTTACAAGTTTTGGTGGTGAGGAACAAATGAGCCTCCCACTTATTTATAATATCTCATAGGGCCTACAAGAAACTCCTGAAAATGGAATATTTCAGGGATTATTCTAGAGCCTAGATATTTACAAAGAAGCTTCTAGTTTATCCAGAAAGGTCATGGGCCATCTAGAAAGATCTCGTACCTTCTGGAGGATGTCACCATCTTCTAGAACATTATGTAAGTTTCCCAGATAACTCCGGTCCGTGAAGTGTTATGCAAATCCGTCTCGATGGGGCGCAACAAATTGGACGTAACAAAATATATGGGTATAGATCGATACTAGAATACGTGGCCAATACTCCCCCCTCAAGTTGGACATGACAAGCATGTACAACTTCAAATCAAAATTGTTTTTTACAAGTGCATCTGAGTCACCGATTAACCAATTGAGCAATATAATCTGCAGTAGAAACAGTAGCAGATTGAACCAGATCACCTTATGTAGGAGAGGCGCAAGACAATCTTGAAAGAAAAAAGGCATTGGTGCTAGACAAGTAGTAGTAGATAACTCATGTAGCCGAACTGTAGACACCTGATTTGTGGAAAGCCACAAGAAACGACATCAGCAGACAATACATAGTATTATATAGGATGCTAAGGCACTGGAGGCTAAGCATGAGAACCATGTTTTGGAATTTTTTTTTCTTTTGGTTTATGATTTTGGATTTTTTTAGCTAACGTTTTGGAGTGTGCATGAGTATTGTATTATGGTTATGGTATTAGGTTTCGGGTGTGTATTGGGTTCGGAGAAGTGGTTTTGTGGAGGATGGATGGGTTAGGAGAAGACAATGGAGTGGGTTTGGAGGGGGGACGGATTTGGAGACGATAATGAAATATTGAAATGTGTTTGGAGAGGAGTTTGGATGTGGATATGGTTAGGGTCAGGAACAGAGTTAGTAGACAAAGGAGCTTGGATTTCGGGAAGATGGATAGGGTTTTATTTTGGTAGAAAATTTATTCTAGTGGATGGTAGAGAGCAGCTCAAAGATGAACCATGCTCTGCCAGACATTATGTTACCTGTATGTCCTGCCTTAGTAAACCATAAGCTCACTTGCACTTGTAGATCATTAAAATAGCAGATAGATGACTTAGAATCAATCTCTGCTGTAGCTTTTGAGCATGTCTTGTACTTTGGGACCATCTTCATCATGATCAAACTATGGCCAAGCTGTTCAACCGAACTGACATAGGGAAGCTTCAGTATTTGGAACATGTAATGTGACATAAGAGAGCATACATGGACAAACTTTAGCTATATGTCACGAACAATATTTTTTGGCCACCGAGACGGATCTGTATAACCATCATCTGATAGGGGTTTTGCTGGAAGCTTCCGGAATCCTCCAGGATGTTGTGGAGTCTTCTTGAAGACATCTCAATATCTTCCGGAATCCTCCAGAATGTGACAGGTGGTATCGGAGCCTATGGTTATGGACTGGTTTGGGTGGCTCTAGTTGGTTTGCGACAGATTGTGCTGAACGTTCATACGTATAATCGGATTATACGAGCTCTTTTCACAACGTGGAGTTAGGAGCATCCTCCATAAGGTGGTATGGAAGGCGCGGATCACATCTAATGTTGGAGGCAACTACACAGATTGACTTCAAAGGTGGAGACGACACATCCAAGGTAGAGCAAGACGTTGTGGTTGGCACACAAATGGTGGTGTGGATGAACATGTCGATTTGGTTCTGTGGTCGAACGGATCGAGATGACAATATATTGGATCTCCTGGGTGTTCGACTGGCGGTAACGAACAAGTTGCTCGGCTAGCGGTAACGAGCGAGGATGCTTGGCTAGCGGAAACGAGCAAAGGTAGCCAGGGTGTGCTTGGATGCTCGGTCAACGGAAACGAATTAAGCTGGAGATTGTTGGATTGTATTTTGTTTCCGGTTGAGCCCTCAAAAGAGGGTGACAATGGAGTTGGTAATTTAGTCCCACATCGTATAGGAGGTGGGATCACGAGGTGTAGATAATTGGGATTGGTTCAGACCTTGCATGAGTATTTTCTTTTAGGGTATATGGGCCCAGTCCAATATCGCACTTCATGGGCCAACTTCGGTTCAGGTCACATCGCGTTCCCAATAAGTATGCATAATATTTTTCGGTCCACCGAGACGGATCTGCATAACCCTCATATGACGGGTTTGCTGGAAGCTTCCGAAATCCTCTAGAATGTGGTAGAGTCTTCTTGAAGACTCATGAAGTTTCCATATCATTCTAGATGTTCTAGAATCTTCACTGTAAATATCTAGGACCTAGAATAATCCTAGAATATTCTGTTTCCAGACGTTTATATAAGCCCTTTAAGGCCTTATAAATAAGTCGAAGGCTCACTTGCTCCTCACCACCCAAGAAGTTGTAAACTCTCTCTAGTATAGTGAAGTTTTTAATATTCCAATCTCTCTTTTGCTTCACTTTTCCTCTTGTCACCTTAGCAATCTATCTAAGTGTTCGAGGAATGCTTGCACGGATCTTTGAGTAGGAAGTTTGTGCGCCACACGGAGCAAAGTTTAGGCAAAAATACTAAGTCCGTGACAAGTGGTATCAGAGCAAAGGTTGGTTGGTGTTATGTTGACATCCGAGAACGTTCAGGAGAGGTCCACGTTGCCTAAGGAGAGAAACGCCAAGACCAACAAGAGGGGGCAAGAGCAAGGAGCCTATGACGGAGCGTACCCTTACAGATCTTGTGGAATGCCTTGAGATCTTAGAGACAGGTTCGAGGAACATAGGGACGCGTATGGGCTCCGTGGAGCAAAGTAACATGATACTAGCGAAGTTCTACAATGAGCTGGAGAGTAACATCGCTTCGTCCATAGCAATATTTCGGGAGCAAATCCAAAAGATCCGATCCGCACTTGAGGAGGAGCTCAAGGCATATCATGCGGATATTGAGGACTTGCGTGTGAAGGTCCGAGGCTACAAGGAGCTAAAGGTCGTGGTCAAGAGTTGCAGAGAAATCAAGACCAAAGTTGAATTTCTTGTGGAACGTGGATCGATACTTCAAGACATTGCACATCAAGGATGAGACCGAGAAAGTAAACATTGCTTCACTCTATTTTATCGATAATTCTATGTTGTGGTGGCAAACAGAAGGGTTTATCTTCAATTGAGACTTGGGGGGATCTCAATAAGGAGATCAAGTCTCAGTTCTATCCGGAGAATATGGAGTTCATGACAAGACGGAGCGTGCGGCAACTCAAGCACCCTGGGACTGTCAAACAGTAAACTGCGGAGTTCACACGTTTAATGCTCGCAATATCTAGCATGGGTGAGGGGGATCGATTGTTCTTTTTCCTCGAGGGACTTTAACCGTGGGCAGCTCAAGAATGACAACGACATGGTGCAAGACTTGAATACCGCTGTGGCAGTAGTCGAGAGGCTCGTCGAGTACATGTGGAACGACAATGATGCCAAGACCAACCCAAAGACCACCAAGAAGAATGGTGGGGGAGAGAAGGAGAGCTCTCTTAAGGAGAGTCCGTTCGAGGGAAAGAAGCATAAGAAAGCCCAACCAGAGCGAGTATTTTTGTGTTTTATGTGGAGAAAATTATCAGGATTAGGGGTGCGCATTCAACTTATTCAGTTTCAACCGAACCGAAATATAGTCAAAATCGAATAAACCGAAATTCTAAAAGTCCAAAACAAAAGCCGAACTAAAATTAGCCATAACTGAAACCGAACCGAACAAAATAAATTATGATAAATTTTGACTTGGCCCCCACTTTATTTACTACATTTTAAGGTGCATCCCACAGTTTTGCAAAAATGTAAGAGTCCCCCCACTTTCGACGGAAACCGTCCAGAACGGACGGTCAACAGCTTTGACCCAAAAAATTTGACGAAAATATCCCTCATTCTTCCTTGTCTAAAACACCTACATCCGTTCTCCCCCTTTCCCCCGCCGCCACTGCCCCCTCTCCCCGCCGTCGCTGCCCATCCCCCCTCCCCCCGTCGATGCTGTCCACCCTCCCCGCCGACACTGTCCCCCCTCCCCGTCGTCGCTGCCACACACCCTCTCTCTGCCGCCATTGCCTTCCCTCCCCGTCGTCGCTGCCACCCCCTCCCCGTCGTCACTGTCCCCCCCATCATCCTCCTCCCCCGTCATCGAAGACCTTCGACAACCGCCGAGGAGGGGTGCAGCGATGACGGGGACGAGGAGGACCATGAGGGGGGGCAGTGATCACTAGGAGGGGGGGTGGCAGCGACGACGGTGGGGGGGGGGGCAATGGCGGCGGAGGGGGGGGTGGCAGCGACGACAGGTGGGGGGCAGCGGCGGGGATGGGGGACAGCGTCGACGGGAAGGGGGGACGGCGACGGGGGGGGGGGATGACAGTGACGGCGGGGAGAGGGCAGCGGCCGGGGGGGGGGAGCGGGAGGGCAAGAGGAAGAAGACAATGAGGGGTTGGGTATTTTCGTCCAAATTTTAGGGTCAAAGCAGTTGACCGCTAGTCCTAGACGATTTCCATCGAAAGTGGGGGGGACTCTTACTGTTTTGCAAAACTGTGGGGTGCACCTTCAAATGTGGTAAACAAAGTGGGGGGCAAGTCAAAATTTATCATAAATTATTCGGTTTATTCGATTTATTTGGTTTGTTCGGTTGGGCTATATCTATTGTTTAATGTGTCGGGTCCAAAGTTAGAATCGTAGTTAAATTATATTAAAAATTGTAATTTTTATACACACATTTGTTGTATTTAAAGTTTGAACTAGTTATTAAAATCAAAGTTGGGCTTTAAAACACATACATGGAATTGTTATTTTCAAAATATACACAAAAATATATAAGTTTTTAATTATAAAATATGCATAGAATTGTGAATATTTATATAATTGCATGTCTTATTTGGTTTTCGATTTTGAACCAAAACCGAAATCGAACAAGAAATTTTAGTATTTTCAAAACCAAAATCGAACCAATTTCTTTTCAAACCGAAGTGAATATCTTATTCGATTTGGTTCGATTTTTGGTCTAAAACCGAATAATGCTCAACCCCTACTCGAGATTGCCACAACATGAGCAAATGTGTTAACGTCGCTCGAAGCAAGGAGGTAGAGGACGAAGAATACGAACTGTAAGCGCACATGGGAGTGTTATGCTTACTCAACGTCATTAAGGCTAAGTTCATTGTGTCGAACACTCCGAGCAAGGAACTCATGTACGTTGACGTGAAGATCAATGACCTGAACACATAGGCGTTGGTTGATACGGGAGCCACTCATAACTTCATCTCGGACGCGAAGGTCCGTTGCTTAGGTCTAGCGTTGGAAAAAGATTCGAATAAGATGAAGGCGGTTAACTCAGGGCACGTAACGTCCGGGGGTGGCCAAGGGAGTGAAGATAGAGGTGGGACGGGAGTCCCTAGTCTTACGACCGCACCAATCGACAACTTCAAGATGATACTTGGCATGTATTTCCTAATCGCGGCAAAGACGGTTCCAATGCCACACTTGGGAGTCGTCAGCTTTATGGAGGAAGGCTCATCGTACATGATGAGAGTTGCACGAGGTGAACCATCAAAGAGGAAAGCTATCTCTGCTATTTAACTCAAAGAGGGTAACAAAAGGGAGACGACCTACTTAGCGGTGTTCGAGATGGAGGACGACTTCGAGGAGGAAGATGTTCTGAGCGAGACCAATGGTGTTGCAAATGAGTGTCCTGATGAGTCATTTCCGCGGAGGGGGTAGATCGTGCTACCAAGCTAGGCACAAGTAAGGAGAAGCATGTCATAGACTGCAAGGAGACCGAGACGAAAAAAATATGTGTACAAAAGTGGAGTGGCTCCTGCAATAAGTCTCTCAAGGATCGTGGTGGACGTTCGGAGAGTTGCAAAAGGACTCATATGCGTAGAGGTGTGGAGAACTATGTGCACCAACGAGACGAGGTGGATTGACGACTTGATAGGCCGCTCGAGCCTCTTTCTGTGACGAGGAGGGTACACACCATGGTAAAAGGTGATGCGGCACCAGTTCGCTTCCAATCTTAAGGAGAAGATGGACAAGTCCGGAAAGGGTCGCAAGAGAAGAACAAAGAAGGAACGACACACGACGACCATGTCTACGAGAGTGGAAGTCGTTCGGAGACTCGGTGCACCCGTCGACAAGGGCGTCGACAAAACATGTGGGGAGAATATCACACACAATATTTTTCGGCCCACCGAGACGGATCTGCATAGCCCTCATCTGACAGGGATTTTGCTGTAAGCTTCCTGAATCCTCCAGAATGTGGTGGAGTCTTCTTGAAGGCTCATGAAGTCTCCATATCTTTCTAGATGTTCTAGAATTTTCTTGTAAATATCTAGGACCTAGAATAATTCCTGAAATATTCTGTTTCCAGAAGATTAATGTAAGCCCTTTGAGGGCCTATAATTAAGTGGGAGGGCTCATTAGCTTCTCACCACCCAAGAAGTTGTAAATTCTCTCTAATATAGTGAACTTTTCAATATTCCAAACTCTCTCTTTTGTTCCACTTTTCTCATTCTCTCGCCTTGCTAAGAGTTCGGAGAAGGTTTGCACGGGTCTTCGAGTAGGAAGTTCGTGCACCGCACGGAGCGAGGTGTAGACAAGAACACTAAGTCCGTAACATATAGCACAAGAATCTGATATGTAAAAAGTTTTTGTCGACATATTTCCTTTGTTGCACCCCTTCCTCTTCTATGTGCATTGATATACATAAAAAGATGATCTACTTGATAAACCTTATATTGTGGCCTTATATATCCCTGTAGCTAATCAAATTATGTACAAAAGTGAAAGGAAGCTAAAATATGGAAGAACAAATAAGCAGATAAGATCTAGTAGGATATAGATTCAAGTATGATTGTCAAGCAATGAATGGCCATGTATTTGAGCACTTCCTTGTGCTGGATATACCGATTTTTGGTGCATGCTATGAATGCAATACCTGTTGTGTAATGATTTTGGATGCATGCTACCTAACCAGGTTGCATAAGCAGAACGGTTAGGTTGTTTGTGTTAAATGTCTCTGTTGTTAGAGCTGTTAGGATTATAGTGTCTATACATAGGTAGTTCTATGCACTCCTTCAGTCTCACATGGGTTATGTACTAATGAGGAAGTCTCTCTCTCTCTCTCTCTCTCTCTCTCTCTCTCTCTTTGTATATAGAGAGAGCTTTCTATTTGTTACCAGAGCATGGCTCATCTTAGACCTAGCTCTTTACTCTCCACCAAAAATAAAATCCTAATCTTTGTTCCCAAACCCATACCGTACTGATCTCCGTCTTCCTAAAATCTGAAGTCCTTCATCCCCATTCCCAAAATCTGTCACGACTATCACCCAAAACCCATCCTCTTCACTTTCTCCCTTGTTCGCAAACCCTAACCCAAATCCCATCCTCTTCCTATCCCAAACCCTAACCTTCTCTTAAACCTTTCCACTGGAGTCTCCAAACAATAGTCTCCACCTCAAATCCTAGCCTCAACTCCAAACTCTAGCCTCTACTCCAAACACTGGCTCCAAAATAAACACAAAACTCAGCCACCACTAAACTCTAATACAATAGCCATAAACCATAGACCGATAGCTATAAGCAACAAGCTAATAATCCAATAGCCATAAGCCATAAAGCATAAACCAATAACCACCCACTCTACGAAATCCTACCTCGAAAACACAAAATCCAAAGACCTAGAACTAAAACTAAACCCCCCCCCCCCCCCCCCCCCCCCCCCCAACAGTTGAAAAACTCCAAAACCGTACCTGCCCCTGTTCCAAATCCTAGATCCAAAAGAACGCTAGCCAACGTAACCCTAGCTACCACTAGTCCACTCCAAACCCTAGTCCAACAGAAACCTTACAGCCGTAGCTACCTTGTACCTGTGAGTTGCCTATTGTTGTCGTCTATTGGTGCTCTTCGAGGATAGGGTGTCTACTACTTACCTCCATAGGAAGATCTCGATTACATGGGATGATATGCTCTCTACTACTATTTCTACTACTATCTGTATTACTCAAGAGTTATGTCACATTGCTTGTGTGTTACTCTGATGTAGTCTGTTGTTCAGATAGGAAAAGAAAAATCAAGTTGAACATGCTTATCGTGTCCAACATGAGAGGAGTGTGACCAGGTAATTTGAAACCAATCCTTAGCTATCTTTAATATTTTTTGTCGTGCATTTTCGTGCGCCGATCTCTGCTTTTTGGTAGTGCGTCCGTGTGAACCGCTCTCTGCTATTTCTGGTCGTGCGTCCTTGTGCGCTGGCCTCTAGTATTTGTTACCGTGTGTCCTCGTGCATTGACTGCTACTATTGCTCCTGTCGGGCTTCCTTGTACTTCAACCCCTATTGCTCTTGGGTCGTTTTTATATCTTTGCTACTGGCCTCTGCTGAAGTTGAATGTTCCCTATATTTAGCTCTACTAGTTTCCTTTTCATTTCAAACTTATGTAGCAAGCTGGAGATGTTTCATATGCTCCAGATTGAGGAGTTCTGGAGTTAGTATGTACCCTACTTTACTCCCATGTTGAATATTCTGAGAAGGTTCTCCAGTGTAGCTTTCTACATCAGTAATTCATCCAAGACCAGCTTTTATAAGTTCTTGTCACTTACCATCTTCATCATCTTGAGATACCCAATATAAAATGATTTCTACTTCTTGAAGTTATACATAACTTGATTGAAACTACAAAGGTTATCTATATATAGACTTCCCTCGGTGCATTGTATAGTCATATAAGAGCAAGTTTGCCTCTGTTTTTGAACTTGGGAAAAATATTTTAACTTTTATTATTGTTCACTTTGTGCATAATAAAGTGTATGGGTATTTAGGTGAGTACATTTAAGGATGATTTCAACTTATTCAAACTTCTCAGTGTAAGCAAGAAGGTTATTATACACAGTTTTCAGGAGGCACCATGATGGGTGACTAAGCAACTAGTCCTTTAATACTAGATACTGATTTTTAGGGGTGGAACCAGATGTCTATGTTAGGTTGGGCACTCTAGTTAATAACCTGAGTATACTTGCAGATGGAAAGCACAATATTGGCATACTTGTCTGTTGCTATCATTATCTTGAACTTTATCATCGGATCTACTCTGAATGGAAGGAGCCCAAAAGAAGCATTATGGTAGCTAGTGTTTATGAGGGAATGTCGGGTTCAGAAAATTTTCTTTCTCAAGTCTCGTAAAGTGGGACTGACAAAATATAAGTGATTTAGAAAAAGATAATGGTAGTGTTTTCGAGGGAATGTGGGGTTCAGAAATTTTTCTTTCACAAGTCTCATAAATTAGGACCGACAAAATATAAGTGATTTGGAAAAAGATCTCTTTCCCATTGGATTAGATCTTCTTTTAGGTAGCTATGAATTAAGTATAGTACTAATCTGTGAGATGTGGGAAACTCTGTTTAAATTTCCTAAATTATAGATAATACACGCTTGGCCCCCAAATAATGAAGAAAAAGTTTGTGAAGATGTGGGTCACTCTCGAGCACAGAAAAATTGTGAAACTTCAAGATGGAGATTAATTTTATTTTTGGTTGTTCATTAGTAAGACCTGGATATTACATTGGCCTGACATCATATATATATATATATATATATATATATATATATATATATATATATATATATATATAATTTTTTTTTTTTATGTATATACTATGTTATCCGGACTCTCAACTTTAAAGAGAAGTACCCGTGTCGACCCGATAGGACATGGGTATGGGTATGGAATCCGTATCCTATCCTCCATGGTGACAATCGGATCCTTCATGGTGACAATCAGGAGACTGGGAGTGAAGTAGATAGTTTATTTTAATGTGGTAGTGATGTAGATAGTTTATTTTAATATGGTAGACTGGTAGTAAAGTAGTAGGGGAGCTGAAGGGACGGTCCCTTAGAGACTTATTCAACTAGTTTAGTAAAGTTTACTAGTAATTTATAATTTTATGTTTTTTTTTTTATGAAACCTTAGTCATATTTTCGTGCCCGTATCCAAAATTTGGATTCTTTTTAGCCGAGTCCGTGTGTCCTTCAATTATGAGTTTGAAGGATCCGACTTTTGGATATGTACCCGTACCTGACACCCGTACCCAAGTCCAGGTAACATAGCGTGTGTGTGTGTGTGTATATATATATAAGGAAAATCTCCTGAAATCCTATATCCGGTAGAAGGGGATACCCTTCATAGTTGGATAACGGTTGCGAGAAGGAAAAGGACAGGGGTAGGTCTTCGCCCAGAGGGCAGGGTGAGCAATCACTTCTGCCAGGTCGCGTCTGTAGGCAGACATAACATGACGGGGGGTTGGGTCCAGGACTGTAGACCAGATGGGTTGGCGAGTGTCCTAAGGCAGCACGACAAAAAACGTGACGGATTAGGACAACTCTAGAGAAGGATGGGACGACTCTGTAGGATAGCCCCTGAGATAAGAGTCAAGATGCTGGGCCTAGCGCAGGTCAACATCAAATGTATCGATTAGAGCAAGGATGTGGAGGGTCCTTTAGCCCTTAAAGGCCACCTATAAATAGAACCCCTATAGTTGTGTCATCTACAGAACCAGTATCCTAGGCGACCATCTGTGCTCCTGTGCTATCGCAGGCAAGCGGGTGTCACCTATGATAACATGGAGGAATCCCTGGACCACTAGAGGAAAACCCTCGACCTCTACGTTGTGGGCTCATAACCCCACTATGGCCAAGTTTGTGAATTTGCGAAGAGGGTATGACAGCCAAAGGGGTTGGAGGTATTTTCTCGAGAAAATGGTTATTTTTTCTTCAAGTTTGTACTTGAAGAGGATCTTTACCAGATTCTGGAGAGGGGGAGGGGATCCTTGGACCCTCAACGGTCGGCTGGTCGTTCTGCGCAGATGGGACCCTGCGACGAGCTTTGAACGAGATCGTCTCTCCACGGTTTCGATCTGGATCAGGATTTCGTGGCTCTCGCCACACCTATGGAACACGCCAACTATCATAAACATGGCTAGCCTGATTGGTATCCCCTATGCACCGACTTACCTACGACGCAACAACAGAGAATTTTGCTATCTTGTAGGCAGATGCAAGGAGTTGTTCCTTCGACAGTCATTAAAGTTCGTCTTCCTATGGAGAGTTTATCAAGCAACCTATTGAGTACGTGTGGGTTCATCCCTGGTGTGTATCTTTGGCCACAGTCAAGGACAGTACTCGGAGAAGGTACATGTCCTGGTGGACGTAGAGGCTAGAGGTTATAGAGATATATATGACACTAGAGAAGACAACAATAATAGGATAATGGCCTTAGATCATGCTAATCTTGATTTGAATCTGACAGAGCAGTTAGGCGTTCACAACCGACATCTAGACTAAAAACCCCTCTTTTGGATCGTAGCATCTGATCTTGGTCGACATGCATCTCGGCCCTAAGTCTGAGGAGGTACAAGAGATCATTCACGCCAGCATCCAGACTAACGTCATGAATGGTTACGAGCAAGCCTCATCAGATGCGGCGACCCTGAAGGGCACTGGAGGGTAGAGGTGGGTGCATTCCCTTTTGCCCCTGCAGAGCCACCAAGGTGAGGGAGGTGATTGCTTCAACATGCCACAGGGTGTTAGAGGGAAGGAGCTCCATTCAAGGGCGCCGTGTTACTATCTACTCTCAAATAATTGGGTATGAATAGTGAGTACGTCCAACCTACGCTACAGTATCAACTAAGCATGGTCAGCGGAAGCATCCATGTCTCCTTCGTAGGGAATGTAGTGAGTAGGGTAAAGTTCTTTGTCTATAGGTGTTAATCTTAGTTTATCTAGTCAGAATTGGAACAGGTATACAAAACCAAAAATAAAATAAATTACATAAACTATATATGAATTTTTTTTCTTTAAAATTCAAGTTTGCTATCTCAAATCCCTCAATTTTAGCAGCACGGATGTGCTGAAAACGACGGAATTGCAAAACGAGATCACCACCAAAAGTTATTTTAGTTTTAGGGGGGCGTTTGGTATACGGTATACTATATAGCCGGGAATTCTATATTCCAGGGAATCAAATTCCAAGTAATTAAATTTCCTGGAAAATTACATTCCTATGTTTGGTGACTATATAAATATTTCCGGGGAAAAAATGATAAAAAAACGAAAAAAAAAACCAAAAACGAAATAACGTCAAAAAGGAAAAAAAAATAAAAACGACAAATAAGATTAAAAGAAAAAAAGGACAAAAAACGACAAAAACAAAAAAAATCGAAAACGAAAAAAGAAAAATAAAATAAAACGACAAAAAAATACCCCAAAAGGCCAAAAAAAACGACAAAAAGACCAAAAGACCAAAACAACCAAAAAGCGACCAAAAAACGACAAAAAGCAAAAAAAAGACAAAAAATAACAAAAAACGATAAAAAAGACAAAAAGGACAAAACAAAAAAATGACCAAAAAACGAAAAAATGAACAAAAAAAACCAAAAACGACAAAAAACTACTACAAAAATCGACGAAAAGGACAAAAAAAAGAAACAAAAAAACAACAAAAAACGATAGAAAAAAGATGGTAAATTACCAAACAACGACAAAAAAGACAAAAATGACAACTACTAAAAAATGACAAAAAGGACAAAAAGCGATAAAAACGACAAAAAAATGATAAAAACGACAAAAAACGACTAAAAAAAGGGCAAAAAATGATTAAAAAAAGGCAACAAAAAAGTCCAAAAAATGACATAAAAATTACTAAAAACGACAAAAGGACAAAAAAGACAGAAAAGCGACAAAAACGACAAAAAGGTATTAAAAAAGACAAAAAAATGAACAAAAAAGCGACAAAAAAGATAAAGGCGACAAAAATGACAAAGAAATCCAAAAAATGACAAAACTAGTAAAGAACGACAAAAGGACAAAAAAGATAAAAACAACAAAAAATGACCAAAAAGGGCAAAAAACAAAAAAAAGAGAAAAGATGACAAAAAAGTCCAAAAAATGACAAAAAAACTACTAAAAACCCGACAAAATAAACAAAAAAGCGACAAAAATGGTAAAAAAATGACCAAAAAAGATAAAAGAAACGACAAAAGACAACAAAAAAAATTAAAAAAGGACAAAAACTACCAAAAAAAACGACAAAAGGGACAAAAACGACAAAAGCGACAAAAAACGACAAAAAGGGGGAAAAATGATAAAAATGAAAATAATGTTAAAAAATATCAAAAAAGAAGCAAATTTAAGATTTTTTTTCCCGGGCAAAAAAAATATACTCACCTATTTTTAAGGGATAGGATTTCCATGTTTTATGGGTAAACTATTTACCCGGGTATTTCTAATTCCCGGGAATAAAATTTTTTTATAGCCCAAACAAACATGGTAATAGATTCCCATCCTAAATTTTTCTAGGAATAAAAATAAATACTGTATACCAAACGCCCCCTTAAGGTGATTTGACAATTTTCGGTTCTATTTTAAAAATCGTCTTCTATGATTTCTAATAAATTAATTTATCAAAATTTGTTGAAAAATTTACAATAGAAACTAGAAGATATTAGGTTTCCTAGAAATTTTACAGAAGTTGATTTGGTTCTCGGGATTTCTGATATTGTATTAACAAGATGAGTCGTCTAAATTCTGGACACCTACTAAAATTTATGCCAAAAATTAAACTGATCTCCTGAATTATCCAAAATAAGATTAAAATACTAGACACATAAATTTTTTAGAAAAAATCACACATGGTTTGGAGTCTGCATGCATAAAAGTTATGCACTCTCGAAGTTGCCATAGCTGCTGGAATTTGCAACAGGAAAATCGACCAAAGAAAAACCCTAATTATTTTTAAAAAGTTATATTTGTAGCAGCATGTCAAATGCAGGTCAAACTGGTTAGTTGATCGACTGGTAGGCCGTGTCTGACTAGAATTAGGATTAATAATTATCCAAAATTTATTTTAATGAGTTTTAATTACTTTTAAAGCTTAAAATTAGCAAATAAAACCATAAAATTCTAGAACAATTCTAGAAAACCCTTTAGCTCATTAGGAACATAGGAAATAAGTGAGTCTAATATATGGTGGGGGTTAGCTATAATATATCTTTCAAGTTGCTAATGATTCATTTTCTTTAATTATTAAATATTTAAGAAAATTTTAAATTGGTTTTTAGCTCTGAAAATTACCAAACAAGGGCTTTAGTACAACTTCTAGGCGACTCTTCACCTAGTGGTTAGTTAGAGGCCTATGGACATCATAATCTCTTAGGTAAAAACACCAAATAAATTCTAAAAAATTCAATAAATTCTAAAATGCTCTATTATTATAAAGTGAAGAGATGGAGATAGAAAAATGGAAGAGATTGTTTCTTCATCTACTTGTCTCAATCAACTTGAGAAGAGCCCCTTATATAGGCTTACAATGGAGGTTAACATCATGATGACAATTAAAAGAAGAAATGCCAAAAGATATAGGTTATGGATAACCAAAAGGCATAAGTTATAGATAACCAAACGACATAGGTTATGTAGGCCAAATAATTATGGTGAATTATTCATATTTACAACACTCCCTCTTAGTTATTCACCATTAATTAGTTGGTGGTGTATGCGCATTTGTGTTGCCTTATTAAAACCTTACTAAGAAAAATCCAGTGGAAAAATTTTAGTTAAGGAAAAAAAGTACAACACACAAAACTCAAAAGTATTCTTTACAAGCCATACTCTCCTTAGATATATTGGATTTGTAACAGCTAGTTGGTCTGATGATTAAGTCATCGCATGTCTATTCTGTGTACCAACTTTTGAAATATGGACTTTGGTAGTACCTTGGTGAACAAATCGGCTAAATTTTTATTTGATCTTACTTGCTTGACTTCGATCATTTTTGTCTTTTGTAGCTCATGTGCATAAAACAACTTTGGTTGAAGGTGCTTGGTTCGATCTCCATTGATGAATCCCTCTCTGACTTGGGCAATGCAAGCTGCATTATCTTCGAATATTATGTTGGCTTATCTGTAACTGTGGGTAGTTGACAATTTACTCTTATATAATGAATGATAGATCTCAACCACACACTTTCTTTTGTTACTTCATGTAATGTAATTAATTCTGCATGGTTAGAGGAAGTTGCTACTGAACCTTGTTTTGTTGATTGCCAAGATATAGTTGCATGGTTATTAATAAACATATAACCTGTTTGGAGTAACCCTTATGAGGGTCAGGAAGATAATCTGAGTCTGCATAACCAACTAGACAAGAATTGTTAGTGGAATCATAGGAATAAAATAATCTCATATTAGTTGTTCCGCAAAAATATCTCAATGTGTTTAACTCTATTCCAAATTCTAAGTGTAGGTGCAAAACTATATGTAGATAATATATTAACAGAAAATACAATATCCGGTCTTGTGCATTGGCTAGATATAGTAGTGCTCCAATAGCACTTAAATACTATATTTCAGGACCAAGAACTTTTTCAACTTATTCCTTTGGTCGAAATTGATCTTTATCCAAAATCCAAACTCCGTACAACCATAGGTGTACTAAATGGGTGTGCTTTGTCCATTCTGAATCGCTTCAAAATTCTTTCAATATAGCGGGATTGATGCACTAATATTTCACTGGAACTTCGTTCTATTTGCAAACCGAGACAGCTTTCTTTTCGAAGTCTTTCATTTCAAATTCTTTATTCAAATAGTTTGCAGTTTTCTCCAATTCTGTAGGAGACCTGATCAGGTTTAAATCATCCACATATACTGCTACTATAGAAAATCCATTTTCGAATTTCTTAATGAAGACACATGGGTAAATTTGACTATTTTTGTATTATTCCTTAGTCAAATATATAATAAGACGATTATACCACATTATTTTGGATTATTTCAACCCATATAATGCTTGTCTATGTTTAATTGAACACATGTCCTTTGACTTAGTCTAGAATTTTCATATAGATGTTAGCATCTAAGTCTCCATACAAATATGCAGTTACAACATCCATAAGTCTCATATCAAGATTTTAGAAACTGCGAGACTGATTAGATATCTAAAAATAATGACATCCATCACTAGAGAGTATGTCTCCACATAGTCAATTCTAGGTATTTGAGAGAAACCTTGTGCTACAAATCGGACTTTGTATCTTTCAATTTCGTTCCTCTTATTTCGTTTTCTCACGAACACCCTTAAAACCAACATGGTTTATGTCATTTGGTGTTTCCACTATAGGTCCAAAAACACAATATTTTTTTAAAGATTTTAATTCTGCTTGAATAGTATCTTTTCAGATGGGCTAATCTTTTCTTTGTCGACATTCATTTATACTGCATGGTTCATTTTCACAATCATCATTGTCCTTTGATATTTCAGTAGCTACTGCGTAGCTAAATATATCATCGATGACAAGTGCTTTTCTATTCCACAATTCACCTGAACATGTATGGAATATCGAGATCTCTTCATTTTTAGGTACCTCTCTATAGGTATCCATAGACATTTCAGTGAATTTTGGAAACATGCACATCTTTATTATTTGTTCGGAGTTCCAGCCAACATCGGACTTTTATCAGGACAAGATGTTTCATTAGCTCTCCTCTTTCTAGGAGCAGTATCCTTGGAACCTATATGCATACTATGCTTTGACGTGTAGTAGTAGATTTATTTGCCGTCTTGTTTGAATTTTGTCCAATTGGAACAATGATTCTGTAGGAACGAAATCGTAAAGCAGAATATTCTAGAGGGGGAGGTGAATAGAGTTGGCAGCGGAATAATGCTAATTAAAAATGTTAGCAGCAAGATCACAGAATAATAATCACAACTAAATAATGTAAAGTCAGAGATAAGAAAGCAAACGCAAAGACAGCGATGTATACTGGTTTTCCTCTGTTGAGGACTAATCCAGTCGGTAGAACTCTTGCTACCAGTTGAATCCACTATTGGCAAAATCGCAAGTTTTCTTACGAAGTCCTTGCAACTTCTACAACGCGAGCTTTGATACGAAGAACTCGTCCAACTTCAATTGTGAAGAGGTATTCTTTAAATCAAGCCTTCTGATTACAATCTCTCAGAAACTTCTAGACCGTACCGCACTGGCAAATCGACTAGAGGATTGTAATTGGCTTGGGATCTGAAAATTAAAGCTCGAGAAAACTCTTTGGAAGACTGAAAGCTTTAGATAGAGAGAAGATTGAAAGTGAATGAGTGAGTTAAAATGATCGAAATCCTTCTTTATTTATAGGAGTTCCAAAGACAGTATTCTGACAGAATTCAGGCAGAATTCGATGAGGAAATCTCGGTCAAATCTGCAACTGCAGGAGGACCAAGTTCCAGAGGATTCAAAAATCAAAACGGCCACTAACCGAACTCTGGCCGAACTCTGGCCGAGTTCTGTCAGGGTTAGGTTAGGTTTTAAAAATTAGTTTTTGGGGATTTTTGAAAACCTTTTGAAAACCTTTTTGAAAAGCTTTTGTTAATAAGAATGTTTTTCAAAACTAAGGACATTTTGAAAGTATTTTGAAAACATTTTGGAATAGCCTATTTGCCAGTACGACTCGGTGTACAACGTACTCCTAGACTCAATAAAGTGAAAAATACATTGCTTAAAGAAATACAGACTCGAACAGGCAAACATCGCTTCGATCTTGAATTGAGTAGATAGCTATTCTTGATCATGTCCAAGAGTCCGATACATCCTGACTAGCTTCATATATCGAGACAGAGTTTGATCAATTATTAAAATCAGTTTGACCATATGACCAATGGGCCAACAATCTCCCCCATTTTGATAATTGACAAACTATGAATGATATAACATTAAAGCTTGGAATAAAATAAAAAATTGTTCATGTCCTGCATTTTCTCAAAAGAATGTTAGATCTTTATTTTTCTCTCCCGTTGTCACTTAGCAAAATAATTGCAAAAGAGAAAAACTCCCCCGCAATCATTGCATAAATAACAAACAGTGAAGAAACACAAGAAATAATAATGATAAATGATAGAAATAGTAAAGAAATTAAAAAGACATCACAGGCATGTATTTGTTCTCAGGCAGTTTATAATAAAAGAATTATTTCACAGGCAGTTTATAATAAAGAAGCAGATAAAGATGCTATAAATAAGTAAATAAACTGATGTGAACCATAAACTACGCATCTCATAAAAATAAAAAGATGTTCAGAAGACATCAATAAAACAAATCCAGTACAAGTCCTCAAACGAAATACTGATAATAAAGTCTAGAAAGATAGAAAACTTGGAATGTCGGAGCATTTCCAAGTATACAGTAGATAATATCTAAGTCTCAAAAATCAGATAACATATCACAACTCATCATCATCATCATCATCAGCATGACCAACATGTCCAGAAGGACCAGCTCCAGAGGTGCCCGCGCCAGAAGGGTGAGGAGGAGCGCCAGTGTAAAACTCACCGACATAGTCATGAGGAGGAGCACGGTCAGAACGGTACCAATCATATGCGTTACCGGGCTGAAAGTATGCATGGACAGCCTCATCCTCACATCGGTAACCAGAGAAAGCTGGATCTCTAGGAATGGAACCGGCAGAATGTCCAGTCTGGGCGAATCGAAGATGAGCTAAAGAATTTGCAATCGCCTGATAACGGGTGACGTCGCGGAACTCACGTTCGCGGGCCATGTCCATCATCGAGACGTGCAAATCTGAAAGGTGCTGGTGTATGCCCTCAAATGTCATAGCATACTGCTGAGGAGGTGGAGGAGGTGGAGCAGGAGCAGTAGGAGGAGCAGCTGCAGTCATACTGCGACGAGATAACTTGAGAAACTTGGGCTCAGGGTCTTGAGTACAAGTTGATAAATCAATGTCGAAACGCTGGAAGATGCGTGGGAGAATCATCGCATAAGAGAGATTTCTATCTCTTGCACGACAACGTCCCATCATCTGGATAATGGTCTTAGGGGCAGAAAATGGAATCCCCTTAAGAATGTGATACATAGCAGATAATTCAAGAGACGTGACATCATCCTTTGAAGTAGACTTCGGAAGGAGAGTGGAGTAAATGATACGATGCAATTCATAATTAAACAAGTTCAAGTTGTTTGCCTTGAACTTTCCAGAGCGAACTCTATCAGGTGCACAAAGTTCAGCTTTGAAACTAGTAAGTGTCGTGCCGTCGGGGAAATCAAACTCAGTGATATCAACAAGCGGTTCACCTTCGTTGGGAATACCAAGGATTTCCGCTAAGAGGACATCATTGAAATTGATATCTAATCCTCCAACACGAGTACTTACGTCAAACGTGTTTAATATGATATTGCAGTAAAACAGTCTAATGGCATTAGTTGCTACTGGGAAACAGAGTTTAACAAAATATTGTAACCCTAATGCCTCAAAGAAATGGTGATGATCTGGAAATACAGTCCACTTGATGGGAGCGCCTGTGCATATGGATCTCATGGAAAAATCTCCATACCACAGTAGGGCTTGATCTAGGGTTTGAAAGTAAAACCCGTCGAACGCGCCATCGCTAGATTGGACTGGCGAAAAGAGGGAATCCGTGGGTGGATTCGAAGATGAACCTTCCTCACTGGGATTGGTTGTCTTCTTTCTCTTGAAGGGGTTAAATCCCTTAGGTGCCATTTGTGCAATAAAAGGAAATATGCACGAAAATAAACGGAGGGGAAATAAGGAGTTATACCTCTCGAGATTTGAGTATGTTGTAGAGAACGACAAACTCCGCACGAATCCAAAGTTTGGATTGATTTCACCACGTGGATTGGAAGAGAAGGAGTGGTGAAGAACTAGGGTTAGGGGGTTCTCTCGCGCGGCTGCTGTTGCTGTTTGATGTGGTTTAGAAGCAACGAAGAAGAAAGGCTCTCGGGTTCTGGTTATATAACCTGATACCTTCAACCGAACTCGGGCCGAATTCGGTCCGTACTCTGGCCGAATTCGCCTGGGGTTGGTTTGGAACACTTTCTTTTTCATTGGCTCATTTCAAATATTTAATTCAAAGATTAGTAATTTCAACCTTCAATTAACATAATTAATATTATTTTATGGATTAAATATCGTTACACAGCGACTGTTTCAGATTAGTTGTAGGAGTACTGTCCCAGCTGGCGGAGGTTCACCGGGGAACTCTTAAGTACCGTTTCGCTTCAACCGTAGTTGTGGTGACAGACAGACTCTTTATTGGCTTGTCTCTAACACAGTTTTTGCGTATTGAAATATAATCATAAAACAAAATTAATTAATATTATTGACGTCCGAAATTCCTAATTCTCGACGTAAATAATTGAAACGATCTTCTGCTAGAGGTTTTGTGAAAATATCAGCTAATTGATTCTCAGTATCTATGTACACAAGGTCAATATCTCCATTTTGATGATGATCTCTAAGAAAATGATGTCGAATCTCGATATGTTTAGTACGAGAGTGACATACAGGATTCTTAGTCAAATTAATAGTGCTCGTGTTATCACAGAAAATGGGAATATGTGTGTAAAATAAATCATAGTCTTCTAAGGTTTGTTTCATCCACAAAATCTGAGTACAACAACGTCCTGCGGCGATATACTCAGCCTCTGTTGTTGATAGGGCTACAGAATTTTGCTTTTTACTAAACCATGAGACTAAAGTCTTGCCTAAGAAATGACATGTGTCGCTGGTACTTTTTCTATCAACTTTGCATCCAACAAAATCTGCATCCGAATAACCAATAAGGTCAAAGGACTTAGTTTTGGGATACCATAAGCCAACAGAAGAAGTGCCCTTAAGGTATCGAAAGATACGCTTAACTGCGCACAGATGTGATTCCTTTGGATTAGCTTGAAAACGTGCACACAGGCAAACACTAAACATAATATCTGGACGACTAGCAGTTAAATAAAGTAAACTACCGATCATACCTCGATACTTACGTGTGTCGACCGGCTTGCCTTGTTCATCAATATCAAGCTTTGTTGAAGTTGCCATCGGAGTGCCAATAGGTTTGACATTGTCCAGATCAAACTTCTTTAGCAAATCTTTTGTGTACTTGGCTTGATTTATGAACGTCCCATTGTCAGTTTGTTTGATTTGCAGTCCGAGAAAGAATTTCAGCTCTCCCATCATGCTCATCTCAAACTCATTCTGCATACACTTAGAAAATTCTTGACACAGAGATTCATCAGTAGATCCAAATATAATATCATCAACATAGACTTGTATTAAAAGAAGCTTACCATTAAAGGACTTAATAAAATGTGTAGTGTCAACCTTGCCTTTTGAAAAACCGTTGTCAAGTAGAAAAGAGCTTAGACGATCATACCAAGCACGAGGGGCTTGTTTCAAACTGTATAAAGCTTTCTTCAACTTGAAAACATGATCAGGATTTTTAAAATCTGTGAAACCTGGAGGTTGTGCTACAAAAACTTCTTCTTTAATAAAATCATTTAAAAATGCACTCTTGACATCCATTGAAATAATTTGAAATTATGTAAACATGCAAATACACATAACATGCGAATGGATTCTAATCTCGCAACTGGGGCATAAGTCTCATCGTAGTCGATACCTTCTTCCTGATTGTATCCTTGAGCTACGAGTCGAGCCTTATTACGAGTCACTAAACCATTCTCATTAAGTTTATTTCGGAATACCCAACGGGTGCCAATGACCGGATGATCAATAGGCTTGGGAACAAGTTCCCAAACTTGATTCCGTTCAAATTGGTTTAATTCCTCTTGCATAGCATCTATCCAAAAATTATCACTACATGCTTCATCAATTGTTTTGGGTTCTAGCTGTGAAATGAATGCAACACTAGAAACAATATCTCTACTGGATGTACGAGTACTTACACCTTTGGTAATATCACCAATTACCAAATCCTTTGGATGATCAGCCGTAAATTTTAATCTTTTCGGCAGACTCTGAAGGTAGCTGGTTCCTGGATCTTCTCTAGGAGGATCAGCTAGTGCTGAGCTTGGTTGAGAATCAGCTGGTGTTGAGCTTGGTACAGATGGATCTTCGTCATTGTCATCGATAGTCATTTGATTCAATTCATCAAAGGTGACGTTGATTGATTCTTCGATGATCATGGTTCGTTTGTTGAAGACTCTGTATCCTTTGCTCTTGGCCGCATAACCTAAAAATATACCTTCATCGACCTTTTCGTCAAATTTTCCCAAATTGTCTTTTGTATTAAGAATAAAGCATTTACAACCAAATATTCTAAAATATGAAACTGATGGAATTCTATCAAACCATAACTCAAATGGAGTCTTCTTCGATTGGGTCGAATTAGAACTCTATTGAGAACAAAACAAGCTGTATTGACAGCTTCAGCCCAGAAATATTTGGGTAGACTAAACTGATTTAACATCACTCTGGCCATTTCGGATAGAGTTCTGTTCTTACGTTCCACAACTCCATTTGTTGTGGAGTCCTAGGGCAGGAGAACTCGTGTACAAAACCGTGTGTTACAAAATTGCTCAAACTCTGCATTCTCGAATTCGCCTCCATGATCGCTTTTTATACGAGTTATCATGTAACCTTTTTCATTCTGTACTTTCTTGCAAAAGGCGACAAATTCGGATAATGCATCATTCTTGCGTGTCAAGAAGTATACCCACGTGTATCTAGAGAAATCATCTACAATTACAAAAGCATAAAGCTTACCTCCGAGGCTAGCAACTCTGCTAGGACCAAGTAAGTCCATATGTAGCAATTGTAGAGGTCTAGTAGTACATACTGCGTTTACTGACTTGAATGTGGATCTGGTAGCTTTGTTCTTTTCACATTGACTGCATACCGAATCCTTCTTGAATGTAATATCCGGTAAACCGCGTACTAGCTTCTTTGTGGATAATCTTGAGATTGTGTCCATATTTGCGTGACCGAGTCTCATATGCCACAGATGACTTTCATCACTTTTAGCCATTAAGCATCTACCTGAAATGTTAGTTTCTTCCAACAAATAGAAAACATATATGTTGTCTTCCCTGATACCTTCAAAGATAGTACTACCAGTTGAGCTATCAACTATAGTACATTTGTCTTTGCCAAAGTTGATGCCATAACCATGATCAGCTAAATGACTTATGCTGAGTAGATTATGTTTCAACTCGGTAACCAGACAGACATCCTTAATCACAGGATAGGGAGACTTACCAACATCACCTATACCAATGATATACCCTTTCAAGTTATTACCGAAGGAAACATAACCTTCCTTCTTCTTCTTCGACAGTGTTGCAAATAATGTAGCGTCACCGGTCATATGCCGTGAACAACCGCTGTCGAGGATCCATTTGCTTTTAGCATGTGAAGGGTGTTCCACCTACAAAACAATTTGCAGATGAAACTTTTGGTACCCATTTCTTGTAGGGTCCTGAAATTAGTCTTTGGTATCCAAGCATAAATATTTAAATCAACAAGCTTTCTGATTCTACATGCAGGTGAAATATGACCAATGAGGCCACAATAATGACATTGTGCATGTTGAGTGTTGAAAGCTGAGTGATGTGCATGGTTGGTAGGTTTGGGTTTTCTAGTGTAGAAGAAAGCATACCTATAATCCTGTTTGGGCTTAACCTTTTGGGGTAAAGGTTTGATAGGGTTAGGTCTGACAGTGTTTGGCTTGGGAATGTTCCGATTTTTTGGTAAGTGACGCATGTTAGGGTAGGAAGCAGCAGTCTTAGGCTATTTTTCTAACCTAATTTCCAATCTTTTGGAAGTGTCATACAACTTAGTATAATCAGAAGTGAGTGTTTCCATTCTGATTTGTGCACATTGAAGACTTTTCTTCTCTTTAGAAAGTTCTCTTTGAGTTGGTCAATAACTTTGTCTTTCTCTTCAGATGACTTGGTAGTCTCGTGTAATAAGAGCTTGATAGAGGAAAGCTCACCAGACTCACTAACATTATTTCTAACCTCAGCTAGTAGGTCGGTAAGTCTTCCTATTTCTCCTTTGTACTCTTTGAGTACCTTCTTAGAGGTCTGATATTTGCTACGCAGTTTCCTGTAATCACTTATCAGTTCACTGAAGGCATCTCCTAATTGCTCAAAGGTAAAGTCATCATATGTATCAACTACAGGTTCAGTAGGTACCTGATCGGATGCCATAAAGCATACGTTTGCAGCGTCTTCTGATTGTTCGTCTTCTGAGTCGCTGGCTTCACTTTCATGCCATATGCTGGTATTGGCATACTTCCGTGATGTTGATCTCTTCAGGTTCCCTTTTTCATACCTGTTGCTCTTCTTGCTTGATGATGAGTTTGTAGGACAATCCTTCTTCATGTGTCCCTTCTTCTTGCAGCCATAGCAGACAGTATCATCTTGATACCAGTTGTTGCTGCTGTTGTTTTCTTTGGCTCTCTTCTCATGTCTCATGAATCTCTTGAATTTTCTTGCTAGGAGTGCTTGATCTTCAGCATCAGATTCACTACTGTCTGAGTCACCTTCAGCAGCTTTTCTGTGCTGAGCCTTGAAAGCGATCGTCTTCTCCTTTGGTGCAGGCTCTTCAAAATCTTGTAGCTCCAGTTCATGAGTGAGTAGCTTACCCATGAGTACTTCGAGGGACATAGTTGTGAGGTCGTTCCCTTCAATGATTGCAGTAGCCTTTGGAATCCAGTTCTTGGTGAGTGCTCGCAGGAGTTTGCGAATCTTTTCATGGTTACTGTATTCTTTGCCTAGGGAGGACAAAGGATTTACAATATCCAAGAATCTTTCGAACATCTGAGTAACTGTTTCGTTGTGCTTCATCTTGAACACCTCATACTCTTGAGTAAGTCTGCTGACCTTTGATTCTTTGACTTGAGTCGTGCCTTCATGTGTGACTTCAAGTAGCTTCCACACTTCATTAGCAGTTGTGCAGATAGACACCCTGTTAAATTCAGTTCTGTCTAAAGCACAAAATAGAGCGTTAATAGCACGTGTGTCAAGACTGGCCTTTTTCTTTTCTTCCTCTGTATATCTGTTATGGGGTTTTTCAACTAAAACTCCATCAACATTTATACGAGGTGGCTTTTGATAGCCATCAATAACAATGGACCATAAATCAAAGTCAAGTGATTTCAAGAAGAAACTCATCCGTGTTTTCCAATAGGTATAGTTCGTACCATCAAACAGTGGAGATCTGTTTGTGGTCTGGCCTTCACTTGTGAATTTTACAGTTGCCATGTGTTGTGCTGTGATCTATATAACAATTAGTTAAATGAATAAATAATTGCAATGTTACCTTGCTTTACCTGTAATACCCGCTCTGATACCAATTGTAGGAACGAAATCGTAAATCAGAATACTCTAGAGGGAGGGTGAATAGAGTTGGCAGCGGAATAATGCTAGTTAAAAATGTTAGCAGCAAGATCACAGAATAATAATCACAACTAAATAATGTAAAGGCAGAGATAAGAAAGCAAACGCAAAGACAGCGATGTATACTGGTTTCTCTCTGTTGAGGACTAATCCAGTCGGTAGAACTCTTGCTACCAGTTGAATCCACTATTGGCAAAACCGCAAGTTTTCTTACGAAGTCCTTGCAACTTCTACAACGCGAGCTTTGATACGAAGAACTCGTCCAACTTCAATTGTGAAGAGGTATTCTTTAAATCAAGCCTTCTGATTACAATCTCTCAGAAACTTCTAGACTGTACCGCACTGGCAAATCGACTAGAGGATTGTAATTGGCTTGGGATCTGAAAATTAAAGCTCGAGAAAACTCTTTGGAAGACTGAAAGCTTTAGATAGAGAGAAGATTGAAAGTGAATGAGTGAGTTAAAATGATCGAAATCCTTCTCTATTTATAGGAGTTCCAAAGACAGTATTCTGACCGAATTCGGGCAGAATTCGATGAGGAAATCTCGGTCAAATCCGCAACTGCAGGAGGACCAAGTTCCAGAGGATTCAAAAATCAAAACGGCCACTAACCGAACTCTGGCCGAACTCTGGCCGAACTCTGGCCGAGTTCTGTCAGGGTTAGGTTAGGTTTTAAAAATTAGTTTTTGGGGATTTTTGAAAACCTTTTTGAAAGCTTTTGTTAATAAGTATGTTTTTCAAAACTAAGGACATTTTGAAAGTATTTTGAAAACATTTTGGAATAGCCTATTTGCCAGTACGACTCGGTGTACAACGTATTCCTAGACTCAATAAAGTGAAAAATACATTGTTTAAAGAAATACAGACTCGAACAGACAAACATCGCTTCGGTCTTGAATTGAGTAGATAGCTATTCTTGATCATGTCCAAGAGTCCGATACATCCTGACTAGTTTCATATATCGAGACAGAGTTTGATCAATTATTAAAATCAGTTTGACCATATGACCAATGGGCCAACAGATTCTGGCTGGCACATTCATAGCTGGCACATGTGATCTAGTTACCTTTGCGGCATCATTAAACGCATCAGGTAATTGATTTGTAATTTCTTGCAAATGTATCATTTTCTTTTTTTGTAATCACATTGTGGTGTTCTTGGATCTTGATGAGATAGAGTAGGCGTATTCCATGTCAATTCACGCCATTTATTAGCAATGGTTTGTTCTATATGAAAATTTTGTTTCTTATCTCCCCCTAACGACGGGAAGACTTTCTCATCAAATTGACAGTTATCAAATCTTTTAGTAAAGACATCACCAGTCATTGGTTCTAAATATCTTATTATCGAAGAAGACTCAAAACTAATGTATATTTCCATACGTCATTGGGGATCTTAGTTCTTTTGGGAGATGTAATTGGGACATATACTGCACATCCAAACTTTCTCAAATATGAAATGTTTGGTTGTTTATCACTAACAAGTTGTATATGTGGAAAATATATAGTAGGCAATGGGTCTAAATTTAACTAGAGATGCAATATGTAAAATCTCATGTCCCAAGCCTCAATTTTCAAACTACATTGCACTAGTAGATGTCTAGTTATAAGTTGGAGATATTTAATAAATGACTCAGTTAACCCATTTTGCGTGTGCACATGGGGAACATGATGCTCTACCTCAATCCCTAATAATGTAAAATAATCATCAAAAACTTGTGAGGTGAATTTTGTGGTATTATCAAGTCTAATTGATTTAATCAAGTTATCAGGAAACTGAGATCTAAGTTTAATAATTTGGACCAAAAGACGAGAAAATGTAAGATTTTTAGTAAACAATAGACAAAAATATGACCACCTAGTAGATGCATCTATGAGTACCATGTAATATCTAAAAAGTATCACTAGCAGGATGAATATGACCACAAATGTCCCCTTGTATTTTTGCAAGAAAGTAGGAGACTCATTCTTAACTTTTAGAAAAGATGGTCTAGTTATAAACTTTCCTTGTGACAAGAAACACAGGTGATTCTTTGGTAAGCCAATATTGTGATTTTCCAATAAATGTCCACAAGAATTGTCAATGATCCAATTGAACATAGTTTGTCCCGGATGACCCAAACGTTTACCAAATGCTATATAAGACAGGATCATTGGCTTTATATTTTGCCACATCCATATGTGATTCAATTATACCAATGGTGGTGTAATACAAACCCACCGAAAGACAAAAAAATTCTTCTAATGTGAGCTTTTTTTTACTCCCTACATTAGATGTGATACATAATGTCTCTTTGTTATAATTATTTTGTGTTCAATATGGTACCAATTTTTGCGTATATTCTTGAAATTGAGCAAATTTTGCATTCTGCAAATAGATTTGAGTACCATTAGGTAACATGATGTGTGCTTTTCCAAAGTGCTTTTCCAAAGCCCTTAATTATATAGGTTGGTCCAACTATTGTTGACACTTTATGCATGTCAAATACTAAATTTGAGAAATTTTTTTGATTCTTCAAAATCGTATGTGTTGTAGAACTATTTACCAAACACATATCCAAGTTATTTTTCTTGGATTCTTTGAATCTGTCAACCTCTTATTGAGTTGCTCGACATTGCTTAAACCAATGTCCATCTTTGTCACATTTATGACAAGCATTACTACTATTTGGTTTACATGAAGCAAAATAATTTTTTTTATGTACATATATTCTAGCTAGCATAAGTGTAATAAGAAATAATTAAGCATTTCAAATGATAATATCATATTATAGAAATGTGACTCCAAATTTATAATATAGATTTTCAATAAAACAAACTCTCATGGCCTAGACATTCCATGATGGAAACCAAAAATAAAACATGACTTCAAATATAAATAGTTTATAAGTACTTGAATAAAACATAAGTTGACTTAATGCTCATTCAATGGAAAGTGGATTTTCCCGCATCTTCTCATACTGTTCATTGGTAACTTGATTCTCATTTTGATCCTCAAAAAAGTCGGATCGGAACAATTCTTATTTGGTTTATTTTGAGGATTTGAATTCCCTTTAGAGTGTGCTGTCCACTTGTTCCATTTATTGTTTTGGGAAACGTTGCTTCCACCTTTGTAAGGTTGATAACCATGATCATATCATCCATAATTTTTTTTTCATTCCCTCTCCCACGTTCTACACCACGACCTCTCTGCTAATTCCAAAATTGTTGGCATTTGCCTCAAGAATTGTCATTGACCCAGTTGGTCTAGAGTTGTGAGTTTTCATGAGAACGTTGTTATTTGCCTTTGCTACAAGGAGACAGTCACCGGTTCAGAGTATTTTATGAAATTTCTTCACGATATTATAACTGCAAAAGTAAATTACTTGCATGAAAAATGGAAAGAATTTCTCAATCATTTAAGTTTCTGTTACTTAACAGTATTAAACATAGCAAAATTTTATATATATATATATATATATATATATATATATATATATATATAACATTTTTATAGTCACGGTATCTTAGATTCAATCATTCACTTTGAGCAGTTAGAAGGATTACTATCCTTTGGTGGTCAAATCTATCCTTTAGAGATGTCCACAAATTCAATGGATCATCCTCACATAGATATTGTGCCTTTAGGTCATCATGGATACGATGTCGTAGGAAAATCAAAGTCTTGACCGTGGCTTCAAAAGATTCTTTATTTTTCTTCTTAATAGTACCATCAAGTTTGTTGGACTGCAATTACAACTTTGCATCCAATTGTCATGATAAATAATTGTCTCTTCTCAAGTCAAGAGCTTTGAATTTAAGCTTTTCAAGACTCGGCATCTATATGGCAGAAAATAATTATATTAGATGTAAATTAATTTAAATAATAAAATTGATAAGCACTTTCAAGATTACAAAACTTCACATATGTCACAATGTGATGAAATGTTATCAAAAAAATATTATATCTTATGTGTATCACATATACAATAATGTGGTAAAATGCTATCAAAGAATAATATATTATGTCTCATGTGTATCACATATACAACAATGTGATAGAGACGCTATCAAAGAATATTATGTTGTATGTGTATCACATATACAACAATGTGATCATTATATAATAATATATTTTGGGTACTTTTTTAATAATTCGATTCACATATACAACAATGTGAAGTAGTATCTTATAGAATTCAAATAAATAAAACAGTAGAAATAACAAATTCACATAAACTAATTTAATGTAATTAACTAATTCCAAATAAGTGAAGAAAATTCAAGATATTCTAGATTAATTTTATAGTTCATACGAAAAAAATATAGAAATGAAATTTATACATAATCTTAAATAGATTATCATAAATTTTCTATTTTGAATGAAATTGTGAACATGTTCAATACAAATTTAGATTTAAAACTAAAAGAGAGTAGATCTAGAAACTTACGTTCTAAACGATCTATAAACACATAAATCAAACGTGTATTTAATTTTACTAAAACATGCATGTGTCTAATTATACAAGATTAGACTTGCCTCTTCAATACCTTTCTTTTCTTAAGAGAACTATTTTTCCCTTGTGTAAAATATTTCTCCCTTCTTCTATTTCCTAGAGCAAAATGTGCTGATAACATATTATAAAGTAGAGAGAGAGAAAAAAAATGGAGGAAATTGTTTCTTCGTTCACTTGTCTCAATCAACTTGAGAAGAGGCCCTTGCATAGGCTTACAATGGAGGTTAACATCATGATGACAATTAAAAGAAGAAATGCCAAAAGACATAGGTTATGGATAATCAAAAGGCATAGGTTATAGATAACCAAAAAACATAGGTTATGTAGGCCAAATAATTATGGTGAATTATCCATGTTTACAACATCAATAATGTTAAACTGAACTATTTTTAGGGTCCTAGTGCACCATTTCTAACTTATGGCTTTATGTTGTTAGTTATAGGCTTAGGGATGTCTCGGTATCCTGTTCATCAGACACACCATGTAACCCGTTTCATAAGTAGTTAATGATTTATTTAGAATTTTTCATCAAAATAAAAATGAATTTTTTTACCCAATTTCTAATTTGGTTTCTTGGGAAGCGAATGCTACACGTCGATAGAGCCCAATGCCAAAGAAGTTGTGGTGGATAACCCGCTATGCGATATTTCCAATTGCGTTGAAGAGGGTCTCACTGCTCATTTTGTTTAAGCATACATGTCTGTGAACAAAAGGAGGCCTGTTTAATCATATTGAAAGTGCCTGTTGGCCTTTTTGCAGGTTGCAGAGAGGGCACTCTTCTTATGGAACAATGATCATATTGAGAATTTAATCAGACAAAACCATAAGGTAATATTGCCTATTATATTCCCTGCGTTGGAGAGAAACACAAGGAGTCACTGGAACCAAGCTGTTCAGAGCCTTACACTGAATATCCGCAAGATTTTCTCTGATTATGACCCCGAGTTCTTTGAAGAGTGCCTTCGAAAGTTTGAAGAAGATGAAGCCAAGGACAAGGAGATCAAATTAAAACGTGAAGCTATATGGAAGCGCCTGGAAGACATTGCTGCTTCCAAAATCACAAAGAGTGAAGATGTAACTTTACCCCGTTTCAAATCACGCCAACTTATTTCTGGCTGAAGCGGATATATTTCAATGCGACTTCCTAATTCCTGCAGTGGGTTTGTTAGTCTTGGAATGACTAGTGTGGTTTAAGCAGCACAGTTTCAGAGGCCTGGAGGATTCAAAAATGCGAATAGGGTTAAACTGTATATAGGGGCTAACGAAAGTTGATCTGGGAGTTGAGAAGTATTTCATCTACAACCAAGGATCATCAGAAGATATCAGTCCTTCAGTAGTTAGCAATTTTTTTGGCAACAGTCTCTAGGTGACGGGTTCTGATGTTCTTGCAAATTCATCTTGTCTGAACTTCATGTTGCTGTCCGAATGTTTCTTGAGATACAATCCATTTTCCCATGTTTCTGGCTATACTTTTAGAAATATAATGCACTTGTGCATTCCCTATTTGAAAACAATACAGGAATGCCGTGTACTTGTATTTTGTATCTGCTTAAAACTTACTGTCTGTATGGTTTATGTGCAAGTGTGGAAGTCTGTTCCTTGTCACTCTTATTCGGTATTCTGAACCTGTGTATTCCATTGAAATAGTTCTTCGGACATAATAGCTCTTGAAAGATGTATTTTAGTATATGTAATCAACTATTACAGATGCAGACAACAGACTGGAAAAACCTTATTATGAACATTTTTATTTGGTAATGCAAGAGTCATGGGATCTTTGATGCGGACCCAAATGATGGCTTTAACTTTTTGTTAGATTCTTCAGCCTTCTACTAGCGGCGAATTCTCAAGCGAATCTTTGAATCTTTCACAAACTTATACATGTATTGAATGATATTACCAAAAAGTGAAACTACTGGGTTTGGAACCTGGGGTTGCTATGAGAGATTCTTTCTTTCTACTCAAAGGGTGCACACACCTGTGCAAATTACAGATGACAGTTTCAAGAATAACACGAAAAAAGAACTATCATGGGTGTATCAAAATTTAGAAATTTTGGAATTAGCCAAAGATTTAGGGTTCTTATGGAAAATTAATTTTTATTTATTTAGCACAAATGATTATAGTTGTTGAAAAAATTAACAATAAAAGTAGATTAGAAAATAATTACTAAGTTAGAATTATTTATGATGACAGTAGGCATGGTAATGGCTGGGAACCCCAACAGAAAAGTAGCAAAACTCATAATTATAATTTGAAATTTAAGGACATAAGTATAATTTGAAATTTGAGGAGAAAGATTTTAGGAAATATAAAATAAGTGAGCTCTCTCTATATTAAATAAATTCTCTCAATTTCATTGTCTCACTCTCTCTGAATTTGGATTTGTTTGGTAGACAAGAAGTGGATTTGGATTTTTAAATTCGAGATTTGGATTTTGATCAAAATCCTGAATTTATAGTTTCATGATTTGGACAAAAAGCCGTTTGGTAATTTGGAATTGGAAGTGGACATAATCCAAATTTCGTTTTTGGATAGTAGGAAGTATTTACAAGAAAAAATATATTATGGTTAACTATTAATATAAACAATTAATATTAACAAAATATTATGGTTAAATAATTAAATATTATAATTTGATAAAAAGATTAATTATCTAATATTATGATTTACTTATGATCATAAATATATATGGTTAACTAATAATCATAAAATAGTAATTATCTGACTAACAAAATAGTATGGTTAATTAGTAATTACAAATACCAAGTACATATGATTAATGTGAACAAAATTATTTTATTAGTTAATTTTTTACTTTAAAATAAATAAATAATTTAAATATTAATAAATTATTATAATTTTACTTAACTATTCTAATTATATAATAATATAATAGTACATACTAATTCATTACCTAGCTAAATTTATAATTACCTAATAGTATTATATATTTAATATTTAATATTTATATTAATTAAATATCTAAACAACTTATTATGTTAATTCAGAATAAAATTTAATATATATAATATTAACTAAATATTAGTTAATTGTTGATTAAGTTATTAGTTAACTAATTATTAATTAGTGCTAATTAAATATAAATTATTGAAATATCAAATTCAACTTTCTTCCTCCCAAATCCGGATTTGATATGAGGATGTGGAATAGCCTTCAAATCATAGTTTTGGATTTGAAAAGTAATCATTACCTACTTTCCAAATCCAAATCCAAATCCAACGTCCAATCAAACATAGGATCCCATGGATTTGGCTCCATATCCGTAGAATCTTCATATCCATGACTAGTTTCAGTTTACCAAAAATGTCCTAATGCATGTATATGTCTATTTGCATAAAATAAGAACCTAACCTAATGGGTTGGATTATATTAATCCCGAACCCAATAGTAATATGTATCATTCTAAATTACGATAACCTAATAAAAAATCCTAATAATCATAAATTGATTTGAATTTCATATTATCTCATCATTCTTTTTGGCTTCGAAATAACATTAAGATAACATCAAGAACTGAAACCAAATCGAATGTTTAATACGTGTCCTTAAAGATGGCCATGATGGTGCTTATTTCAATGATGTAGATGTAATTGGGAGAGCTTCTAGAAGACCAATACGACTCCATAGCGATACTAGGGGTGCAAGGTAGAAGAAACATGATACTCTTAGATAATTTGGCATCAAACGCTCAACGTGCTCATAAAATCAACCCAGTGTAGGGCCAATTTTGGCAAGATCATGTTCTCCATTTAATGATCCTTATGATCAATTGTTATACTCATAAAATCGGCACAATTTAGGGCCAAATTTGGCAAGAAGATCATGTTCTGAGCCATATAATGGTTTATAATAAACTTCACCTATAAACTAATTGCCAACCCATAGAATAAGTGTGAGTTGTCTCGTTGTTGTTGAAGTTGTAGAAAGTGTGACAGTATAACCGGTCGAGGGAGCGTTCGTATGTTGCAATATCTTGAAGGAATGGTCAAATAATTGAGAAGTTGGACGAGCTAATGATTTGATGTCATGGCTTGAGTGATGTAGTTGTTAGCAAAAAAATGCATCGGTGCTCAGAATGCAGAAGATACACAAATTTTTATTAGATAGGACTGCTAGGATACCAACAAGTGAACCCTTCACGCGTCCATCCGAACGGTATTTACTATAATCCGAGCTTGGGATTGACCTTGGTGATATTCTAGATGGCATTACATCAACTTGTCTCTATTCAATGGACAATCTATTGACACGGAACTATTCTATTATATGCGATAGACGACATGCATCACTACAAAAAAAAGTATCTTTTTGGGACGACACTATAAGGAACACTAGTCTAAAAAGTCCTAAAAGTATAATTCTAGGGACGGCTATATTTTTAGTAACAAAATGTTGCTTTTTTTTAGGACAGATTGTGAAAATGGATCACTATTTGGGACTGATGAAAATTTCTGTTCCAAATAATACATATTTTCGTCCCAAATATGTTGGCGGGAATACCACACGTGTGGCGGCTAATTGCCAAATTATATGGGGGAAAAGTTTATCTCTACGTGTTTCCATCGTAACCATTCGATCGGATGGATTAATCCAGACCGTCCATCCCAAATCATATTTCCTATAGTCGATAGGACTTCTCTCTCTTTCCGATCAAAAAAGTTTCTCTTCCTCTCTCTTTCCGATCAAAAATGGCGATAGAACTGCTCTCTCTCTCTCTCTCCGACCTAGGTGATCCAGTGTTGCTGCTCTTTTTTCTCTCCGACCATTGTTTCGACTTGGTGCTCCAGTGTTGCTGCTCTCTCTCTCTCTCTCTCCCCGACCATTGCTCTCTCTCTGTCCGATCTTCCAACCCTAGGTGCTCCATTGCTGCTGCTTGGTATACTTCCCCCAATCTTTAGAATTTTTTACCAAAATGTTTTAGACTTTGCCCTAATATTTAGATACATGTTATTTTGTCCTAGATTGTTTGCTTGGAATTTGAGTGGTTTACAATATTTACACCGTTTACCTCAATTTTTTCTTGAAATTTGAGTGTTTTACACTGTTTACACGGCTGCATGTAATTTTGTCGTAGATTGTTTGCTTAAAATTTGAGGGTTGTACACTGTTTACTGAAATTTTGCTTAAAATTTGAGTGTTTCACATGTTTACACGGCTGCATATAATTATGTCGTAGATTATTTGCTTAAAATTTGAGGGTTGTACACTGTTTACCTGAAATTTTGCTTAAAATTTGAGTGTTTCACACTGTTTACACGGCTACATGTAATTTTGTCGTAGATTATTTGCTTAAAATTTGAGGGTTTTATACTGTTTACTGAAATTTTGCGTAAAATTTGAGTGTTTCACACTGTTTACACGGCTGCATGTAATTTTGTCGTAGATTATTTGCTTAAAATTTGAGGGTTGTACACTGTTTACTGAAATTTTGCTTAAAATTTGAGTGTTTCACACTGTTTACACGGCTGCATGTAATTTTGTCGTAGATTATTTGCTTAAAATTTGAGGGTTTTACACTGTTTACTGAAATTTTGCTTAAAATTTGAGTGTTTCACACTGTTTACACGGCTGCATGTAATTTTATCCTAGATTATTTGCTTGAGATTTGAGTGTTTTACACTTTACTTAAATTTTTGCTAGAAATATGAGTGTTCTACACAGTTTACATGGCTGCATGTTATTTTGTCCTAGATTATTTACCAATTTTTTTATCAACATTTGCTTGAAATTGATTACTTGTCCATAATAAGAGTTATTTACCAATTTTTTGCTCGAATTTAATTACATGTGACACTGTTTATACAGGATTATTTACCAAGATTTTTTTTAGGATTATGTACCAATTTTTCATAATTATTTACATGTGACACTATTCCCGGCTGCATGTTTTTGTCTTAGTTTTAAGCATCAGTTATTTAGGTGATTGTTTTTCTTTTGGGAAGATTTCGGTTTATGAAGTATATCAGTTTATTGAGAAAATTATTTGGTGGCAAAAATATGTTAGAACACCAAAATATGTGCACATTGTCATTTATTTGTGATTATTTGTGAAAAAATAGTTTTTTTTGTGAAAAATTGGGCCACATTTAGACCTGTCAATTGGGCCGGGCCGACCCATCCCAGCCCGGCCCGGCCCGAACCCCAAACACTGCTTATCATTTGTTTGTCAATTTGTGTTATGCTTGGCTTTAGCACAAGAAATTTGTGCTGTGCTTGGCTTTGGCCAAGCAATTTGTGCTTTGCTTGGATTGGGTTTGCTTGGCTTTGCTTTTTGCTGTGCTGTGCTTAGTTTGGCTTTTTTTGTGGGTACATGCCAGCCAGTCTTTATGACGGGCGGTGAACGGTGACTGTGTTGTTGAGGCTAAGCCGTAGGAGCAAAAATTTAGAGGAGAAGAACGAAATGAATACCCAAATGTATCATGTGCCAATCAAATCTCGGCACGGTACGGCACGGCCCGGCCGGACCCGAAGCCCACCGTGTCGTGGGTCACGTGCCGGACTGGGCTGAGATTTTTCACCCTTGGCCCGGCCCGGCCCGGCCCGCTATAGTTCATGGGTCGAAGAGGCCCGAGCCTGGCCCACCCAAATTCAGTGTCGGGCCGGCCCGGCTGACTTGACAGGTCTAGACACATTTGCATGGACAGGAACATGAGTTTGAACCTGGCTATGTTCTTTGTAGATTTTAATTTGTCAAATTATTGTGATTATGCGTTCATGTAGGAATTATTGTGATTATTTGTGAAAAATTGGGTTTTCTTGTGAAAAATTGGGACACATTTGCATGGATATAGGAACATGAGTTTGAACCTGGCTATGTTGTTTGTAGATTTTAATTTGTCAAATTATTGTGATTATGCGTTCATGTAGGAATTACTGTGATTATTTGTAAAAAATGGGTTTTTTAAAAAAATTGGGACACATTTGCATGCCCATTCTGGATTGATGTTAAACATATTATAAATGGAGATGAATTTGAACCTGGCTATGTTCTTTGTAGATTTTAGTTTGTTGAAAATCGACATTTGTGAATCATGCTTGAGCTTTTCAGTTGAAATTGGTTATTTGTGCCATGTGTTAGTTCCATGTCAGTAAGTCATAATCAACCTTGGTATATTAATTTCCTTTTTCTAGCTAGTAATTGTCATAATCAATTGGTTATCTATATGCTTATTATTTCTTCTTCTTGGGCACATTAGTACATGGCTACCAATAAGTGTTTGCTCTATTATTAAATTTGTCTTTGCTTGATATATTGCATAAGAATTTTAACTCTAATTTGTTAGAAAGTATATTTTTTTTGGAAACTGAAATGGATAAGACTTATATAGTTGCTGCCTCAAGCTATAGTTGCTGCCTCAAGTTATATGATTTTAACTCTAATTTGCCTCTGTATTTTAATTATTAGAAAGTTATATAGCTGCTGCCTCAAGCTTTTTGCCTCCATTTGCCTCAAATAGAAATTTCAAATTGAATTCTTGAAACAATAAAGATACAACTATTGTTTTGAATATATATTTTGGATGGTGCTAGGTGATAATTGTCTTTTGGAAATTGATATGGATAAGCGTTGGATTGGATCACATGATTGGAATTCAAAGGCATACAAGGATGGGGTCGAAGCATTTCTTAAATTTGCATATAGAACTAAGAATGCTGATACGGTCCATATTTATTGCCCATATAGTAGATGTGTAAATCGTGTTTATCACAATCGACAGACTGTGGAGGTTCATATAGAGATGTATGGATTTGAAAGGAGTTATATGGATTGGATATATCATGGGGAGTTATTGGGTGGTTTGGGTAATAACACCGATAATATAGGAGATGATATGTCAGTTGATGAAAGTGATGCTGGATTAAATGAATGTGCTAATATGACAACAATGGTACGAGAGGGAATGGGATTCTCATGCATGATAGAAAATATGGGTTGCGAGGAAGAGCCCATGGCAGAAGAAAACTTGCGGTCCGATGAATGCATGCCGAAATACTTCAAACTTCTAAATGAAGCAGAAAGCGATTTGTACGATAGTTGTCCTAAGGGTGTCACTGAGCTATCATTTGTTGTCCAACTTTTACACCTGAAGCAACTTAATGGATGGACAAATCGTTCTTTCACAATGCTGTTGGTCTTCTTAAAAAAGGTGTTTCCGTGTGCCAAGATTCCCAAATCATACTATCAAGCCAGTAAGCTAACTACTGACTTGGGGTTCACTTACAAAACATGGGATGCCTGTCCTAATAGTTGTATGTTGTTTCGAAATGAAACTGAGAATCTCGACAAATGTGAGATTTGTGGGGCTTCTAGATATAAAGTTGATCATGCCAACGAGGGTAATCTTCCTCCGGTTGACCAGGGTACTAAAGTTTCTCAAAAAAAGGTTCGATATTTTCCTTTAATACCAAGACTGCAACGATTGTTTTGGTCATCGCATACAGCTTCGCTTATGAAATGGCATGCTGGGAAGCGAGTAGATGATGGTGTAATGAGGCATCCGGCAGATTCTTGTGCTTGGAAGGCTTTTGATGATAATAATCCATCCTTTGCCAGAGACAGTCGTAATGTTAGACTTGGGTTAATTACTGATGGATTTAATCCGTTTGGTAATATGAGTGTTACTCACAGTACCTGGCCTGTTGTAGTCGTCCCTTACAACTTACCCCCGTGGTTGTGCATGAAGCAACCTAACTTAATTTTGTCTATTCTTATTGATGGACCAAAAGGTCCAGGTGATAAGATTGACGTTTATCTGCAACCGTTAGTAGAGGAGTTGAAAGAACTTTGGGAGGTTGGTGTTTCTACTTATGATGCATCAACCAAACAGTTATTTCAACTAAATATAGCACTGTTGTGGACAATTAGCGACTTTCCTGCATATGCTATGTTGTCAGGATGGAGCACAAAAGGTGAATTTGCTTGCCCTTGTTGTAATAGGGATCATCAAGCTACCCGATTGACAAATGGTGGCAAGTATTGTTACTAGGGTCATCGTAGATTCTTACCGGGGCGCCATAAGTTTCGAAGGGAGAGGGTAACTTTTAATGGCAAATTAGAAATGAGGCCACCACCTTTGACATTATCTGGAACAGAAGTGTTAAAGCAGTTAAATAATCTCAATGTTTTAACTGAATATAAGAAGGAGGACCTGTTTACAAAGAGGAAGAGGGAAGAACAAGAAAAAGAGAGTAAAAACACACAGTCTGCCAAAAACAAGATTAGGTTGGAAGAAGAAGAGCATCTTTTTTGAACTACAATATTGGGAACACAATTTGATTCGCCACAATCTAGATGTTATGCATATTGAAAAAAATGTATACGATAATGTCATTTTTACTTTGCTAGGTATTAAAGGCAAAACAAAAGATAATATAAAGGCTCGAAAAGATCTCAGAGATATGAAAATTCGATCAGAGCTACATCCTCAACCACGGAGAAGAACTCTAGAGTACTTGCCTCCAGCTGAGTTCACAATGAGCAACAAAGAAAATGACATTTTCTTGAAAGTGTTGCGAGATATAAAAGTCCCTGATGGTTATTCATCTAATATATCTCGATGCGCGCATACAGAAGAGCGGAGTATGTGGGGTCTTAAGAGTCATGACAATCACATTTTAATGCAACAGTTACTTCCTATAGCTATTCGAAGGGTCTTACCAAAGCATGTTGTTAAATCCTTAATTGAATTAAGCAACTGCTTTGTGGTGTTGTGTTCAAGTGTGAATAGTATTACAGACTTGAAAATTTTTGAAGATCGTATGGCACTTACGCTTTGTAGTCTTGAGAAGATTTTTCCACCTGGCTTTTTCGATATAATGGAACACTTGCCTATGCATTTAGTGGATGAGTTACAAATTGCTGGAGCAGTATTGTATCGTTGGATGTATCCCATGGAAAGATATTTGCACACCTGAAAACTTTATATGCGGAATCGTGCTCATCCAGAGGCTTCTATTGCTAAATCAGTATTGTTAGAAGAATGTATGACTTTCTGCTCAAGGTATTTGGACAATAGTACAGAAACCAAAATGAAGCGGCCAAAAAGAAATGATGATGGAGGAAAGAAATCTGGTCGCGTTGTAGTTAAAGCAGTGCACTTTCGACTTGATCCAATTATGCAAATACAAGCTCATCGATATGTGCTTGCCAACACGGAGGCAGTAGCACCATTCATTGAGTAAGTTTGTCTTGACTAATACCATGATTTATATCCTCTCGTTTAGTTATGTAATTGAAATAAATTTCTACATCTTTATACAGGAAACACCTTGCTGAACTTGGGTCAAAATATCCACAAGCTTCACAACGACACCTTATTAGTCGCCTTCATAATGAACACTTTGTCAGTTGGTTTAAGGAGCATGTAAGTAGATGTATCTTTTAATGAACATTTAATATTTTTGACAACTTGCAGTAAAATATCATTATTAAACTTATTTAATGTTTTTTAATATAGGTGAAAGGTTTACCAGACGTACAAATATCAGAGGAGATCAGAAGCTTAGCTTCAGGCCCTCTTAAGGATGCTTTGAAATTCAATTCTTACATTGTTAATGGTTTTAGATTTCGAACAAAAAAAATTGATCTTCGTAGAAAACTCAGAATAGTGGAGTCCTCCTAAAAGCAGAACAAATGAGTTATTCTAGTCGGAAAGATAGAAATCCTCTTACAGGGGATGTTATATTCTACGGACAACTGATAGACATTATTGAGATAAAATATTTGAACGGCATGAAGTATGTTTTATTTAAGTGCAACTGGGTTAATCCACGAGTGGGCCAAAAAGTGGATGAGTTTAATTTTACTCTGGTGAACTTCAGTCATTTGTTATACAAAGAGAATAGGGTGATTGATGAACCTTATATCTTAGCATCCCAAGCAGAATAAGTTTGGTATGTTCAAGACCCTCTAGAGTCAGATTGGCATGTTGTTGTTCAGATGTCGCCGCGAGACGCATTTGACAAGTACTCAACAATAGTAGAAGATTTAGAAGCTAATAGAGTGGAACCTTATAGCATGCAACATCTAGATGAAGCTCATAATGGATCTTGGGTTAGGCAAGGAGTAGAGGGCTTGGTGGTTGATACAAATATTTGTGATGGTGATGATGACCATGATGACAGTGGTCATGAGTAGCAAGTTTGTAGCTTGATTTGCAACTATTTGTGATGGATATCAAATTACAAACTTGTATCTCTTAGCTATTTTATATCCTTTCAAGTTGTTGCTTGTTTTATCTACTGTGATTGAACGTTGATGAATTTTGCTTATTTCAGTGAATGTTGATTAATTTTGCTTATTTTCTTTACTTCATTCATTCTCAATTTCTATTAGAAAAAATGTTTACAGGAAAGTGGTTGTAGAAGCTATACTATACTTCATTCATCTTGTCATATACTTTCTTCTACATGTTGTATGATAAACATGTTCTGTGATAAACATATATTATTTAGTGGCTCTACTATTTAGTGGCTTTTGGGCGTGCTAGCCATCCTATTGTGGTCATTGTGCTGTTAATAATAAATATCATTAATGTTGTAATGTTCGCATGATGATAGTATATAAATGTACGCAAGTCGTTTGCTTATCAGGTATTTTGACATAGAAACTCCTCAATAGACTGGAAGTCTGGAACAAAAATGTTCTGTGACATCACTACAAGAAAAATGGCTTTTCTTGACGGTTTATTTATTGACGGTCGTGGAAAACCGTCATTAAAATGGGTAACCTTGACGGTTTTAGACATACGTCAAGGAAACACACGTTTTGTGTTAATTTAGCAAATTTATACCATAATAGTTGACGGTTTTAGTGAAACCGTCAAGAAATACAAATCCATTTATTGACGTTTTGATAATAACCGTCAACTAAAGTCTGTGCGGGAAAATTCCCGCGGCTATTTCAGCTGCCATTATCGTAATTTCTTTTAAAAATATTAATTTGTTGACGGTTTCGCACCAAATAGAGCAGATCTGAAAAAACCCTTCGCACATAACAAAACCCCCCCTCCACTTCGAAAACCCTCTCTCCCCAGCCGACCTCTTCCTCGAGAAATCTCTCCCTCCGACCTCTTCCTCGAGAAATCGCTCCCTCCGACCTCTTCCTCCACTTCGAAAAGCCTCCCTCCGCCCTCTTCCTCCATGAGAAATCAACCTCCATCCCTCCGGCCTCTTCCCTCTCCCTCCAAATAGTAAAACCCACTCCTCGGCGACCTTCACGACGTCCAACGCGACGTCCCCTCTCCTCGACGGCCTATACGACGTCCTACGCGACGTCCCCTCTCCTCGGCGGCCTACACGACGTCCCCTCTCCATCGAGAAAACCCTCTCCTCGGCGGCCTACCCAACGTCCTACGCAACGTCCCCTCTCCCTCGAGAAAACCCTCTCTTCGACGGCCTACACGACGTCCCCGACGTTTTCACCATGCGGCAACTTCGATCTTCACCATGCGGTATAATATCTTTCATTTCTTCTCTCTACAATTCGATTTTTGTGTCAACTTAGGGTTTTTTTGTGTCAGCCAACTTAGGGTTTTTCGATCATCCTAATTTAATCAGTAGGTTCTGCAAATCCAACACGTGATTGACCCACAAACACACTTAGAAATTTAACAAGGTGTTTATGTGGGTTCAATGGGTGTTTTCGATTGATTGGGAGTTGGGTTTTCGAATGGTAACAGATTGGTTTCAGTTCCAGTTTCGAATGGACTAGGGGTTGATGATGTCATCAATCTCAACAGAATGATGCCCTCTTCAAGCCTAGAATTGTGGTACGACATGTATGGTGGTGTGTTTGTGGTGTATATTATTCCTGACCATGAAAATATCTGCTTGGTAGGTAGCTGAATCTTGATTTTTCTACACCATTTTCTTTTTTCTTTTCCTTTTTCTTTTCTCTTTCTTTGGTGTCAATGCTCTCCAAATCCAGATTCAGAACACTGCAGGCAATCCCTTGTGTAGCCAGTACACCTCATACAAATAGGAAGGTGCATGAGTTATTGGCCATAAAAAATTGTCTTTGGTTGTAGTCTATGTTGCACGGATGCGGATACGACACAACACAGCGAAACGGACACGACACCTATTTTGGTGTGTCCTAGTGTATTTTGGAGTGTCTGAGGAGAGTCCGATACATGACCGACAGGACACGGCCACACTTTTAGAGTGAACGTGCTTCCTTTGTTGTAAGGAATCCGGATCAAGTTCAAATCTTCTTCTTCATATAAACAATTAAATAAGAGTAGAAGGTATGAAAATCCTCGTAAGGTTCTTAATGATATTTCCTCACACCTCCCATGGAATTTGTAGACTCCACAAACGGCAAATCACTTCCGTGTCCCACTTATTATCCTAAATCTGCATGAATTGCGCACGACAGTGCTTATTTAATATGGACACAAAGTGCCACTTCTACATCTGGATTCTGAAAAATCCTAACAGTGTATAAAAATAAGTCTTCGGAGCAATTAAAAATTGATTGTATATCATATAGGTTATAAAGTGAAAATATAGGTTAATATCAAGATTCCATTGTAGTTCTGTTGGTTAGGATACTCGCCTCTCACCAGAGAGACCAGGGTTCAAGTTCCGGCAGCGGAATATTTACATTAACCCTTCTTTTCATTTATTTCCTGCCCTATAAAATGCAAACACCTAGCCTACTTTTCCAATTTGATCGATAAATTTCATTTGGATAGACCACCTACAAAAGCTATATCATCATTCATCATGTACACGTGAAATCATTTGCCCGTGTCCCATAATATATTTTCGTATCTCACATGTGCAGTTGAGGACAAGATTAAGGGAAAAATCATGTGAAGTTGGAGACAACGCCAATTGAGGACAAGATGAGAAAAAAAATGTTTTAGCTGGTTTGGAAAAGTGCAATACAAGCCAATAGGTACACTAGTAAGGAGGAGCGATAAGATGGTAGTTATATAACCACCAGGACTAGAGGTCCTATTATATTCCTTCCAGTTTTTAACAAGGTTTACATGTTGTTTTGTTAGTTGATGATAAACTGAAATGTTAAATTTATATTACTGGTGATAGGCTAGGACTGAATGCTCTAAATGAACTTATGACTGAGAACTTTATTAACTGATTCACTGAATGCTCTAAATGAACAAACTAATTTTCCTTTGTATGAAACCATATGTTATGATATGACTGAGTTTGTTTTCCTATAAAGCTGAGTTTTAACTTTGTTGATGACCTGAGATTTGAATATATAACTGAACAGTGTTGGCTGAGTTTCCTGTTTTGAATTTGTTCACCCATTAAATTCTTTATTCGTATTTTAACTTTCCCATTATATTGTTAGTTTATAAATTTGGGAGAATATAGCTTATTATAGATTTGAATATGTAATATATGTGACTAATGTTATCTATATATCTGGAAACTAAACATGCAACTTGCAGTGGATAGTACATGTATGCGGTCGTCAGTGACTAATGTTATCTATATATAATGATCCTTATGTAAATATGTCTATAAAAAAAAGGTACAGAAGCATGGACTGTTGATGGCCGATGTAATTATTATAAGCGCTTTAAATCAGTATATGTTCTAGTTTCCTTTTTAACTTTCCATGAATACCAGAAGTAACCTGTCTGTTTATTGTCAATCTGCCTGGTAATGTTCTTCAAAAAATCCGCGATGAATTGTATCATTTCATTGCGCTGGCAGTGATAGTTGTTTATTTCATTATTCATGCCGATTTATTTCTCATCTAGATTGGAAATATCTTTGATATCTTAGCTCATTTTTAATCTTTGTAGTAAATCTGATGGCATGGCGGAAATGATCATTCACTTACTAAAAATGATCGATATATTGCGTTTATCTGTTGTCTCTGTAGCTTCTTAAACTAACCTTTATATTTCGGTGGCCGTCTCGTTTTACGTTTTCTTTGATGTCACTGTTTGGTGTATTTCACAGTTACATTGTTAAGAACGTTACTGAACTCACATTATATGATGTTTCTGAATGTCTATGGTTGTGGTTGATGCTTGCAGTCTTCTAAACCTTCTTGAAGTCTTCTAAACCTTCTTGATTCTCACATCCTGTCCTTTGTAAGTTCGTCGGTATCACTTCATGATAAACATAATATATTCTTTGTGGCCATTTTTAGTTAACTGCACTTGGCAGTCAAGTTTTGTAGCCACATTTGTGTAATATATGTGACTATATATAGACCAGTTAGCTATCTTAATTTACTGAAGAAGAAGAATAGTTGTAGCCGGGAGCATCATGATGATTACGAATTTTGCAGTGTTTATGTTCTTTTGCAGTGTTTACACTGTTACTAAGGGTCTTGGATCTCATTGTTTACAGTATTTATGTTATTTTTAAGTTATCAATCAAATAACTTCATATCAAAGCCTTGGTTACTTTATCAAATAGTGAGTCCAGTTATACTCCTTATAGACACTCATCCTTCTCACTCACATTCTTATTGCAGGAAAGGAAGAACAACAGAGCTTGAGGACGAGATTACGGTCATCGAATGCTGAAGCCCAGGTAGACTTTTACAATATTTTATATTGCATTTGTTCCTTGTATCCTCTATTTTACTCCAAAACTTTTGTAGTTGCACTTTGCATATTGCTAAGTAGAGTTCGTCATCATTACTTTCTGAGATCTCATATGATCGAAGCTTGCTTAATCCCAAGGTGATGTTCTTCTTAATCAACATGTATGTTTATAATATATTTATATATTATCACTTATGTTTTATTTTTTCTTCCTATTTTTAAACAGTATAATGAAAAGTGTGTATACACATTTGATGAAATCAATGAAGTGCGTACGGAGTGGATGGATCATGTTTCGCAGTTCTTAATCTAAGCAATCAGTTGAGGTAATTTTTGGACTTTATCTACTTCATGGACAAGATTTTGAGCATCTCTTAAGAGAGGGGAAATGGTGGACTGTTTTAAGAATATGATTAGAGTGGACTGTTATATGCATTTGGTGTGTGTGTGTGTATGTCTGTGTTCCTTACTCCACAGTGAATGTGAAATGAGTTTATGGTATTTGTGAGTGTGGAGATGAGTTCATGTCCATTAGGAAACAACATTTATATAAGGACTGCTATATATAAGTACGTTTGTGTGATATAGGGCTATAGCTCAATCTTATACCAATTACACTTGACATTATATCAGTTGTGTAGAGGAAGGGGTTGGAGTTTAGTGTATCAGTATATGTAATAAAGAGGGGGCTCGGATAATGGAGCATAGCTGTAGCAGTTAACAATTGGGACTGTTGTTATCAGTTGGGGACTGCTCCCTACTTTCTGTTAGAATAACAGTTAACCTTGGAGTGCAGGCAGGTCAATGGATGGGGTTTATGCCCCTGCAGGCAGGGGGGGAACTGCCAGTTGCAGTAAGGAGCAGGCCTTGATGGGTCTGCAGTAGGAGGGCAGTGCCTTGACCAATATTGCAGCAGAGTGAGCTTCAGTGGCAGGGGCTTGACCCCCTTAGTCTGAGCTTAGGAAGTGATGTACGGCATGTGTGAGTGAGTGTATGGGAAGAAGTAGTGTCTCGAGTGTTTGTAGTAGAGGGTTGGCTAGTGTCAGGAGTGTCATGTGTTTCTCTGTGTGTTAATAGAGAGTGAGTATCATGGTTTAAAGTATCGGCCGATACCGATCCGATACGGCCGATACCGATACGGTTTGGCATGTCCCGATCCGATACCGACCGATACCCGATACTGGCCGATACCGACAATGAGGGTCTCTTTTCCGGACAATTCGGCAAAGAAAAATTAAACGAAAAAGACAAATCAACAAGGGTTTAAAGCATAATAAGGTTGTAAAAGCATGTAAAAGAAGAAAATCAATCTATTGTATGTAAGCCAATCGGTAAGGTGACTAATATTTTATTTAGTTTCAAAACTACTAAGAAATAACACTGAAAATACTTAAAATTATGCCTAAATGTATAAAATATATGTTTTTAAATGTAAATAATTTATTAATAATTGTCTGTTTTCTGATACCAAAAAATCCGATACTCCGATCCGATACAGCCGATACTACCGATATTGCCGATACCAATACTCATAGGAATAGTCCGATACCGATACTGTGAACCTTGGTTGGTATAGCCCTGTGGCATGACAAGTAATGGGGTTTTAATAGCAAGAGTCTTTGATTTGTTGAATATAACTGGGTTTATTTGGTATGCTTGAAACCTGAGTTCACATGTTAACTGAGAAATGGAGTCTTTGATTTGTTGAATATAACTGGGTTCTTAATGAATGTCTAAAACCTGAGATTGGTGTTGGGATTGCTTAATATGTTAAGAGTGCTAAACTGAGTGCTTAACTGAACCATTTCTGAGTTTTAATGTTCATTAAATTTACTTGATTGCTAAATGTAAATTGATATGGTAACATGCAACCATGCCTGAGACTCATATGTATACTTGGGTTTTCTGATGTAGAGTTCTGATACTCACATGTTTTTCTTGATTTCAAAAACTAACATGATACTTTTGCTTGATTTCTGTTACCTATGTATATTAGTTGTGCTTTTCCAGAATTGGGAGTTTTATACATTGCATTTGTTTGTGATATCATAGGTTTCTAATGGACTGAGTATTGACAGATATGACCCCAACCTGAGAATGGGTTCCATTTTATAAATCTGAGATTGTATCCTATGTTAACTAGTATATGGGGGTATTATGAACTGCAAATCTGGGAATATGGGTTTAGTCTGGGTTTGAAATTGCTAAATAATTTGAGTTTTCAGTAAGAACTGAATGTTATAACTCAACTGGGTTTAACCTTAGTTGTTTTCTATGCTGTGATATCTGAGATGGTTGGGGGTTGTTGTTGATGTTAATTGGGAATTGAATGTTAAACTGAACTGTCTCTCTATTTCTGTATTTTTTTCCCCAACTGATTTCCTGCACATTTAAACTACTGCAACATTTGAGTCCTCCCTAGATTGTTCTGTCCATTCAAAATTTGATTGAATTTCAGTTGTGTTGCTGACTTATAATGTTATGTTCACCTTGTTTGCAGATTAACCTAAAGGAAATGCTGCTCTGGGTTCAGATATATTTTGGTTAATCTACTCCTGTAAATATGTTTTGGATATGTATATATGGTGTACGAACGTGTTTGTGGTTGGACGTTTGGATGTACTTGTTGGATGTACTTGTTGCATGCTGCTCTGGGTTCAGAGATATTTTGGTTAATTTACTCCTATAAATGTTTAGGATATTTATGGTGTACGAACGTGTTTGTGGTTGGATGTACTTGTTGGATGTTTGGATGTACGAACAACGTATTTTTTAATATAAAAATTGTGTATTATAGTTGTGTGATGCTTGTGATATTATATATTGATTCTGGAATTGGATTCTGTGTAATTATGTGTATTTGGTAATTGGATTTCTGGAATATATTATGTTTATCTTGACGGTTGTAAAACGGCAAATTTTTTTATTCCTTGACGGTTTTTAACTTGACGGTTGCAAAAACGTCAAAAAATAATTCATTTCGTGACGGTTTGCAAACACCAAAAAACAATTTCTTGACGGTTTTTCCCCGTCAAGAAAGACTTTTCTTGACGGTTATTAGCCGTCATCTAGGCCCCCGTCAAGAAAAGTCGACACTTTTCTTGACGGTTTTTTGTTTGTTTTATTGACGGTTTAAAACCGTCAAGATAACGCATGTTTCTTGACGGTTTAAAACCGTCAAGGATACAAACAAAAAACCGTCAAGAAAAGTGTCGACTTTTCTTGACGGGGGCCTAGATGACGGATCCAAAACCGTCAAGAAAAGTCTTTCTTGACGGGGAAAAACCGTCAAGAAAAGCCATTTTTCTTGTAGTGCATTATCTTGTAATATAATTTTAATCATATATGTGTTTGTATCCAATTAGATTGTGTTTTAATTATTACTTTTTTGTCCATTTCGTCCCTCTCTAGACATTACTGTGATAAACATGTTCTGTGATAAACATATATTATTTAGTGGCTCTACTATTTAGTGGCTTCTACATGTTCTGTGATAAACATATATTATTTAGTGGCTTCTACATGTTCTGTGATAAAGCATCCAAATTGTAAAGTACCATCAAATTATTTAGTGGCTCTACTATTCTGGCTTCTGTATCCCTTTAATTCACCATGCTACTTATACGAGACTGTAATTTGTATTTGAGTTGATAGTGTAGGTTTGTAATGACCAATCACGAGATAACCCTGCATATTGCAATTTTTAACTTCTATTAGGAAAAATGTCCCCACAAAAGAAGAAGTTTATCAAGCCTGGGTTCATGTCGGGATATGAGAGGCAAAGATTGGAAAATATTACTAGAAATAAAATGAAAATGGATGCTTTGAATTTGCAACAAGCTTCAAAGCTTGTAATGAATTCGAAGATGGTTACTCGAACAAGTTCGAGTAAGATGGGAAAAAGAAGCGCAAGTGAAAGAGATGATGAGTATATCCCCGTCGGTGATGACTTGTTTAGCGAGGAAGATAGCAACCATAATAAAGAATCTTCCGACCCTAAAATGAAGAAGGTAATAAATTGGATATCAAGTCTTGTGTTTTCTGTCTTCATTCATTAGAATATCTCACAATTTTTCTTATGTTGCAGGTTGCAAACAATGATGACTCTTCTGTCCCTAAAATGAAAAAGGTTAAAAATTTGATCATAAGCGATTTTTTTACTGTTCTAGTGTACAGCTTACTACTATGGTTGCAAATGATGAGAAAAGCAACATCCGAGGTCCTCGAGTCTTGATCCTCTATTGGTGCTGGTCTTGACCCTCTACCAATGCTTGCACTGCCAATGTCTAATGAGCTGTGATATGCTCTAATACACCAGTGTGCACTTAAATTTCTTCTGATACGCCACTGTGCAATTGATACTTCTTCTGATACTCGGGTATCCTGCTATGGTGGTTTGGTTCTTCATTGGTAGAGCTGGTTGAGCCGCATCGTGGATGTTATTGAGCTCTTGCAGACCCACGGTCAGCTTCGATCTGATGCCTAGCTTCAACTGGGATCAAATTGTAGAGGAAGAGTATTTTACTATGGTTTGAGCTTCCTTGCATAGATTTTTATTCTTATTTGAACTTCCTTCTATGTCTTATTAGTGTGTTGGACTATCTTGATCTAATACAACACATGTAGCAAATGATGAGAAAAGCAACATCCGGGGTCCTCGAGTCTTGATCCTCCATTGATGTTGGTCTTGACCCTCTGCCAATGCTTGCGTTGCCAATGTCTAGTGAGCTCTGATACGCTCTAATACACCAGTGTGCACTTAAATTTCTTCTGATACGCCACTGTGCAATTGATACTTCTTCTGATACTCGGGTATCCTGCTATGGTGGTTTGGTTCTTCATTGGTAGAGCTGGTTGAGCCGCATCGTGGATGTTATTGAGCTCTTGCAGACCCACGGTGAGCTTCGATCTGATGCCTAGCTTCAACTGGGATCAAATTGTAGAGGAAGAGTATTTTACTATGGTTTGAGCTTCCTTGCATAGATTTTTATTCTTATTTGAACTTCCTTCTATGTCTTTTTAGTGTGTTGGACTATCTTGATCTAATACAACACATGTAGCAAATGATGAGAAAAGCAACATCCGGGGTCCTCGAGTCTTGATCCTCCATTGATGCTGGTCTTGACCCTCTGCCAATGCTTGCGTTGCCAATGTCTAGTGAGCTCTGATACGCTCTAATACACCAGTGTGCACTTAAATTTCTTCTAATACGCCACTGTGCAATTGATACTTCTTCTGATACTCGGGTATCCTGCTATGGTGGTTTGGTTCTTCATTGGTAGAGCTGGTTGAGCCGCATCATGGATGTTATTGAGCTCATGCAGACCCACGGTCAGCTTCGATCTGATGCCTAGCTTCAACTGTGATCAAATTGTAGAGGAAGAGTATTTTACTATGGTTTGAGCTTTTTCTTGTATAGATTTTTATTCTTATTTGAACTTCCTTCTATGTCTTTTTAGTGTGTTGGACTATCTTGACAATTCTAGATATTTGATCCTCAAATTTTGTCGAGGATGAGCATTTTTCCTTTTCTTTATATACATATTGAATCTAATTTTCTTATATCTAATACAACACATGTAGCAAATGATACTTCTTCTGATACTCGGGTATCCTGCTATGGTGGTTTGGTTCTTCATTGGTAGAGCTGGTTGAGCCGCATCATGGATGTTATTGAGCTCATGCAGACCCACGGTCAGCTTCGATCTGATGCCTAGCTTCAACTGGGATCAAATTGTAGAGGAAGAGTATTTTACTATGGTTTGAGCTTTTCCTTGCATAGATTTTTATTCTTATTTGAACTTCCTTCTATGTCTTTTTAGTGTGTTGGACTATCTTGACAATTCTGGATATTTGATCCTCAAATTTTGTCGAGGATGAGCATTTTTCCTTTTCTTTATATACATATTGAATCTAATTTTCTTATATCTAATACAACACATGTAGCAAATGATGAGAAAAGCAACATCCGGGGTCCTCGAGTCTTGATCCTCCATTGATGCTGGTCTTGACCCTCTGCCAATGCTTGCACTGCCAATGTCTAGTGAGCTGTGATACGCTCTAATACACCAGTGTGCACTTAAATTTCTTCTAATACGCCACTGTGCAATTGATACTTCTTCTGATACTCGGGTATCCTGCTATGGTGGTTTGGTTCTTCATTGGTAGAGCTGGTTGAGCCGCATCGTGGATGTTATTGAGCTCTTGCCGACCCACGGTGAGCTTCGATCTGATGCCTAGCTTCAACTGGGATCAAATTGTAAAGGAAGAGTATTTTACTATGGTTTGAGCTTCCTTGCATAGATTTTTATTCTTATTTGAACTTCCTTCTATGTCTTTTTAGTGTGTTGGACTATCTTGACAATTCTGGATATTTGATCCTCAAATTTTGTCGAGGATGAGCATTTTTCCTTTTCTTTATATACATATTGAATCTAATTTTCTTATATCTAATACAACACATGTAGCAAATGATACTTCTTCTGATACTCGGGTATCCTGCTATGGTGGTTTGGTTCTTCATTGGTAGAGCTGGTTGAGCCGCATCATGGATGTTATTGAGCTCATACAGACCTACGGTCAGCTTCGATCTGATGCCTAGCTTCAACTGGGATCAAATTGTAGAGGAAGAGTATTTTACTATGGTTTGAGCTTTTCCTTGCATAGATTTTTATTCTTATTTGAACTTCCTTCTATGTCTTTTTAGTGTGTTGGACTATCTTGACAATTCTGGATATTTGATCCTCAAATTTTGTCGAGGATGAGCATTTTTCCTTTTCTTTATATACATATTGAATCTAATTTTCTTATATCTAATACAACACATGTAGCAAATGATGAGAAAAGCAACATCCGGGGTCCTCGAGTCTTGATCCTCCATTGATGCTGGTCTTGACCCTCTGCCAATGCTTGCACTGCTAATGTCTAGTGAGCTGTGATACGCTCTAATACACCAGTGTGCACTTAAATTTCTTCTGATATGCCACTGTGCAATTGATACTTCTTCTGATACTCGGGTATCCTGCTATGGTGGTTTGGTTCTTCATTGGTAGAGCTGGTTGAGCCGCATCGTGGATGTTATTGAGCTCTTGCAGACCCACGGTGAGCTTCGATCTGATGCCTAGCTTCAACTGGGATCAAATTGTAGAGGAAGAGTATTTTACTATGGTTTGAACTAACTTCTATGTCTTATTAGTGTGTTTTTTTTTGCATAGCTTACTACGTACTATGGTTTGAACTTCCCTATGGCACTGTGTTGGACTATCTTGACAGCACCTACCTATATACTGCTACATTGATTATGTATTTTCAGGCTGCATACAACAGTCATATGCGTAGGTCATCGCGTATTGCAAAGAATATGGAACATGTCATAGCAATGGGTGAGAGGACATTAGATCCACGATTAGAACCCTCTTTTATGGAGGATGTCTTGCGCATTCCTATATCAAGACATCAAATTTTTCAGGAGAGCGATGATGAGCCTTTAGATAATGAGCCAGTAGAGAATTCTGAGAAAATACCGAAGGGTAAGTTTTGTATTGAAATTTATAATGTAAATTGTGAGCTATTAATGGTTCTGGTTTTTAAGTAGTATATTTATGAGTCTTTCCCTTTTGTTTCTGATAAGGTACGATGGAGAGTGGACCTTCCACTAGGCAACATAGAGGAGCTGCTAAGCCATGGAAAAAATGGGATAATGGAGTAAAAAAAATCATAGAGTGGGATGAAGATTGCCAACCAGTTGGAGAACATGGGCACCATTTGATGTCTCATCTTGGTAACCTTTCCCGAAATGGCGAATTGTTTCCGTTAACAATGTTATCTTGGCGTAAGGCTGATAAGGATAAACTAGAAATGGTCTGGACGTCGGTTAAGGTAACTTTCCCCGTCTCTTTATCTGTATTCTCATGGATTACTATCTTTATTTTTACTATTATCCTACTTGATAGTGAACCCCCTATTGTCTGTCTTGCTAAACCTATAGACACATTGGCATTGACTTTGTAGTCAGTAACACTCAAGGTCTGTATTGTAAGCTATAGATCATAGCACTATAATTCACCATCAAGAGTAAAAACAAATCGATTGAAGCAGCTGTGGCCTAGAAGTGTTGATTGAAACTGTCATTTCAAGTGCAATATTTTGTTTATATTCTTTTAATGTTGGAATGAAGATGTTGAAGTGGTTACTTGTTTTTGGTTTGGGATGATTCAACTAATTTATATCTTGCTGTTCTTGTGGTTGTTTGGAAGTATAACCTCGGATATCATGTTTGAATGCTTTACCATCACCTGTTGTTCACATATTTTTGCTATTGATAATGGCTACTTATATTGATAACTTAGATATCATGTTTTTTTAAGAAAAATACAAATGCACCCGATGCTTTTAAAGCTATTTGCTTTAAGAAAATGGAAATTTCCTGGAAGGCCTTCAAGCATCGAGTGAAAAAAGACTTCTATACAAAGTTTGAGACCGAATGTGCCGCCCCGGGTGGAGCCCAGTCAATGGCCAACTCTAGTGGCATATTGGGGCTTGGGTAACACACAGGTATAAATCGACTAACAAATAACTTACATCCATATTCATGCTAGTGGCAAACCCTTTATTTCAATTTACTAAATAATGTCCAAATGTTTTTTTAGAAAGTTTCGGAGAAGAACCAAGTTAATCGCGGAAAACTTTGTGCTCTCCCTAGAACTGGTAGAAGATCCTTTCCAGAAATAAAGAGAAAGGTTAGTATTGTGTTTTTTGGTAAGATAATTGTCATATATTTTCAGTTGATAATGTATAAATTTTTTCTTACTTTGGAACACGCATACACATCAGAGGAGGCTAGAAAACAAGCCTGTTGACCTTGTCAACATGTGGAGAGCCACTAGAGGAAAAGATGGCAGTTATAATGAAGAAGACGGGGCTGCTGGAACAGAGGTATATAAAATTCATATTTGTAACGAGTTTTTTTTAACAAAATGTCAATTGCAAATTAAAGAAATTTAACACAAACCTCTTTGCATGCTATAGAAAATGTTAGAAAGGAGAATTGAAGAGCTACCAGCTGAAGAACGAGATAACGAGGAGCAATTGAATAATGTTTACAGGGAAGTGATCGGACAAGATGGGCATGGCCGAATTTTAGGCCGAGGTATCACGCCCCAGTTCCAAAATACGGGGACGTACACGGCCAGCTACACCGTATAAGGTACGAATACGCTATACGGTGATGACGGCTGTCCAGTCTGGTTGGGTATCCTAGCATGCAATCAATCTATGGCCTAAATCCGATCTCATATCCACAGGTAAATCACAATGAGACAATATCAAGAGAGATAATCATATGAAAAACAGGAAATACTCATATAAAAATCTGGAATCTACAGTACAGGATAATAATGTAGACAAATATACCTTCCCACAGTTCCTAGCATGTCTGGAACTGAAGCACACCCTCCAAGTCAAGTCTGGAAGATCCACCGGGTCGGTCTCAGACAATCTGGGAACAATCCAGGGTTGGTCAGGCCAACCGCAGCAAGTACCAGAAAGGAAGGCTCAAGGACGGGTGAAGAAAACCAGCAGGATAAAATATGACAAGAATAACATCTAAAAACAGTAAATAAGGGTAAGGGATCGTGCGGTACCAACGCACGATAACAATCCACAAGTATAGTGAATCTAACACAATCACAGCCTCCCTAACATCCACTAACACCTGCATTGCCAGCTGGAAATCAATATCAGCGGGCTAGCAGGCAACAAGCCAAACAACACAGAAGGACAAGCGGCCACACAATGCCTACGGCTTGCTATTATTAGCTAACTAGGGTTATCACAGGCCTAATTACTAACAAGATACAGTTGAGGTATTCCTATAGCCACAAGCCCTGCAAACTATCCAGGTTATCCAGGACGAATATATATAGTGGGTACATCGCCCGGGAGACAAATGTACCCTAATAGCTAGCTGGAGGGGTGCCCCACATGACAGTGGGCTGGAAATGTGCCCTACTCGACGGCAGGCTACAAGTCCACATGAGCGCCCAGATAACGGGATTGCCTGTAGCCGGAATACCTCGATCTATATGATCTACTTGATCAATCTAGTTGTTAACCTAGTCAGATTCATTATGAATTCCTGACCGTGGTAACCATGAATCCATGTCCTAGACATGATGCAAGACGAGACAGGTAGTTTGTACAAGCACAATCAGGAAAATCAACCACGGTGTCAAGACAAGGTCATACCTAGCAAGTCAGGACTGGCTGTCGCAACAGCGGTCAAGAGTAAACATGTCCTGTCAAGAGTACTAGCCAGGAGTGCGCCACCATGGGCCACTATCGAGAATCAAGAGTATACATGCCAGGTTTACTGTCAAGTCCAGAGTGCTAGTCAAGAGTGCACCTCTACGGGCCACTATCAAGAATCAAGACAGGTCCAAGTCATCGTGTAATATGGCTGGGATATCAGGATGGCACTACAATACCATAAAATTAGGTAGAACCTCAAGATGCCAGTAGACAAGGAGCACAACAGTGCAAGGTCAAGGCCAGTACCTCAAGGGTAAACTGGAATCATGGATCGAGTATAAGTAGTCAAGTCAAGTCGGGGTCAATTCTATCAATCACATGGAGTCATCTGCCCACATCGTGGCATGGATATCAGGTCAAGTACAAGGTCAGAATCTCTACCACAATATCATCTCAAACATATATGGGAGCCTATAGCTCCAATCATCAAGTCGGACCATCCACCAGATCAATCTAGCAAGAGTCACCCCTCTACGATGGAATCAATATCATGTCAGGAAGGTCAATAACCAAATACCAAGCTAATCACTATAAGCAATGCTAGACCCTCTAGCTCACAAGAATCCTCCTAGTCAATGATCATAAGTCACTGGAAAACAAGCCCCTCAACTACCAAGACATAGCAATCAAACCAGGTTCCCCAACTACCGGAATACACAAAGGTATCAGGTTTTGGGCGTTTAGGAAGTCGAGTAAAAATCATATAATAATACCCTCGATATTCTCCTCGTTCCACGAAATATTCGAAATCACCAAAATCCAAGAATCCACATAGATCCACCAAGTCAATATCCCGAGATCGTACTCTCCATAATACTCAATCCTCAGTCATATCCACAAGTCACAACTCCCAATACATAGGACAACTGCCAGCTCTATCTAACTAGACTAGGACACCCCCTAGGATGAAGGGTCAGGGGACAAGAGTCTGGTAATAAATATCGCGGGAAGTGGCAAAGATTATACGGACCGCTCTGGAGCAAATCCACAACCCTTAAACCAAACAAGGACCAGGGTTGCAGACCGTCTCCCGAGTGGAACCGCTCTCCTTACGCTATCCGACGGACAAGATAGGTCAGGAGCTAGGCGACTAATCTAGTATGGAGTCTACCTAGCAAGCAATGGGATCAGGTATACTATACCAAGGTGAACAGGCACGAGCCCAGTCCAGCAAACCAAAGGAATGGTTCTGCCCAGTCCTTCGAACCAAATTACTGATCGAGAATTTTGGAAGAATCCGGCAGAGTCTCCTCTGTATTCTGGACAGGAGCTCCCAGCGAGTTGGGGCTAAAATCCACTCGGCGTAACCCGCCGCGAAATCGCAGAATCGCAGACTGAGAACACTAGGTCTCAGCTACCAGCAGCACTACAATGCGTACTGGGAACAAATCGATAGCCAAGAACACTAAGCCCCGGCCTCCAGCAGCGCTTCGAGGCGTACTGGAAAATCAATCGAACCCGAGACCACTAATGTCTCGGCCTCCAGCAGCACTACAATGCGTACTGGGCGCCAAGCCAACATGCATAATAATAAAATAACCGCCTCGCAGGGCGCACCACAACACATGTCCATAAATCCCTAACCCAAACACAATCACCGCCACAAGTAAAGTTAGCCAGAGCCGTTACCCGACCGCGAGTCGGACACGGGGCATACAGGTACAATCCATACATGTGAGTCGTGCTCGTGTCCTCGGAGGTGTGGATGACCCATCCGAGTTGCCCGATACGGTCTACCCCGGTATCGGACCAAGCTATCCTAAGTTATCATCATGACAGTTCTACTACTAGGCTACACTAATCATGGTTATAAAATTTACAAGTACAAATTAATTAAATGAAATAAAATCCAGGAGAGAGGGCAAGAGCCGTCGATGAGCAAGGGATACTTGCCTAGAGGGCTCGGCTAGGTAAGCAAGTCTTCGACAGTCGCGATCCAAGCTAGCACGCCAATCGAGATCCTCAGAACACACAATAAACAATCATTAGCACCAAACAATAAAATAATAGAAGAAATCACCGGGGTTGGCAGGAGGCTATACCGTCTGGGTCCCGCAAGCAGCGCAGAGATCTGGCACGGAAACCGAGGCACGCGGACCGATACGGACACGCAAACTGAGACATGCACGTATATTGAGACGCGCACGAGAATCGAGATGAACAGGAGACAACATGCACGTAAATCGAGACGTGCACATAGATCGAGGAAATCACGAATATCAAGATGGTGCACGAATCACGCAACACGCAAATCGAGACGTGTACGCGAATCGAACGGCACAAGACTAATACGGCATGCAAATCAGAGCGAGTACGTAAACCGAGGCGACACGGGTCACGAGGTAGGCACAAAGGTCGAGACACGAGGAATCGAGACAATGTGCAAACCGAGATAGCACGGTGCCCGAGACAGCGCGGGGCTCAAAGCGTCCCGCTGCCCGAGGCAACACGTGAATCGAGGCGACACGAGAACCGAGGCAGCACGTACACCAAGGTGTACGCGTATCGAGATGGCACATAACCCGAGCAGCGCGGGGCCCAAAGCGTCCCGCTGCTCGAGGCGTGCACGGAGCTCGAGGGCTCGCTTCCCGAGATGCACGTAAAACGAGGGACTCGCACCCCGAGGGTGCGCCGCACGAGGCAGCACGCAAACCGAGGAGAAATAGAGGGGCAGAGGAGCTCACCGGGATCTGTCGGTTCCCGGCGGAGGGGACAGCAGCTGCGGTAGCGCGGTGCTCAGAGAAGAGAGAGAGAGTCGAGGCGAGGCGAGGGGGCTCGCCGCCGGCGCGGAAGAGAGGGGCGGCAGCAGCAACGCTGCACCACGAAGGGGAGGCGGAGGAGATGGAGACGGCAGCGTCGGCGGAGGGGGGCCGGAGGCCACAGAGGAGACGACGACGGCGATGATGATGGTGGGGGCGATGGTGCTAGCTGAAGTGGAGGTGGCCGGAGGAGATGGCGGTGGTGGTGGTCGCGAAAGTGGTGGTGGAGACGGTGGCTGGCGGTGGTGGGAGCAGTGGAGGCAGTGGCGACGGTCGGCGATCGGAGACGAGGGGAGGTGAGCGAGAGGGAGCGTGGGGAAGAGGGGTGAGCTCGGGAGAGAGATGAGCGGGAGAGAGAGAGAGTTGAGGGAGGAGAGAGGGGGAAGAGAGAAGAGTGGGGGGGGGGGGCTCTGGTCCAGTAAAGAGGGATCGGGAGAGAGAGAGAGTGAAGAGAGAATTGGGGGGGGGGGGGGGGCGGCTGAGAGAGAGTGGAGAGAGAGGGTTAGGTTTGGGGGGGGTAGATATTTAGGATTATAATAATAATAATAATGATGATGATGATAATTGATAATAATAAAAACAACTTAATATAAGCTAGCCATGTTAACCCCTAATAATAATAATAAAATAATATTAATAACAATTAAATAGAGACAATAATCAAATGTCAGGTCTAAACAATTAAGGCTAACCAAAGTCCAGAAAAATAAATAAAATTTTAAGAATACCCAAAAATTTAAAATCCTCCAAATACAGAAATACAGTCATTTACGTATTTTGGAAAAAAATAGGGAGATGACATTCTACCCACCTTACAAAAATTTCGTCCTCGAAATTTCAAAATTATCAAAATAGGGTTTTCACAACTAGTACATATATATATATATATGCCATGAAAACTCTACCCACCTTACAGAAATCAAGTAATACAATAAGAAACGAACAAAATCTCAATATGAAAACATCAAGGAGAACATGGTCTAGCTAAATAAATCAACTCGCAAGGTAAATCCAAAACATCGAAAGAATCTCGAAAATCAAAAATCTCGGATGCACGAAATAGCCCCATAGATCAAAACAAGTACAAAATATCGAAAACAATGTCCAAAAACGTAAAATCCCAACTGCATAAGAAAATAATAAATCCGTATAAAATCATAAAATACAGGATATCTGTCTCGAACCGATGACCGTAGTTCCTAATATCCGAAAAATGTGTGTCATGATCATTCCTTGCCGCGCCATCCGGAATGGCTGTAAAAGATTCACCAAAACACTGTAATCAAGCGGCTGCAACTTTCGTTACCACGCCGTCAAGGTATACTAGGGTCACCCGGTACTCTTGACAAATATCCAAAACAAATCAAATCCATAGCCCAAATATCCAAATCACTAAGATCACAAAATCTCTAACAATGTAATGAGAGTCCTAGAAAACAATCAAAATCCAAAATCCAGGTGAATCGTAACACATATCCAAAAATATCTTCAACAATAACCACAAGATAGCTTTTCTAGGAAAATACTCCAAACCAAGAATCCACATCAAAATATAATATATAAAAAGTATATCTATAATCAAAATAATATCTGAAATAGATAATCATGAGTGCGGAACTGTCCGGAATCAAGGAAGCCGAATCGATACGAGAATATCCCTCGGATACTCAACAAATGTTAAAATATCCAATCTCAGAGTCCTGATGAAATCTTCATCCTGCAGCAATCCAGCCAACACTCGAAGAGGACGATAATGATACTAAGTCAACACGAAGTCAATGCACGAAAGGGATAACAAGAAATCAACCAAGGCGAAACACCGGTAGAGAGTACAGAACCTAAGATAAATAATCATGTAACCCAAATAATGGAGACAAGATAACATCTCATCAAAAAGGTGATCGACATGACCAACTATAGGATCATATCTATCAAACAAGGATCAGAGGTAGATAATCACGAATAAGACATGGCCAAGCAAGATAGGTCCAAGTAGAGATGAGGACCAGTTTACAGGTTCAAGGGAGCGAAGGACAAGTGTAACAAGTAGGAATACCAAGGAACAGTGGACTGAGATCAATAATCATGTGATACCCAATAAAATCTCAAAACGAGACCTGCATGGGCCACCACTAAAACTATGTCATGCCCCAGTTCCAAAATACGGGGACGTATACGGCCAGCTACACCATATAAGGAACGAATACGCTATACGGTGATGATGGCTGTCCAGTCTGGTTGGGTATCCTAGCATGCAATCAATCTATGGCCTAAATTCGATCTCATATCCACAGGTAAATCATAATGAGACAATATCAAGAGAGATAATCATATAAAAAATAGGAAATACTCATATGAAAATCTAGAATCTACAGTACAGGATAATAATGTAGACAAGTATACCTTCCCACAGTTTCTAGCATGTCTGGAACTGAAGCACACCCTCCAAGTCAAGTCTGGAAGATCCACCGGGTCGGTCTCAGACAATCTGGGAACAATCCAGGGTGGTCAGGCCAACCGCAGCAAGTACCAGAAAGGAAGGCTCAAGGACGGGCGAAGAAAACCAGCAGGATAAAATATGACAAGAATAACATCTAAAAACAGTAAATAAGGGTAAGGGATCGTGCGGTACCAACGCACGATAACAATCCACAAGTATAGTGAATCTAACACAATCACAGCCTCCCTAGCATCCACTAACACCTGCATTGCCAGCTGGAAATCAATATCAGCGGGCTAGCAGGCAACAAGCCAAACTACACAGAAGGATAAGCGGCCACACAATGCCTACGGCTTGCTATTATTAGCTAACTAGGGTTATCACAGGCCTAATTACTAACAAGATGCAGTTGAGGTATTCCTATAGCCACAAGCCCTGCAGACTATCCAGGTTATCCAGGACGAATATATATAGTGGGTACATCGCCCGGAAGACAAATGTACCCTAATAGCTAGCTGGAGGGGTGCCCCACATGACAGTGGGCTAGAAATGTGCCCTACTCGACGGCAGGCTACAAGTCCACATGAGCGCCCAGATAACGGGATTGCCTGTAGCCGGAATACCTCGATCTATATGATCTACTTGATCAATCTAGTTGTTAACCTAGTCAGATTCATTATGAATTCCTGACCGTGGTAACCATGAATCCATGTCCTAGACATGATGCAAGACGAGACAGATAGTTTGTACAAGCACAATCAGAAAAATCAACCACGGTGTCAAGACAAGGTCATACCTAGCAAGTAAGGACTGGCTGTCGCAACAACGGTCAAGAGTAAACATGTCCTGTCAAGAGTACTAGCCAGGAGTGCGCCACCACGGGCCACTATCGAGAATTAAGAGTATACATGCCAGGTTTACTGTCAAGTCCAGAGTGCTAGTCAAGAGTGCACCTCTACGGGCCACTATCAAGAATCAAGACAGGTCCAGGTCATCATGTAATATGGCTGGGATATCAGGATGGCACTACAATACCATAAAATCAGATAGAACCTCAAGATGCCAGTAGACAAGGAGCACAATAGTGCAAGGTCAAGGCCAGTACCTCAAGGGTAAACTGGAATCATAGATCGGGTATAAGTAGTCAAGTCAAGTCGGGGTCAATTCTATCAATCACATGGAGTCATCTGCCCACATCGTGGCATGGATATCAGTACAAGGTCAGAATCTCTACCACAATATCATCTCAAACATATATGGGAGCCTATAGCTCCAATCATCAAGTCGGACCATCCATCAGATCAATCTAGCAAGAGTCACCCCTCTACGATGGAATCAATATCATGTCAGGAAGGTCAATAACCAAATACCAAGCTAATCACTATAAGCAATGCTAGACCCTCTAGCTCACAAGAATCCTCCTAGTCAATGATCACAAGTCACTGGAAAACAAGCCCCTCAACTACCAAGACATAGCAATCAAACCAGGTTCCCCAACTACCAGAATACACAAAGGTATCAGGTTTTGGGCGTTTGGGAAGTCGAGTAAAAATCATATAATAATACCCTCGATATTCTCTTCGTTCCACAAAATATTCGAAATCACCAAAATCCAAGAATCCACATAGATCCACCAAGTCAATATCCCGAGATCGTACTCTCCATAATACTCAATCCTCAGTCATATCCACAAGTCACAACTCCCAATACATAGGACAACTGCCAGCTCTATCTAACTAGACTAGGACACCCCCTAGGATGAAGGGTTAGGGGACAAGAGTCTGGTAATAAATATCGCCGGAAGTGGCAAAGATTACACGGACCGCTCTGGAGCAAATCTACAACCCTTAAACCAAACAAGGACCAGGTTTGCAGACCGTCTCCCGAGTGGAACCGCTCTCCTTACGCTATCCGACGGACAAGACAGGTCAGGAGCTAGGCGACTAATCTAGTATGGAGTCTACCTAGCAAGCAATGAGATCAGGTATACTATACCAAGGTGAACAGGCACGAGCCCAGTCCAGCAAACCAAAGGAATGGTTCTGCCCAGTCCTTCGAACCAAATTCCTGATCGGGAATTTTGGAAGAATTCGGCAGAGTCTCCTCTGTATTCTGGACAGGAGCTCCCAGCGAGTTGGGGCTAAAATCCACTCGGCGCAACCCGCCGCGGAATCGCAGAATCGCAGACTGAGAACACTAGGTCTCAGCTACCAGCAGCACTACAATGCGTACTGGGAACAAATCGATAGCCGAGAACACTAAGCCCCGGCCTCTAGCAGCGCTACGAGGCGTACTGGAAAATCAATCGAACCCGAGACCACTAATGTCTCGGCCTCCAGCAGCACTACAATGCGTACTGGGTGCGAAGCCAACATGCATAATAATAAAATAACTGCCTCGCAGGGCGCACCACAACACATGTCCATAAATCCCTAACCCAAGCACAATCACCGCCACAAGTAAAGTTAGCCAGAGCCGTTACCCGACCGCGAGTCGGACACGGGACATACAGGGACAATCCATACATGTGAGTCGTGCTCGTGTTCTCGGAGGTGTGGATGACCCATCCGAGTTGCCCGATACGGTCTACCCCGGTATCGGACCAAGCTATCCTAAGTTATCATCATGACAGTTCTACTACTAGGCTACACTAATCATGGTTATAAAATTTACAAGTACAAATTAATTAAATGAAATAAAATCCAGGAGAGAGGGCAAGAGCCGTCGATGAGCAAAGGATACTTGCCTAGAGGGCTCGGCTAGGTAAGCAAGTCTTCGACAGTCGCGATCCAAGCTAGCACGCCAATCGAGATCCTCAGAACACACAATAAACAATCATTAGCACCAAACAATAAAATAATAGGAGAAATCACCGGGGATGGCAGGAGGCTATACCGTGTGGGTCCCGCAAGCAGCGCAGGGATCTGGCACGGAAACCAAGGCACACGGACCGATACGGGCACGCAAACTGAGACATACACGTATATCGAGACGCGTACGAGAATCAAGATGAACAGGAGACAACGTACACGTAAATCGAGACGTACACGTAGATCGAGGAAATCACGAATATCAAGATGGTGCACGAATCACGCAACACGCAAATCGAGACGTACACGTGAATCGAATGACACAAGACCAATACGACACACAAATCGGAGCGAGCACACAAACCGAGGCGACACGGGTCACGAGGTAGGCACAAAGGCCGAGACACGAGGAATCGAGACAACGTACAAACCGAGATAGCACGGTGCCCGAGACAGCGCGGGGCTCAAAGCGTCCCGCTGCCCGAGGCAACACGTGAATCGAGGCGACACGAGAACCGAGGCAGCACGTACACCAAGGTGTACGCGTATCGAGACGGCACATAACCCGAGCAGCGCGGGGCCCCAAGCGTCCCGCTGCTCGAGGCATGCACGAAACTCGAGGCTCGCTTCCCGAGATGCACGTAAAACGAGGGACTCGCACCCCGAGGGTGTGCCGCACGAGGTAGCACGCAAACCGAGGAGAAAGAGAGGGGCAGAGGAGCTCATCGGGATCTGTCGGTTCTCGGCGGAGGGGACAGCAGCTGCGGTAGCGCGGTGCTCAGAGAAGAGAGAGAGAGTCGAGGCGAGGCAAGGGGGCTCGCCGCCGGCGCGGAGGAGAGGGGCGGCAGCAGCAACGCTGCACCACGAAGGGGAGGCGGAGGAGATGGAGACGGCGGCGTCGGCGGAGAGGGGGCCGGAGGCCATGGAGGAGACGACGACGGCGATGATGATGGTGGGGGCGATGGTGCTGGCTGAAGTGGAGGTGGCCGGAGGAGATGGCGGTGGTGGTGGTCGCGAAAGTGGTGGTGGAGACGGTGGCTGGCGGTGGTGGGAGCAGTGGAGGCAGTGGCGACGGTCGGCGGTCGGAGACGAGGGGAGGTGAGCGAGAGGGAGCGTGTGGAAGAGGGGTGAGCTCGGGAGAGAGATGAGCGGAGGAGAGAGAGTTGAGGGAGGAGAGCGGGGGAAGAGAGAAGAGTGAGGGGGGGCTCTGGTCCAGTAAAGAGGGATCGGGAGAGAGAGTGAAGAGAGAGAATTGGGGGGGGGGCGGCTGAGAGAGAGTGGAGAGAGAGGGTTAGGTTTGGGGGGGGTAGATATTTAGGATTATAATAATAATAATAATGATGATGATGATAATTGATAATAATAAAAACAACTTAATATAAGCTAGCCATGTTAACCCCTAATAATAATAATAAAATAATATTAATAACAATTAAATAGAGACAATAATCAAATGTCAGGTCTAAACAATTAAGGCTAACCAAAGTCCAGAAAAATAAATAAAATTTTAAGAATACCCAAAAATTTAAAATCGTCCAAATACAGAAATACAGTCATTAACGTATTTTGGAAAAAAATAGGGAGATGACACGAGGAGTAGGTGTAAGCGGTAAAGGATCAACATCCTTAGCAGCTCATCAGGCTGAGATTCAACAAGCAACAAATGCTGAGATTGTACAACTACGAGAAGATGATGAAAAGTTACGAGAATATGCGGAGAAGTTGAGAGAAGAGACTGACGCTTTAAGGAAAGAGCGTGAGGAGCAAGAGGCCCGGCACAAGAAAGAGCTTGAGGCGGTCAAGAGTGAGCTTAGGACTGAGCTCAAAGATGAAGTTGTGGCCATGTTCCTGAATGCTCAACTACTTTCTCAACAATCCAGTACATCGTCCAGGTAATTTGCCAACTATCAACTTATTACATTGGTTTTTCTCTGTGATTCTTATGTTTGGTTTTCTTTCGTGGCTGCAATTTATGTTTGGTTCTCCATTTCCTTTCTTTCAAGTTAAAATTTGTATTTATTACATTGGTTTCTTTTCTGGACAGATTTTTTGGACTGAATTTTGCATAGTCTGAATTTTGCATAATCTCGGTATCAGTATCGGAACTGAATTTTAGCTTCTGTTTTCACTGTGTCCTTTTCCCTGGAAACTTCGAAACCAGTGATATTTTTTACATATTGCCAAGTTATTTTTTACACTGAATTTTAGAGTATGTTAGATGGGTATCCATTGTTTTGTTTTAAGTTCAAATTATTGGACTAAATGTTCAGTCTCAGATTTACACTATACAGTATATTCAGTCTCTAAATGTCTATATCACCTACATATCAGTCCATTATTTTGTTCAGGTCATTATCTCATTATAAATAGTCCTTCTGAACTAAGGAGTTCAGTTCCCTGTTTTGATATTCCGATCTGTACCTTCATTTCAGACAATTGAAACTTCAAGTTCAGTCATTGAACTTTATTTTGGAGAATGAACTTCAAGTTCAGAACATTGAACCTGTGTGTGGGATGTCTTGGTATCCTAACCCCAGGTTAGCTTGCATCTGTCCACCTTGATCCCGTCCACTGCAAATTCATGTAGGTTCACTGCATTTTCTAGGTTCAATCACACTATGATACAGTAATTTAGGTGCTGCTGTAACTTTATTTAAGGGGTACCAGTTGCAGTTGCAATTGTTTGCACTTTGTATGCCCAGTCAGCCTATACTTTTGGAGAGAATAGTGATAGAACAGGGACATGAGTGAACAAAATCTTGTGAGTTATGCCCAGTGACCGAGTGACTACCTCGTTTTCGACACTCTTATATACACAGGAATGGTGCCAGCCCCTGGTACCAATCCCTATATAGGTACAAGTATACACAGGAAGTAGTACAACCTTGTGGTGTCAGTCTATTGTTTCCACCTTAGATAGAAAATCACTCGAGGGGCATCATCCTAGTTTAGGACAGGTTTAGTAGACAGAGGCATGAGCTATCAGAAAGGAAGAATAAATGAAGTAGAGACTGGGTACATGAAGGTGTCCTCAGTGAATCCAATGTACTGGATATAGAGTGTAACCGAGTGGTGTGGTCTAGGTAACTCTGTATTGAGGGAGTGTATCAACCCAATGTTAGGTTGTATGGTGCAGGAAATGAGCAAGACAGCAGCACACAAGGGGAGTCATATATATGACAGTCTATCTATAGCACTGTTTAGCCATGCCCTATTTTAGTTAATTAAAATTGCCCTGTTTTAATTAACTTTTACTGGATATAGAGTGTAACAGATTTTAACTTTTACATTGGTTTTTTCCAGCTTATTACTGTAATTCTTGCTAGAATAATTGTACTTCCCATTTAAAATGTTTCCCAATTTTTCCCGTCTTCACTTAAACTTCCTTTTTCACTTGAAGCTTCCTTTGTCACTTGAAGCTTTTTCTGTACATTATTTTTTTTCCAACTTTTTTGTACGCAGGTCTGAACAGTTTGGAAGAACTGTTAGTAGGTTTGTACAATTTGTTTAAACCTTCACAAACTAATGTGGTATAGTCTGTACAATTTGGAAGAACTTGTCTTTCTTTTCTGGTTGTTCGTGTATAGTTAGCAGGTTGCTTATATATTGGCATATCTTCATTTGCAGGTCCTTCAAAAGCATTCTGGATATGCTAAAATGATGGGCGACGATCTTGTGATGATAAAAAGTTTGGGTTAATTTTTTGGTTCATGCTGGATATACTAAAAACATGGTGTAATGGTGGAGACAATGGATTCATTTTGTAACTGATGTTGTGGGTGATGTATAGTGTTTTGGATTTATTTTGGAAAAGGTGGTTAAGGATGCTTAATGGGTTCAGCATTTTGTATGTAATGGTGGAGACAATGGGTTCATTTTGTAACTGCTGCTGTGGGTGATGTAGTGTTTTGGATTTATTTTGGAAATGATGGTTAAGGATGCTTAATGTTAAGCTTTTTGTTGTTTATCAATTGAACATATATAGTTATATATGAATTTTGTTGTCTTCTACTTAATGGTAAAGAATGCTTGATGTTGTTAAGCTTTTAAGCTTTTTTTGTATTGGAGCTCTGATGCCTGGAGATACATCTGGAGATACATCTGAGGACAAGCTTGACAACGTCCATGATTATATGAATTATGTGTATTTAAATTGTATGTTTTATAGCTGAAAAATACAGACAATAATTTCTTAAGTGTTACTTTTGGGACAGTTATGTAATTGTCCTAGATATAAACGACATTCTTTTGTAACGCTGGCAAATTTGTTTAGGACGGATGTTACTCGTCACAAACTCTTTTATTTTGGGACGGTTTTGTAAACCGTTGTAAACATGTAATAATTCAAACTCTTTTGGTACGGTTACATTTTCGACCCTAAAACCAAATTAGGACGGCATTTTTGGTCCTAAAACTTTTTGCCACGCCACCCTAATAGCACTGTCACTTACCGTCCTAAAATTCGTCCCAAATCACAATTTAGGACTGATTTGGGTCTTTTTAAGACGTATTTTTGGGGTCCCAGAAAGACACTTTTTTTGTAGTGCATAATAGCAATAGAAAATCTAAAATGGAGATGGTTAAATTATTACCGATATGGTTAGCAAGTTGCACAAGCATACTATCTCCAAAGGTGGTCCACAAGAATGATCAAACCAAGAAGTAGAATAAAGAACACCTTTGTCAAACTCATCAACTCGCGATAGATAGAAATGATAGTGATATGTCCTAGCCAATTTGAAAGACGTTTCAGTTGTACAAATATCATGAGATATTATAAACAATTTTATTATTAATATAATAATATTTTATTTATAATATTGAGATCGTGTTTATATAATTGTTGCTAATGTGATAAAGTTCAAAGATTATAGGTAATGGATTTCGTATTGCCGTAGATGACTTGGATGAAATACGAATGTCTTAAGCTTTACTGGAATATACGTTCATGGTCATAAGTTTACCAAGAGGGACAGTGTGAAATTGGATAGGTCGGTGTGCTCTACACCGAACTCATATAATGAGTGCAACTGGTCATAAATTGTTGTAGTAGTTGACACCATAACGATAGTATGAGTACTCAGTTAATTGAACGAGTTCATTGACCATGACAAAAACAAATATTTTTTTTCTTCTAACGGAATAAGTTGTAATTGTCATACCTATCAATACAAAAATACAAAGAACGAGGGACTTACATAGGCCAACTATGCAAATATGAAGTAAAGTAAGACCATGTACTACCATCACAAATGTTTAGAGACAAGTACGGTTATCAAGCAATCAATGTTGTCAGTCCTACGGCCGACAAACAATCGTATATCCCAATCAATGTGAGCAAGAAACAATAAATGATATATCATATATGAAAAGTAGTAAGGTGTCCCAAATGTCATAACATAAATGAAGCTAGTACATCAAAATAGATCAGTAGCAGAGTATATAAATCATACATGATCATACAACTAGCTACAATCTAGTATATACAATCACGTCGTCCGTAGACAAATGGAACATGCTCCCAGGTACAAGGGCTAACACTTTTTCTGGCTATATATCACAAAAGAATACACAACAAGGAGTTAGAGATAAAGGAAAACTCACTTGTGCTCTTGTGTTGCGGCCTTGTGAATGTGGTCCATCATGCTAGAATGATGGTAGATCCTCGGAATCCACTACGAGACATGACAATGCAAAACTAGAGGAGTCAACCCCTAATAGCATGTACCAAAGGTAGGCTAAAAACTAAAACCAAAACCAAGCACAAACACAATCATGGCAAGGTGCAACATAAAGCAACAAATAACATGAGAATTGTAAGAACCAATGCACTATATCGAAATTAACAACATAAAGGAAATCATCGAAAGGAAAGGTATAAAGTAATTGGAAGAAAGTAAATACGAAATATCAATCTAACTATGCAAGAATCGAAGATAACTATGCAATCACAATAAAGAAAACGATATAGTCTGACCAAGTATTTCCTACGACTTGATATAATTACTAGGGTTATCATAATCATAATTACTAATAAAATCAATTGAGTCATAACATGCACTTTAGATACCTATGCTGTTATTTGATCTTGTCTTACATCAATCTTGTGTCGTCTAACTTGTTGTGTAAGGATCATGGGTATACACCAATCGAGGTTTCCACATGTCACGCCCCGCTCCCGAATAATCGAGTACGGACCGATGCATGCCCGGCCTACACTGTCGTTGACAGCGGTAGTGAGCCGTCTAGTCATCAACAGAACAATCCACTACTCATCACAACATCTATCACGAATGTACTATCTAGCCATCACAGATCACTATGCAATTATTACAACTTATACATGAATGACCGGGTACAAAGCCAATAAAAGATAAAATTATCTACAACAATATATACAACATATACTCAATACATTCAAGCAATCTCCTATACATGAATCTATATCAACATCCAGAGTGAGCTCTGCTGCTAGCCATGACAGTCTATGGAATCAACCTCACCTGTAAAAATAGTCCAGTCAGGATGGAGCAAAGCACAATGTAACTCAATAAAACTCACCACGAAGATCAATGGAACGGTACATCAAAATATAACTAAAAGACAGAGAACACGATGAATATAAAATATGCACTAGCTACGTGTACATGTGCAATTGGACGTTATCAACATGTAGGGACTAATATGTAATCAGGCATATAAATATGCTATCAATCAATTAATAATTAGGCATGTCTGACGAAAATGCTATCAGACAATCAATAATCAGGCATGTCTGACGATAGTGCTATCAGTCACGCATGAAATGGACATCAGGTATATGGTGTATCCTATCAGGCAATATTTGTCTAATATTAGTCAATGACATGTCTTAGTACGTCCCCCACCCGACACGAGAAACAATGCAAGCAATCAATCGAGAACAAGTGAAATTGACTATGTGTGTGCAATGCATGCAATGATGGTAATACTGAGTACATGTACTTGTCTTTTCCTTGTAATTGTTGATGTCCTCTAAAGCACCTAAAAATAGGAAATTAGAATTAGGAAAGGGATCCAAAGATTGTTTCTCATAATTACTAGAACTAATCAATTAGAATATCTCCTATAACCATACTAGCCCAAGGTGGAAGCCCACTGTCTTGTAATATGATCCTCTAATATATGGCCATGCAACATGAATAACCTGGACTATTCTGATTATTACTAATTTCTAACTTAACTACTTAGTTATTTAGTTCAAACCAACACTAGGGAGATTACTGTCCCGGCCCAAAGCTTCATCCAGCCTAATGGCAAGCTCTACCATGATTCAATCATCAACTATTTTACTAAAACAATAGTTAAACTAGTGGCCCACACTCAACCGGCTACTGAACAGTAGCTTGGGATTCAATAAACCTGTGAGCCCAAACAGACTCTGGCCTAAGGTCCAATAAACCTGTGCTCTGTTTAAACCTATTCTAACGGCTACTGAACAGTAGCTTGGGATTCAAATTACTCCAAACACATTCTGCAATATAGTGATTCCATCGGGACTAACTCCGACACCTGTGTCAAGAATAACATATGCCTGCGACACTCAACTGGACACGCCAACACGGAGTCTTCTCTTCATGTCAGCAGTCTGAACCTCTGTACCGTGCTGATACGGACACGACATCTCCACAACTGATCTCCGAATCCCCAAGCTAGACTCGATGAATATAGATACTGAATAGAAGAAACAAAATACCTGGATGCTCAAGAATAATCAGATGGGTCTTCAGTGTCCGACACCAAGGCAAACGTATCCAGAACAGTCCACATAGCTGGCTCAGTCATTTTGTCGAACAGGTAATGTGCATAAAGAGAAAGCAACAATATGAGTTTAGTTTGAATTTGTAATGCCTCCAAATTTGGAGAGAATTCAAAGGATCAAATTCAGAACTCACCACAGATCACAAGGATTCAACCAAACCAAGAACACAAGGATCATGAACAAAACCTATTCAAAATACTGCCGATACTTCCATCAGAAAAGTTCAGATGCTTCCAAGCAAAATTAATAAGAAAGGCGAGAAGATGAAGGAACTTACGAATCAGTACTCGATCAAGAATCTTCTTGCTAAACCAGGATGCGAAGACAAGGAAAATACTGATCCACGAGTCCACGTTCGATGACACTCGTATTGAGCAAGAATCGAATCGAAATTGATCATTTCAACAGTCAATTCCAATTCAATCAAAATTAGCTTATAGATCGATGAAAGAGCAAGAAATTAACTCGAGAGCTCACCTAAACGAGTCGATTGCTCAAGCTCTGGTGCTCGCTCGAACTAGCTACTCTGCCATGGACAGAGCTTCCAAGTCCAGTTCCTTCATGAGAAAAAGAATCTCAGATCAAAATCGAGACCACAACGAGGATTTAAAAAAGTATGGAAAATCGATCACTCATTGGTCTTCTCGCCAAGTCGTTGTCGTCACAGCGACTGCTTCATTTCCGCCACTTTGAACTCGGACTGGATCGCCATGGTCGAACGTCTTGAGCTCTCGAAGACGAAGGAAGGAATGGTGAGGGGAAATTCCAGCAGGGGTTCGCCGCAAGAGAGGTGATAAAGAAGAAGGGCGTATGGGGTCCTTATATAGCCACGGTGCTGGTTAGGGATATGATCGGACGGTCGATCGCGAGTTCGGCTACGTCGATGACCGCTCGTCGACGGTGGAGATGAAGTCGACGGTTAAAGAAGTAGTTACGATCGAAGGGTCAGAATGAAAAAGGGCAGTGGTAAATCTACGGTTGAGATAACAAAGAAGGATCTAGAAGCTGGTCCCCGTGCGCGGCGCTGCTGCAGCTTCGTCGTCGGTTTCGTTTGAGAGGAGGAAAAGGAGGGAAACAAAATGTGGAGAGGATTTAAAATGAATGAATGTTTGAGAAGTGAGTTTAAATGGTTGAGTGAAGTGGGCTAGCTGTGCGGCCCAAGGTTGTTTGGGCTTCTTGGCCCAAAGAGGATTTGGGAAATTAAAATAATATTCATTCTTAATTAATCAATCAATATTAATTAGAAATCAAAACACAATCTTAATATAGAAAATAAACCTTTAAGTATTAATCTAAAATATCTAATTAAAGGTTATTAAAAGAACCATATAACAATTTAAATATAGAAGATTATTAATTCAAGATATTTTACTTTAAGAATACTTAATAAAGATAATAGGGAAATACCCAAATTCATTTAAAAAGTGGAGTTACACCATGTCCCAAGAACCAGATCCAATAAGGTAGCATGTAATTCAGAAACCTCCTCTGCCAATGCATTAGCAAATATACTAGCTAATAGTCCCAGTTAGTTAAGTTTCAATTTTTAAGCCATGCACACTAAGGAATAATCCTATATGATGCACTCAAAGAAGCTTGATAATTGTCTAGCTGGTAAGAAAATTGTACCCTGCATCCCTATGTGATACATTAAACAACCTTCGAAGTAGACTATTTTCTATATGAGACATTATACTGGAGGTATACCGACGATATACTTGCCAGTATACTTCCTTTGTAGTAACAGGCCAAACTTAGTGTTGGTTAGTATTGAAAATGCATGCAGGTTTAATAAAACAACCAAGCAAATGCACACATATATAACCTAGACCTACTCCATGTCACTAACAGCATATTGTTTAAACTCTACGAAGTATAACATAAAATCAGGTATGTGACAAGTCATAAACGAACTTGTCATGACACGAACTTCTACTAGAAATAAAATAAATTTCTTGAGGATTATATGAGATGAGTCTACATGAGACTCTAATATGCTTGTTACGAGCAAGCTAGCTAACACAATCCTACAAACCTGTCTACTACAAACAATGTGCGTGTCTAATCAAATAGGGTTAAGCGTCAGAAAACTCAGTTAAATATGAATATGAAAATTGAGCAATCGAAAACATAATATAAGTCCTCTGAATTTTGTATTTTTAATTAATTTCTTTAATAATATATACTTCTATTTTAAATTTATGACTATAAATACACTTTAACGTAGCTTTAACTTTTGAAGCACAACATTGGCCAATTTCTCGAAATCAATTTTATATTCATGTTCTAGGAAAGTCCACCTTCGTTAGGCATATCATGTCCCACTCAAATATATTTCCATACACTATATTTTTCTTGTCCAACTTTCGGATAAAAAATGGTCATTTTAACCTTCACCGTAATTTCGATGTGATCTTCCAATTAGAATTGGGGACCCAAATCCGATCCAAACTTTTCGATCCAATATATAATTTTGACCTATTTTGAGCCTACTACATATATGCCAATAGTGTCCTACTCAATTGAGCTCCCATGTGCTATTTATTTTCAAATGGCATACAAGACCTATTTAATAGACTTTCAGAGCCTATTTCGATTCAATAAATCATACCGACTCAAAACAAGGTCAACAAGCCTTGGTAGAGTCTATGTTAAGTTGCCGTAACTTAGTAAGATAATTTTAGATTGATTTTATTAGATTTTGTCTAGCCACATTGGCTTAAACCCATCCAAAGGTTCATATTCCATAAATGGAAATCAAATAAAATCTTTAAAGATACACATATACAAATTTTTTGATTTACACCACCAAACCTAATCAAATATGTCCTAAACCTTCTCTACCCAAACCCTAACCTTCCTAACTAATCTTGGCGCCACCCCTCTCCTATTAACCCCAAAATCGAACCCTTGCTTTAGCCCAAGGCCGACAACATTGTAGAAGCATGAAAAATCTCAGCTGAAGACTGTAGGCCTCAAAAATGAAGTCACGCTGAGTTGATCAGAACAAGTCACGCAGAGTGATCCAAGAAGCAGCACAAAAGATACGCTAAGTTCTGCCTGGCCATTTCCTTTAGAAGTCACGCAGAGACAGCTCAGCCATACGTCAGAATCATAATGACTGACAACACAACAGTCGAAAAACGTCTCCTCGTATGCCACGTATGCACAGAACTCGAGAGATCACAGCCGTCTTTTGCAATCTTCCTTAGCAAGACTCACTCTTCACCAAGTTGGCGTGACTTTGGGTCTTATCTTCATTTAATGCGGCTGACAATATAATCAATGTCAGAGATTTTGTGTCAGACGAAGCGTGCCAAATCAAGACAGCTGGCGGTTTGCATGGATTCTGAACCTTCTCCTTCCTCAAAACATTGCGTGACTTTTGAGTTATTCTTCTCAAAGCCTGCGTGAATTCTGAAGTATTCTTCTTCAAAGCTTGCATGGATTTCGCCTTCAACGAGTCTGCGTCAACGAATCTGCGTGGATTTTTGCCTTCAGCAAGTCAGCGTGGATTTCATTTCAACTGGAGTACGTGGCAGCCATGCCACCGATCTCTCTCTCGCGTGCCCAGTAACTTGCACACGACCCATGCACTGATGCCATGTGTCCAACAGTTACGGGCCACGTCCAGTAACTACTCACTAATCCTGCGTGTATTTAGAGTCTGCGTGACTTTTCAAGTGCACCAGTGGTGAGGTAGTTATCTTTTCAGTTACTGTTTTGACTCTATAAATAGAGTTCTTTTTCTTATTCATTGTACAGATACATTGATATCTACTGTCAAAATTTTGAGAGCTTTTCTTCTTCGCATAGTCCAAGGGATAAAGCGATCGTCTTCTAGATCGGATTCCTACAGTTGTAATTTTCCCAAAAACACAACAAATAAAGAGAATTTCTTTATGGAAAACAAATTGGCGACTCTGCTGGGGAAAACCATCTCCTCTTCTGAGATGGTAACAACTCAATGCGACACTTCGTCAATCGGCTCGACGAAGAAGGTGATGACGATCAAATTCGATCAACTCGCCTATGAAGAAATGCAGCGGGCTAAGGGTGGCAAGCCCACTCCAGCCTCCATGATCACTGCCAAGTCGAAGGGACACTCTGTCTATGTCCCTAAGAATCAGTTGGCAGTCAATGGTGAAGTCTCTGCCACAGTGTCTACTCCTAACACTGGCAAGAACTCCACTGCAAGCACGCACACTCTTGTGCGCTCGAAGATGACAGTAACTAAAAGTCACGCTGACAGTACTGGCTCCTTAGCTGAATCTGTTCCAGCGTGCAAATTCAACTCTAAAAGTCACGCTGACAGTACTGGCTCCTTAGCCGAATCTGTTCCAGCGTGCAAATTCAACTCTAAAAGTCACGCTAACAGTACTGGCTCCTTAGCCGAATCTGTTCCAGTGTGCAAATTCAACTCTAAAAGTCACGCTGATAGTACTGACTCCTTAGCCAAATCTATTCCAGTGTGCAATTCCACATTCAAAAGTCACGCTGACAGTACTGGCTCCTTAGCCAAATCTGTTCCAGCGTGTAATTCTAAAATCAAAAGTCACGCTAACAGCTCTGGTTCTTTAGCCAAATCTGTTTCAGCGTGTATTTCATCAGAGAAGAATAGCTCCTTAGTTATCTCTTCTTCTTCACCGAGTTCTACTAGAACTGGGGGTGGTCTTCCACACAAAGTCCCTTCGAAAAGGAATAACTCTTTAGTTGTTTCTTCTGCTCCTGTAGTTTTTACTTCAGGAACAGCTTTGACTGATACTTTTGTTAGTCAAAGGAAAGGAGATGGTCTTTTGACTACTCTTCCTTCTGGACATTCTATGTCTCAAAATCTGAATGAGTCTAAGAAGAAACATTCCTTAATGTCTTCTTCTTTGATTTCTTCAAATTGGGCACAGAATCTGTCCATTAAAGAGGGTCTGTTACCAACTCCTAATCAAGGGAGTGGTTTAACTCTTCCTTCTCTGTAAATATCCAGATCAACGGAAGGAAAACTCCATGTTTCCAAAATTAATGTGTTACCTTCCACTGATTTAAGAACAAAACTCAGCACTTCTGGTGTTAAGAAACCATACCAATTGGATATGAAGATAAAAGATCCAGATGCAGAGTATGCAAGAAATTATGTGGCTCACATTAATCACTCTTTGTATAATCAAGAGCCATCAAGACCCAAGAACAGGAAGTATACTCCTCAATCTTCACAAACAGATTTACGGGAATATCTTCAACAGAAGAGAAGGAGTAATTCTATATCAAAGGAACATGCTGAATGTGACTTCTATCCAAGAGTCATAATTCAGTGCAGATGTGAATCAACAGTTCAAGACCATGGTGATCATGAATGTGACTTCCAGCCAAGAGTCACAATGTAATACAGATGTCAAAATAAACGACAGTCTGTCTTTAATAGGATTCAGTATGAACCTATGCCTGATGAAGATGAGCCTTTGTTTGCCTCTGTCAACATGACTTCTCGGGACACCGGGGGTAGAGTTGATAGTCCAGATGGAGTATATAGAAACACCAGAGCAAGAGTCCTGGCTTCTAGTCAAAGAAATTTGATCCCTGAAATTGATTCTGAATTTCTTGGAGAATCTAACTTCCCACCTCTTCCTACTGGGGGTAATTCTCCTATAGTTGACTTTGATACACGAAGCAATGATTCAGAGCATACAACATCCACTAGTTCATCAATAATCCCTCATACAGTCACAACTTACATGGTTGATGGGAATACTGATGAACCTTCTTCTTCCTTGACTCCTCAAGATCAAAGAATTGCTTCTTTGGAACAGCAAATGAAGTCTATGACTGACACAATGAAGTCGATGTATGAACTCATGACAGCTCAGTTGCAAAATCGACAGACTGTATCAGATGCCATACCAGTTGATACTGATATAAGTCCAGTACAAGTTCCTCCAGCAGTACAATCCAATACTCCTGGACCAGCTCAACCAAATCCTAGTCTCTCTGGAGCTGGGGATAGTGCTTACAATGCTGTTCCTCCTCCCAACTATTCTCTACAAGCCACAACTCCACAATCTTCGGGAGTTGTCTCTGAAGAATTGAAGAATCTCAAAACTCAATTCGAGGCATTCAAACAGAAGGATGGTTTACAAAGGTTAGGCATCAAGCAGCCTTATCCGATAGAATAGAAGCAAGTATCATATCCTCCTAAATACAAGCCTCCTACTATCTCATTCTATGATGGAACCACTTCTCCAAGTCAGTTTATCAATCACTTTAAAGTGATGACTGATCAACTACAACCAAGTGATGCCCTCCTTACTCGGGTATTTATTGGATGTCTCAAGGGAACGGCTTATGAATGGTATAGGAGTCTCCCAGATGGAAGTATTACCTCATTTGCTGGTTTCAAACAGATGTTTCTTGAAAGGTTCTATGAAGGGCTTAATGACATGACTATGTCTGCTCTTATTAGAATCAAGCAAAAAAATAATGAATCTACAGAGGAATACATTGAACGGTTTCGAAGAGAAGCTCTGAAGATGCCTCTTGGAACTCCTGATGCTGTCACCATTGACACGTGCAAATCAAACTTGTTGCCAATCATCAGTATGTGGACAGGGTCCACTCAATTTCAAGATTGGCCTTCCTTCATAGTCAGTGCCAAAGCTGCAGAAATCAGTGCTGAAACCTTCAAAGGTTTAGGAGTGCAGATGACTCCTAAAGAAACAGGACAAGGTGCTAACAATAAAAATAATGCTCGCAAAGGAAAAGAAACTCTTGAAGTTAATCTTCAGAGCAAAGATGCATCAAATGTTCAAACTCCTGCCTCTACAACTCAACAATCAAGAACACCTCGCCCCAGAGAAGAATATTCTTTTGATGACGACGATGTCCTTGGTATCTTTGAATGTCTGCTGAAAGGTAATAAAATACAATTACCAGAGATCAAGAAACCTGATGAAGCTGGTAAGACAGATCATCCTAAATACTGTCCATATCACAGAATGCTGGGTCACACAATTCGTACATGTTATATACTGAAAGGAAAGATCCAAAAAATGATTAAATCTGGAGCTATCTCTCTTACTCCAAAAGAGAAGACCGTCACCTCCAACGTCGTCTCTATGCAATTTGGAGATTTCCTACCTCAACTCCTTGAAAGTGGGATTATTCCTATTCCCAAGGCAACTCTTGACATAGTGAATCTTCCTCCTCCACAGTCTGAAGGATTAGTGCCAATCACTTTGGAAACAGGGGAAATCATGTGGATCCATCCTGATCTAGTGGCAGATTTTGAATCGCCTTCTCCTCAAAAGATTTCTTCTCAAAAATCCAAGAAGGCTGGAAAGATCAAGTCATGTCATATGACTTCTCTTGGGTCTACCTCTGACACAGAGCCAAAAGACAAAGAAGAAGCACTTGTTAGTGCTACTCGAATGGGAAAACCTTACCTAAAGGATTATTCTAAAAATCCTGAAGATCCTACTGATATCCCTTCAGATGCTAAAGATATTCCTAACGTTCCTCCTGAAGAAGAATCATCTACTGAACCTGTTCCTCCCAAGCCTACGGCTCTGGAGAAAGACAAACAACAGGCTCGGTTTGATAAGCCAATCAAGAAGTCTTCTCCTCTTGGACTTCAGAAGCCTTACAACTTCGACATTTTGGCTCAACTTGCTAATACTCCAGCTAGAATGTCCCTTTTTGAACTTCTACGTCTTTCCAAAGAGACTCGGGAGACGTTAAGTGAAGCACTTCTACAAGCTGACTCTTGTCTTGCACAATTGAAGAAGCCGGATGCGGAACCTGCCACTTGCTTACATTACAACAGTGTACTGGAGATTATCCCAAATATCACCTTTACACAAGACGACATGTTACTGGAGGATAATCGACATGACCGACCTCTCTACTACACTGGTTATATTGATACGATAAAGATAGATCATATCCTCATTGACCCAGGGTCTGCTATAAGCATAATGCCAAAGAGTTTGTTGGATGAACTAAAAATCCCTCTTCACAAGCTCTCCAAGACGGTTACTACTATCTTGTGATTCAATCAAAGCCGAAGTGAGCCTTTGGGAAAGATTCATCTGAAGCTTCAGATAGGCGATTTCAGATCTAAAGTCACTTTCTATGTGATCGAGATCGCGGGATCCTATAATCTTCTTCTGGGGAGGCCCTTTCTTCATGAAAATAATATGGTGCCCTCTACTCTTCATCAATGTTTTAAATACATTGATAACAATGGAAGAGTACAAAAAGAAGTTGCTGATATAAATCCCTTCCATGGGGTTGAAGCTTATTTCAACGATTTCCGAATGTACAAAGAAGAGTATACAAGGATCATACAAGCTATGGAGAAAGAAGATGCACAAAGTGAGACTTTAATAATCCCTGTTAAAAGTCGAACTACTCAGCAACAATCTCCTAAACCCTCTGGAGAAGATTCTTTCATCATTCTAGTGAGTGGACGGATCTCTCCGTTACCTCAGTCATCTACTCAAAATACACTGATCATTCCTGTCAGTGGGCGTACTACAGTTCATGTACCTTCACAAGATACTCTGCTAATTCTAGTTGGAGGGCGGACTACTCTTCCTACTTAAACTTCAAGGGAGCTCACCTCTTCTGAGCCATTTGTTATCGATCTTAATCGAAACAAAGCTTCTTCTTCTTCTCCCCCTTTAGTCATTGACTTGGCTAAAATCTCTAAGGCTCAGCCTTCTCCCAATGTAAATATTGCTACTTTTACATTTAATGAAAAGTCTCCACCTTTGCAGTACGTTGATGTGTGTAATTATGTTCATAGTTATTTACATCTGTTAGATGACTTGAACACAATAACCATAGGAGTTGTACAGACTGTTCATACAGATGTATCTCTAGAACCTGTACAATTTTCATACTTTCTAGTTCCCAGCAGAAAGCCAGGAGATATTCCAATATTCTTCTACAAAGGGCCTCAAAATCCTTCTGATCTTGAAGATGATGACAAAAATGATGATACTGGAAGATTACAACTACGTCGTTATAGTCAGCAATCTAGAGATATCATCAAAAATATGGGCTATGACTTCAGGACTGGCCTCAATAATGGAAAAGGAAGAAAAATACCTGTCCGGATTTCTCCTTTGAAATATGGAAGGACGAAATGCGGATTGGGTTATACTGCTCCTACTCCTTTCATCAATATTATCCATAAAGATCCTGAGTCTGACGAAGATAAGAGATCTGATTCTTCTAGTACTACTTCTTGGAATTCCGATACGAGTATCGGTGACTTCTATTGCAACCTTCTGTCTTCCAATATGGTTTCTATTGACTGTTTTGAAAAATGATTCATATTTGACGGTTCATCCGTTCATCTGACGGTTTGACCGTTCATTAATACCTGACGGTTCGTCCGTTCATCTATCCGACGGTTCGTCCGTTCATTATAATCTGACGGTTAACCCGTTCATTCATCTAGTCTTTTGATTTCCGAGTCTAAAGATCATGAAAAATTGAATTTAAAGATATTTTTATGTCTGAATTCTATTTTTTCTAATCACTATTAAACTAAGATCATTTCTGGTTTAATATCATTTGATAGAATTACAAAGTTCGTTTGTATATTCTATTCTACTGAAATATGTCATGTATTATTTACCTCTGAACATATTTTCTATGAATCTATCATTTTCAAAACAGCAAAACCAAAAGTCAGATCAAGGATTTTCATTTACTCTCATTCCAGAATCAAAACATGAAATACAAGTGAAAGTGAAAATAAAAGAAGTTCACTCATTTGGAGTTATCAGCTCCCTAATACGATCTAGAACAGCAGTCAGTTTCTCTTCATGAGTTTTTCTAACTCGTTCTGCTGCTACAATTGAAACATTCTGTTCATCAAAAGTAATGATGGTAGACTGGCGACGGCTGACTTCTTCAATCTGTTCCGCCTGCATCCGTTCTCGTTCCTTCCGAAGAGTCTCATAGTGTTCAACTTCAGAGATATAAGTAGTAGCAACCTCAGCTTGATCTGCTTCCATGACAGTAATGCGCTCTTGAAGACGAGCTAATTCCTCTTTCAATTTTTTCAGTTCTTCAGCCTTGGACGCTTTATCCTTCTCCAGAAGCTCTACTCTTTGACGAATAGCTAATATTTCTTCACCCTTTTCTACTAATTTCTCAGTAGAAGAGGCAAGGAATGCTTCAAGAGCTGCTTGTTGGGATTGTGCTTCATGCTCTAGTTGACTAATTTCAGTTGCAGTTAAAGATTGAAGATCTTCCTTCTTAGTCTCCCAGTACTTTCGGATAGTTACTTCTAACTCATCCAGGAGATGTTTGAAGAAAATGCACTGAGATTCACAACCAGCATGATGCAGCGCCATGAGAGGGAACTTAACCATAGTTCGAAGATCAGAATATGGCATAGCTTCATCCTTCAAGAAACGTCTGGAAAATGTATCTAGATATGAGTAAATGATATCTGAATACATTCCTAGAGTTCTTGTTAACCCAGTCTCAAATCCAGGAGTCGCTGTTATCATGGAAGAAGAAGCTTGAATATTCTCTATCCTCGGAACAGAAGTATGTGCCATCGGAGAAGTTAAGTGTGAATTCCCTTCATCGGCATCAGCCTGGATAAGCGGAGCATGAGTCAAACTCATTGCTGCAGCAGTTCCTATAGTTAAAAGAAAAATGTAATCGGCATTTAAAGAAAGAAAGAAGCAGCGAAAACAGAATTTGAAATAAAGTTCTACCTGGCTGAGGTTCATACTCGGTATGTGGAGGGAGCTTTGCTTCCTCTCGCAACCGGTCCATGATTGTATCCGATACTTGCTTTATATGGCTGCTTCCAGCTCCAGAATTACTGGGTGCTAGAGCGTTGTTCGGTGATTGAGCAGGTTCAGGCCTAAGTTCCATTTTGTTTCCCTTAACTTTGTCTTCATCATAAGGAATAGAGGTGCCAGCATGCCAGTCTTCTCCTCCTTCAGCTTCTTCTTCTTTTTCGTCTTCAGGATGAGCTTCTGATTCAGAATCAATGATATTTACATCTTCATGAGTCTCTGGAACAATGACGATAGCAAGCTCAGTATTGGCTGCCGGTTCAGTTGTCTCTGGAATATCGGTTCGAAGAATGATATCTTGACAAACATTCTTTAACAGATCATCAGCAGCTGATAGCTCAGACGTCGGCACGTCTTCGTCGCCTCTGGCCAAAGAAATGTTTTCTTCAGCTTGAATTTCAGGAACTTCTGATTGTTTGGTAGTTTCTTCCGGAGCTGTTGCTTCTTCAGAGTAATCAATCTGGTCATCCAGTGCTTGAATGACACCTTCTGTCCCATGCTCAAATGGGATTACCCTCGTCTCCGAGGGTTCAATAGCTACTCCACTTGTGGTCGGAGCAGTTATTTCCTGAACTTGAACAGACTCTACTTCAGTCTGTTCAGTTGAAGCTGTTGCAAGGTGAATATCATCAGATTCGGTCTTCTCAGTAGAAGCTGCTTCACTGATTTCTGGCAAAACTCCTCCACTCATGATCGTTTCTAAGAGTTTGTTGCCCTTAATTTTGCTGGCAGACTTCTTGACATATCTGTCTCTTGACCTCCTTATCAAAGGAGCGTCGTCTTCATCAGTCTCTTCGTCTTTATCAGCGGCATCGTCCTCATCAACCGAGATACCGCCTAACGATGATGTAGCAGTCACTGAGACTCCTTTCTTCTTTTTCCTAGATGTTGGAGACTTAGTACTCCTCTTAGAGATGGTCTCAGATTCGTCACTTCTCTTCCTCTTAGAAAGAGATATAAATATAGGAGGAAGGACCTCATCAGAAAAATTTCCTTCCTGGAATAATTCATAGGGAGGCTCAACTTCTGTTGTCTCATCTTCGGGTTTTGAAGGAAAGTGCTGAATAACTATTTTCTTCTTTGACCTCTTCGATGGAGCTGGATCATCCTCTGCAACAAAAGTCTTCAGATTGAAACTCGGTCTGAAAGTGCCCGACGACACATAGAAACGTGCATACGTATAAAGCATCTTTGGCCCCGAGCTAGACAAAGGATTAGGCATAGAGAATACAACCTTTGTATCTCTAGCTGCAAAATATCTCCAAGCTCGAGCTCCGTCAATGAGTCCTCCGCGAGCAGATAAACAAGTAGTGGCGTTCCCAACATGGAGTTGGTCGTACCCGAATTGTCTGGCAAATCGGGTTCCAGATATGCCATTTCTTCGTGACGATATACTAGATGAGAAGGCCGGATCCTCTGTAACCATTGGAAGGCTACATCATCTAGTCGGTTTCCCATATCTCCGTCCATCATATTTAAGGGCATACTCTCATAGCCCGATGGTGGAGGGACACATTGGATCAACCAATGTGACGCCCTATTCAATACATTTCTACATTCTGGGAGGGTGTGAACCTTCCAGAACGTCTCTCCAGAGTACCTCTCCAGAAAAAGACTGCTACTTTCTCCTGCCCCTGGAGGTATCAGACCATCATGATGAAGGAGAAGCCAACCATAAAGATACGTGAAGGGCATCTCTATTCTTGGGAATTCTTCAGTCATCATCCTCTGAGCAGACAACATATTAGTGACAAAATTCCGGAGACCTGCATTTAGCCTACAGGTCATCGCCGGTAACAAATCCAGCTTGTAACCATACACAAGGCGCACTGCTGCAAAGATAACACCTCTGTGTATCCTGTCCAAAGAGCTGGAGCCAGGAATGATGAATCTTCTTAACCACAGGGATAGGAATCTGGCCAGATGACCGTTCCTTGACAGGCTCTTTCCGCTCTGTCTAACATAAGAGCTGAAAGTGGTTCCAGCTTTGAACTCGTACCAGTCTTCAGTAATCGTGAAATCTTTGCAATCATATTTCTCCAGCAAATGAGTGATTTCACTTTCAGAAAGAGGTTTAAAGTTGCTGATCTGATACCACCTCTTCTCATTTATTTTCTTTTCATCCTTTTCACGGTTCATGAAAAGGTAGGACATCCACTTCTGAATGTGGTTGCCAGCTTTATCCTTGGGACCCTTGTAATATAGAGTGCATGTGCCAAAATGGCACATCATCTCTTCAAATAGATGGACCATCTCTGGGTTCTTCTCTGACAGAAAGTTCAGTTCCTCTGTTGTAGGAACATATTCCTCATACGGCAGCGAGCCTGAAGGCAGGTGTGAGATGTATTCCATCTCATGAAGGGCGAAGCCCATCTCTCCTTTCAGAGTCATAAAGGTCCCCGTCCTGTGATTATATCTCTCAACCAAAGCTAAGAATAGAAAAGGGTTGGGCTTGAAGCCGTAGGATGAATTGACGACGGCATCATAGAGATTTATCTTCTTCAGCTCAGTCACAAAATTCTCCAAAGCCCAGTTGACCAAAGTCTTCCATCTCACATTCTCCTGATTCATTAGGCCGTTCATCCTCGGTGTCGAGTCGGTGGGATAGAATGTATTCTTGTTAGACATGAATTCATTTATGAAAATGGGCATCCTGAATGGCATCAATATGGCTGAGTCTTCAGGTGGTATGCATCCAGGCTTCAAACCCCGAAATACTGATACATGATCCTCCGGGGCACTGAAAAATCCCTCCTTCCTGTAAATAATACGGCTTGCCTTCGCCTGCTGATATTCTGTCAAATACCAGGACATCTTTCTCGGATAGCTGGCATACATAAGTCTCATGATTGATAAACCCCGGGAAACCTTTGGCCAGTACATGGGTTGTTTCACATCCCCCTCAAAGCAGAAACACACCTTTTCCCTGATGCCCTTCGGCTGAGATTTTTGTGCTATAGCATCTCCGAATAAGAATGCTGGTTTCTTGTGGGATACCAGATCCAGACTCTGAAAAGGTTGTCCATTCATCAAGTAGAGTAAGGTTGTGTGGTCTTGATTGGCCAACAATGATAGTCTTACTTCAGGGAGATCAAATTGAGGGAATGTTACATGAGATAAATCATGCTTAAATGAGATACTCAAGCACCCTTCAAAATCTGCTTCTTCGCTTCGGATGTTCACTACAAGAAATGGCAGAAGACAAAGTCAGATATAGACTCTATATGGATATACTACCATGACATACTGAGTGAGTTATTCACGCAAAGTCCAGACAGATTAGGATGTTGACTAATCTATCCAGAAGATGACTCTCAGAAGTCTGCGTGAATAATTCAACATTGATATCTCTGTCAACATGTGAAAAATCACGCAGCGTCATCCTGAAAGCTGCGTGACTATTTCAACATGGACATTTCTGCCAACGTAAAAAGTCACGCAGAATCATGAGAGTCATGCTCCTTTTGCGTAGAACACAGAGCTTCGTAAACACGAAGATGTGAAGTATGGCCGACCCTAAAGAGGGAGGCATACTTTATTAATATCCTTTGCCCTAAGAAGGGGGGATATATTTCTGAAGTTTATTATTTTAAGATCCTAAAAAGTTCTATGTGGAGTTCATCTTCATCAAACTCGTCTTCAACAGTTCATGTTCTTCCATCACTTACGATGCATAGGAGCTTGCGGAACTTCCTGTCGAGGAAGTCTGTCAGTAGTGGCACGCGAAGAAGTTGCAGGGGCTTTCCCCTTGGCCTGAGCATCAGCTTTCTTGGGAGCCATTTCGGCTGAGAAAGGAGAAGAAGAAGTCGGGGAAGAAGGAGTTCGTCGGCGAAGATGAAGTTCTCTTCTATGGGTTCTCTCTTTCAAAAGCAAGTAAAGAAGGAAAGAAGTAATCTATGGCTTATTTATAGGCTCATTCTAAACGGCCCATCATGATTCGTCTCGATTTAGGAGCTTGATACGGGATCCTAACTGCACAGAATCCCAACAGTCCAATCATTTAGGGATAAATATCTCTTTAAAGTCATCTCAGCGTGACTGACTCATTTCATCATCTCTATTTCAAAGTATTTCGAAAATATTTTATCATTTTTCGAAAACTTTGAAGGGGGTTTTGTAGGCCTCAAAAATGAAGTCACGCTGAGTTGATCAGAACAAGTCATGCAGAGTGATCCAAGAAGCAGCACAAAAGATACGCTAAGTTCTGCCTGGCCATTTCCTTTAGAAGTCACGCAGAGACAGCTCAGCCATACGTCAGAATCATAATGACTGACAACACAACAGTCGAGAAACGTCTCCTCGTATGCCACGTATGCACAGAACTCGAGAGATCACAACCGTCTTTTGCAATCTTCCTTAGCAAGACTCACTCTTCACCAAGTTGGCGTGACTTTGGGTCTTATCTTCATTTAATGCGGCTGACAATATAATCAATGTCAGAGATTTTGTGTCAGACGAAGCGTGCCAAATCAAGACAGCTAGCGGTTTGCGTGGATTCTGAACCTTCTCCTTCCTCAAAACATTGCGTAACTTTTGAGTTATTCTTCTCAAAGCCTGCGTGAATTCTGAAGTATTCTTCTTCAAAGCTTGCGTGGATTTCGTCTTCAACGAGTCTGCGTCAACGAATCTGCGTGGATTTTTGCCTTCAGCAAGTCAGCGTGGATTTCATTTCAACTGGAGTACGTGGCAGCCATGCCACCGATCTCTCTCTCGTGTGCCCAGTAACTTGCACACGACCCATGCACTGATGCCATGTGTCTAACAGTTACGGGCCACGTCCAGTAACTACTCACTAACCCTGCGTGTATTTAGAGTCTGCGTGACTTTTCAAGTGCACCAGTGGTGAGGTAGTTATCTTTTCAGTTACTGTTTTGACTCTATAAATAGAGTTCTTTTTCTCATTCATTGTACAGATACATTGATATCTACTGTCAAAATTTTGAGAGCTTTTCTTCTTCGCATAGTCCAAGGGATAAAGCGATCGTCTTCTAGATCGGATTCCTACAGTTGTAATTTTTCCAGAAACACAACAAATAAAGAGAATTTCTTTATGGAAAACAAAGACATCCCTTCGCCAAAGCGCAGAAGATACAAAAGACTCAGGCTCAGTACTAAAAAGACAAAACAAAAGATATGGAGATAAGTCCCGTTATTGTCATGTCTACCAAAGTCTAGTACAGACACATCAGGACTATACATATGGGACTAATTCTGTTCTTCTACAAAGGATCTAGCACAGATTCGACAGAAGCCTAGAGGGATCTACAAGGGATGTAGTCTTTATCGAAGCGCAGTCTTCCTTCTTCTCGATACACATGTTGGAGGATTGACCTCTACCGGAGCATGTTCTGATTTTCTTATGGGCGCAGCCTCTCAGAAGCATATCAATAACTCAGTACTTTGAAGAAGCTAGAGCCTTCAAGCCAAAGGCGAAGCTACCTGCCTGTGCCAACCTCCGAAACAAGATGGTGGTAGGCCCCCCTCCCCTTCTTTTATTTTAGAAGCCAGTGTCTTCACTCCAGAGGTGCAGCTACCTACCTGCGCAAATCTTAGACGCGCAAGGGTGTCATACCCTTCCCTTCGCAGCCAACGCCTTCACTGTTCAGAGGCACAGCTACTTACCTACGTCTGCATGAGGCGCATGATGGTGATATACTCACACTATCTCCATTCCCATGGCGCAGTCGTCTGCTCCGGATCAGAAGCTTAAGTCACTTCTTTATAAAAGACTTGGGAACTCCCATCGCAACTAATGCAAGTCAACCTGTCGCTCCAAAAGCACAGTAATCTCGCCAACCAGAAACACAAGCCTACTTGTTGCCTACAACACAGTGACTTTGGTAGCCCGAAACACAGCTTCATAAGTTGCTTTATATGCACAGAAGTCTCATCGTCATTTGAAGCCAAGTCCACTCGTCGTTTGAAAGTACAGAGGTTTCGTCGTCTCCAGAAGCACAGTCTACTCGTCGTCCCAGAAGCACAACAACACTTAGTCCTCACCAGAGGCGCAGGAAGCATGGGTCCACCCCAATTGGTTTGTTTAAACCGCCTCTTGCAGAGAAAATTAGGATGAAATCATGATTGATATCATATCAGATTGATTTAAATCTTGGATGAGGATCAGTTAGACTCCAAATCTAGGATAAAATCCTATGATTTACTCGGCTATATTCGAACAAGCAAATCATGTACCACATGTTACCTCCTTCGGTTATGTTTATAACCACCAGAGATCTCGTTTGAGAGGAATCTCGATGTCCGTCACGTGTCAGCCTCTTGATCGGTGACCACAGAGTCTCATCCACCTATCAACCAAAGAACCAACCAACCAACTGTCTTCAAGGGATCTTCTCATCCAGATAGCCTTTTGATCGGTGACCCCAGAGTCCCATCAAAGGCACCAAAGAGCCATAGTAAGGTTGATTCGTCGTCAGATCGTCAACGGAGTAAAGGAGCCACTGCAGTGCTCGATCCCCACCGTCATACTTTCCCGAAAACCTTTTTTCCTTGTACATAGAATATCCTGTTTAGGACTTCCTTCTTTGTACGTAGATACCTTATACGTTCAATAAAGCAAAAAATTTGTTCAACCTTTTGTTACGTTGAACAAAATGGCGACTCTGCTGGAGACTACCTTCTCCTCTAACGAGAAGGTGGTGATACAATCTGATGACAACTTGCTGGGAGCTTCTCAAGACATGCTGGTCGTACGCTTCGACCAGTAGACTTTTGAAGATCTCCTCTCTGATGAAAATTCAAAAACTTTGAAGTGGTTCGTACAACCGAAGAAGACTCGACGTGTCTGGAGGTCTAAGGCGACTACAGCCAGCAACATGATGGTGGGAACTGCGTCTCAGGACCCCTCAACGTCAAGGCCATAGAAAAGATCCCGGCTGCTACAGCCTTATCCCCTCGCCCGATTTCTATCCCGAAAAAGCATGACGAGGAAGATGGTGGTTCCATGGTTGATCTGACGAAGAAACGATGCCAATGGAAGTGCACACCGGTCCAACCCTTCACGACGGGAGTATTGCCGGTAAGGAGACCTGTCTTCGACAGAATCGCTTTCCCTTCAGGTAAACCTTCGACGGACTCTGAATACTACTCGCCCGCTAGAGGTAGTAGGAAGAGATCTCAGGTGGCTCGTGCTTCGTACAACAAGCGTGCGACACCAACAACAGACTAGAGGCTCGTATTGACAGTAATATGCGCAGCCGACGGAAAGCTATACAAGAATGGCTCTCACACTCCGATGCCTCAACCAGTCGAATCTTTCTTCTACTGGGGTACTTGTGTGCGTAAACCAAGCCAGGTGTACATCCCTCGGAGAGGGAGCCATGCGAGTAGCGTTCCCACAGGAGCGACATAAGGCTTCCTCGCCAGACCCGCTCTGACCCATGCTTACATGCAGCTTCCCTGCATGTACAATGGAAGTGCTACGACAGACGATCCAACCCTCTCCCAAATGAAAAAAGAATCTATGGCATAAGACGTGCCTAAATCAAGGCACTCTTGTACCCAGATTACCATCAACTGTCGTTGTCAGCAGACGGTTGTGCCATCGCCAAGCAGGTGTTCCATTTTTTAGAGACTCTACTCCACGCCGACCCCACGTCAGAGGCTTAACAGGGGGTCAGTGAGCCATAGAGAAGACGAGTCCCGTATTACCACATGCTACACGGTGCAGGGTTCTAGAGCTTTTAAGAAGCCCTCCAAGAATCCTTCTATATCGGTTGCTAAACCGAAGAGGAGGTCAGAGAACAGTAAAGCTAAGGTACCCGATGCAGGTGTGTTCCAAGGCACTCGTTCCAAATCTGCGTTGGGTGCCTTGTCAAAAATTGGGGTAGCCAGCCTCCTACCATGCACGACAACCCTGTGTTCCAATCTGACTAGGCGCAATACGGCACAGATGTCTCCATTGGCGCAGCCAGTCACCAGACCGGTGGTAACAACCATACTGAGTCCGAAGAAGATAATCTTATGGTATATCCTAAGGACAGCGAGACTCATGCGTCTGAGCCAGAAAGTGAAGGATCCACGACTCCCTCGAGTCAACCTCACACTCGATCTGTGTTTATGGTCGATGGCAATGAAAAAGACAACAACGAAGCTCTCAGACGTATCGAAGTCCTTGAGACAAAGTTAGACACGCTGACAGACACCATGAAGACCCTATCCTCGATCATAATCAACCTCAAGAGTAGCATGGCCCCCTCTGCCTTTACACTTCCGCGTGATTCGCCAACCAATAATGAATCCAGCAGGTTGCCTACTGCCAATCAGGCAGGACCATCCTCGTCTACTCCATCGGCTACAGGCTCCGCAATGCCGGCCGAGATACAGCAGGCTATCAAGGAGCTGTATGCTCGTCATGATGCCAAGGAGAAGTAAGCAATGCTCCGAAAGATAGGAATCCGATAGCCATACCCTGCCGAGTGGGATAACGTCGACTATCCTCCCAAATACAATTCGTAGACGCTTACACCTTATGAAGGAAAGGGGTCTCCCCGACAATACTTGAGGTACTTTGCCTCAGTAACGGGGCACCTGCCAAAGGATGATGCCCTCCTGTCCAACATATTCATAGGAGCCCTGCAAGGGGTAGCCTATGAGTGGTTCTACAGTCTTCCGGAAGACTACATCTTGTCATTTGAAGACCTGAAGATTCGGTTCGTGGACCGATTCTACGAAGGAGGCGTGGATATAACCATGTTGACCCTCATAGAAATTGTCCAAAGGAAGAAAGAGCCTGTCTACGCATACATCGAGCGCTTCCGCCAGGTAGCCCTCAGATTACCATACGGCATACCCGAGCCCATGCTTATGGACTCCTGCCGCAAGAACATGCTGCCCGCTATAAAATTGTGGCACAGTGCTCCCTGCACAGAGTGGACGCCTAAAGGAAAGCCCAGGACTCGCAGCTCCTAGGGCTACACTTTCCTGCGCCCGAAGACAAGGGAGACGCTCGTCCAACAACAACCCTAAAGACGGAAAATGCAAGCAAGCCATGCCCGTCAACATCTCCAAAGGTTCAGCAACTATGAACCCCAAGTCTACGGAAGTGCAGAGGCCGAGGAAGACTTACTCCTTCAATGACGAGGATATGCTGGAGCTCTTCGAGATGCTTACAAGAGTGGCAAACTGTCCATCCCGGCACCCAGGCATCCTGATGAAGTGGGAAAGGTGGACCATCCCAAGTACTACCGTTATCACCAGTACGTCCATCACTCAACACAGGACTGCTATGTGTTGAAGGGGCAAATTCAGCGCCTCATTAAAGCCAACATCATATCGTTGGATTATGAGGAGAAGACCGTCACGACCAACATGGTTACTCTCCAGTTCGGGAGTTTTCCAGCCACAGAGGTACAAGATGGCATCATCCCTATTCCAAAGGTGACGATGGAAGTAGTCAACCTTCCACCAGCACGGGACAACGCTCAAGGGCTCGTCCCGTTCTCCACGCCTCAAGGTAAAGTCATGTGGATACATCCTGACTTGGTTCTCGATATGATGACATCTACGACCCTTTCTGCCAAAGGGAAGAAAAGCAAGGCATGTCGCATGGTCTCGACGTCGACCGACGATGCTTTGGTGACCACTCGCTCGGTACAGAGGCAAGAGGAGAGCCAGGCTCCAGACCAGGAGGAGTCTCCACCAAATACTCCCTCTGTCCCAGATATATCAGGAGCAGGTCCACCTCAGATCCCTGAGGCACCAGAGATGGGTCCATCCCAGGCCCCTACCGTGGACAAGCAGAAATAGAAGGAGGTTCATTTCGACAAACCTTTCAGAAAGGATCTGGCAATTGGGCCTATCAATCCCTACAACTTCGATATTCTAGCACAGCTGGCTAATACTCCGGCTAGATTATCACTTTTTGAGCTCCTCTGCCTCTCTAAGGAGACCCGTGATGCGCTCAGTGAAGCTTTACAGAATGCTGAGTCCTTCTTCACCCAGGTTCGGCCACCGAAAGTGTATCCCGCAGCTTGCCCACATTGCCACAGCATGGTCGAAGTGATTCCCAGTATCACTTTCACCCAGCAAGACATGCTGCTAAAAAATAACTGGCACAATCGCCCCATGTACTATACGGGGCATGTCGGTGCCATTAAGGTCGATCACATCCACATCGACCCAGGTTCCTCTTTGAACATTATCCCAAGAGGCCTACTTCAAACTTTAGGGGTTCCGATGCATCGGTTGACAGCCTCGAACACAATAATCAGTGGCTTCAACGTGGAAAAGAGTGAGCCCTTGGGTAAAATTCACCTGAAATGTCAGATGGGCGACCTTCATACTGAAGTGACTTGCTATGTCATTGATGCAGACATAAATTACAACATACTGCTGGGGCGACCATGGATCCATGAGTATATGATTGTCCCTTTTACCCTACATCAGTGTATAAAATATGTGGCCATCGATGGGACTATCAAAACGGAGTTCGCTAATATCGACCCGTTTCGAGGACTTGAAGCCTACTGTACGGATGCTGATATGTACAAGTCAGTCCCCTGGGATGACGACAGCAATGATGCTAACGACGAGGTAGAGACAGCTTCAGAAAGAGCAGCAGTGGCCGAAAAAACCTTTAAAGGTTCGACTGAAAGGGAGGCCTACTAAGGTGTCAGCACCTCTTGTTGTTAAGCTTCATGGCAGAGCTCCACCTTCGCCTTCAGTGATGATGGAAAATGGTCAGGAGCCTATACGAATAAGGTTATCCGGAGGTCCCCAAGGCCGACCATGAAGGCGCAGGAGGATCCGACTACCATTTCCTTGATGGTCAAGCTGAAAGGGAGGCGTCCTCCTTCTCCTCTGGCGGCAGCTCTAGTCTTCACTGACAAAGAGCTAAATGATTATATCTACGCCAACACAGAGGCCCATTCTTTCGACGACGTAATCCCTCGGTACAAGATATCCTACTTCAGCAACAGAAAGTTATCATCGAACTACTCTGGCGCATGCTGGAACACCAAATATTTCCTGGACAATTCTCTGTGTAAACTACAGACGCAAGTGACAATTGCCAACCATGTGAGCTGAGTTGTCCCTGCCTGAGGCACCTACTTTGTAGTTCCAACTAGGAAAAAAGAAGGGGAACCCATCATATTCGATCGATTGGAGCATCCGTAGCGAATAACTCCTGAAGACCCAGACCTCGACAGCGGCAAAATAAAGTTCTACCGCTACACGGCACAGGCCAAAAACCTTATCCAGAAGATGGGCTACGACCTGAATAGCAATAAAGGGCTCAATTATGGAAAAGGCCGGCATCTTCCCTTTTGGATTCGCGCTCCAAAGGGAAAAGCTGAAAACTACTACCAACGTACTCGTCGAGGGCTAGGGTATGTTACACCTACGACCACCTCAGAAGATTCAAAAGAAGAAGTCATGAGGCACTCACACTCTTATGACTCCTCAACTTGGGACTCCGATACCAGCATGGGTCAAATCTTTAAGAAGATGTTGTCTGCTAACATGATCACTAATCAGTTAACCATCGAAGACAATCAGTGCAAGTGGTTACAAGAGTTAGAAGCGCTGGATGAAAAGTGCTTGCTCGCACAATAAAGGATTTAGCTTTACCAAGTTCGCATCTCTGGGGCCTTCAACAAAAAGGTCCACGAAAGATCCTACCAGGTGGGCGACCTCATCTTGGCAGTATGGAGACTGATGGTGATGACCTACAAGACGGCTGAGAAATTCGAGCCCAAGTGGGAATAACCGTTTGTCATAGAAACAGTGTACTCCAACGGTGCTTATCAGCTAGCTAAGCCTAATGGGGACTTACTAATGATGCCCATCAACGGCAAGTTCCTAAAGAAGTATTACGTTTGAAGACAGAACCAGCATAGGCACCCACATCCCCTGAAAAGGGTGCCCATGAGTTCTGGTAAGGAGATCTCTCTTCCTCCCTTCTGTATATTCTCAAGTAGATGAAGCACTTCACGTCCACATTACCTCTGAATTGCTCCTCTACGCCTGGAAGACGCGACTACCATGTCCATATTACCTCTGAGTAGTCGTTATTCTCGCAATAGTTCTATGATTATCCCGACGGTCTAGAAAATAGTTCACGTCCATATTACCTCTGGATTGCTGTTCTATACCCCGGCAAAGATCAAGCCTACCACGTCCATATTACCTCTGGTTAGGCAAATCCATTATGAAGATTCCTTCTTTATTCTGGAGATAAAAGCAAAGGGAATAAGAAAACTTCTACATATAAAAACATGTGGCAACAAGGACCTATTACAGACCCTTCGTAGTTACATACACAGAAGCTAAAAAGCTAAAATAGCGGTGACAGAGCCAATCACTTCCTGGTCAAAAGAAAGCCACCGCCCGAAGCTGCTACTGGCCCGAGCCGGGGATGAAGACCAACACAGGACTCCCTATCTCCCCAGCTGGCCAGAGAGAGCAACAACAGCAGCAGGCCTTGCCATTCCTCGGTTAACATGGCAACCAATACGAACTCAGGATGCTAGGGTTCAAGACACCATTGACGACCACGACATCTAGGACAAGGAACGTTTCGAGATCCAGTGGTAGTTCTACTACAACTTCTTTGGATAAAAAGATTTGCCACCGACGGCCGCCTCAAGCAAACAACGGGATCATCATGAGCCGAACATCGGGCAAGCAAGGCCATCATTGAAACAGCTGAGTCTTCTCTTGAAGGGGGACAGTCCTTTATGTAGGTTGTTCACGTGGACCAAGTACGAGCCAAACATCGGTCAGAAGAAAGCTTACAAGTTAAGCTAAAGCTAAAGCTCCGCTCCATGACAGATGACAGTACTACGAGTGACCAAAGGAACGTGACTCTGAACCTCCTCTGCTAAAGAGATTCGCGATCCCTTCAAAGATGCAAGAGGCTCTGTAACCCCTATTTTCAAAAAATTTAATAAATGAAAAACAATTCCAAATTTGCCCCAAATTGATTATATTATGTTCAAAATATTTTTCTATTAATTTTAGAATTTTTTTGCGATTTGTTTGGAGTCGTTTGGACGTCATTTGAATTTTTTGTAATTAAATAACTGCTACCGTAAAACATGCTTTTCTCACCGTTATGGCAAAACAGTAAATATCTAAAGTTAGTAATTAACCATGGTTAGGTTGTCCTAATAAAATTTTCCTTAGGCATACATCCAAATGAGAAAAACCCTAATTTTTTTTTATCAATTTCAATTATTGGAATTAAAATCCTCAATTTTAATATTTAAAATTTCCCTTCTGATACTTTCTGATACCCGACCGCCGGCCGGCCATACTCTGGCGACCACCCCCGATCTCGACGACCGGAGCACGAGGAGAGCCGAGACTGGTATTGAATCGAAGAGGAGAGCGAGCTCGACCCGATCTCGACGACCGACGCCGACCACGGCCGCCGTACCGCCGCCGCCGTAGCCCGCCCGACCGACGAGGCAGGTCGGACTTCGGTTCGCGCATTTTTTCTTCACTTGGTTAGCACGTTTGTGTTCATCTCGGCAAGACGAGTCCGTTGCCCCTGTTCCCGACACACCTCGACACGCGTACACGTTGTAATTCCTAACCCTAGTTCGGACACGACATGGAATCGCATTGTGGTGACACGAAAGTGATACCATCGTGTCGAGAATGTCTTGGCGGTATCGTGTCGAGAATGTCTTGGCGAACGCATTCGTGTGCTTTGACACGAATTTTCGTGTCGGATTGGGCCGACACGGGCTGGAACACAATCCCGAGTGTCCAAACCCACGGGGACACGAGAGAGACGACCGTAGCGGGTCAGTTTTCCGACCGGCTGTTGAACCCAACCCATTACAGGCTTTTACTTTAAGATAAGCCAGCCCCCCCTTTATGTCACAGTGGTTAAGTTAGCCTCCCTGGTAAGCGCGTGAGCTCTACCCCTTCAGCCGAGAGGGCTGGGTTCGAATCCCTCTATTGTATATTACATGTATATATTTTTGTATATTACATGTATATATTTTTTGGTATATTACATGTATATATATATTTAGTTATATATATATATATATATATATATATATATATATATATATATATATATACTAGCATATGTGCACATGCCTTGCACGTATTTTAACATTTCTTAATTAGTTTAGGAAGACTCTTTAGGAAGACCAAAGGTTATTAAAGTTAATGAACTATTTTTAATTAGTATAAGTATGTAAGGATATTTTCGGAATTCAAAAGTTTCACCATCTAAGTTTTCCTATTATATAGTAGAATATATATATATATATATATATATATATATATATATATATATATATATATATATATATATTTTTATATATATATATATATATATATAAAATATATATATGTATGTATATATATATATATATATATATATATATATATATATATATATATATATATACATATATAAAAATATATATATATATATATATATATATATATATATATATATATATATATATATATATATATATATATATATATATATTATATATATATTATATATATAGTATAATACAGTATATAAAATATATATATATATATATATATATATATATATATATATATATATATATATATATATATATATATATATATATATATATATATATGTATATGTATATGTATAAATATTGTATATATAATTGTATATACTGTATTATACTATATATATATATATATATATATATATATATATATATATATTTATATATATAAAATATATATATATATATATATATATATATATATATATATATATATATATATATATATATATATATATATATATATATATATATATATATATATTATATATATTGTATATATAATTGTATATACTGTATTATACATTTTTTTGGTATTTTCTGAATAGTAATTTCTGTGGAAATTACATTTTATATATTTTGTTAATTAATATTTATACATATATATAGCTTATATATATATATATATATATATATATATATATATATATATATATATATATATATATATATATATATATATATGTTTTAAATACATATGTATAAATGAAATTTCTCTCATTAAATTATGATAAAATAATATTAATATGATATTGATTTTCTTTGTGTTTTTGATGAACACCTCATATTAATTATATATATATATTTTAATTCTGTCATTTAAATTCTGTCATTTAATTATGTCATTTATATTATGTCAATATAAATACAATGTCTATACTGTAATATGTAAATAAATACAGTACCTATACTGTAATATGTATTTTATAAATACAGTGCTTATACTGTATTATGTATTTTAAATTCTGTCATTTAATTCTATCATTTAAATTCTATCATTATAAATACAGTGCCTATACTGTAATATGTAAATAAAAACAATGCCTATACTGTAATATGTATTTTATAAATATAGTGCCTATACTGTAATATGTTTGCTCTCAATTTCTGTAATTTAAATTCATTTACTTACATGTATTTAAGTTTCGTATTTATTTACGATTTTACGTATTTTGTGCAAACGACCACTCTAAGTCGAAGCCTAGCATGGGTTGATTGGACTTAGGTGAGCCTACACATATTCGGGGTCTAGTCGAGTCATGTTGGACTTGGTTCATGGCCTCGAGTCCCGTATCGGGACTTCAGTTCAAATTCAGATACGTGGACAAATACATTAAATACTTATTTATTTAATTTTAGAATCTATATTTTATGATATTTGAATTTTACGACAACTTTCTAATGCTGAATAAATTCCAAAAAAATTATTATAAAATACTAAGTTATTTAAGCTAATTTAATATAATTTTTCCAGGATTTAATTTACTATTTTGCCACTGTTTAACAATAGGAAACCAGAATTCATTTTTATTGTACACTTGTAAAATGATTTTTAATAAATACTTACACTGGATTATAAATTCCAAAAAATTTATACTAAATTACTATAATTAACAAAAATCAATTTGGTATATTATTTAACATAAAATAAGACTGTATAACTATCTTAATAATTATTGGAACACAATGTACAGTCTGAATAATTAATTAATTAATATTGACTTGTGTGTTTTTGTGGGTTTTTGGGATATTTTAGTATCGGGACCTTACCCTACCTTAGTGTAGAGACACTATGTGTTGGTCTACATGTTGTAACACCCCACATTAGACTGCTAGAGCATCATTTAGCTAGTATCCTATTAGGAGCCGTGTCACACCACTAGTATAAATCTCAATCATAACTTAGAGACTGAGTTTATATATTATTTTTACAGTGACGGGACACCGGATATCTATCGCTTCATATACATACCCTTGCTTTGCACGAGGCAAGTACCTCTACGAACTTTATTTACTGCGTGTGATAATAACTGTGAATGAATCGTATTAACATACTATTTCTAAAAACTGCAAGTCATGACTTCACCTGCTTTATACTGCTCCCAGTATCTTTCACATATTTTATACTGTTCTCGTATCTCTTATATGTTAGAATCTGGGTTATAGAAAAACTGATAGTTGAGTACGTGATCATGTCCCTTCTCCCGTACGTATGTACCGAGCAAGGTCGCATTTTATATGTATACCTTGTTGTAGGCCATTACCCCGTATCTCTGTACGGATGTACACCTATGCTTATACACTTGTACGTATGTACATTTTATTTACATGTGCCACAGTACATTGTACACCTATTGACGATCACGTGCCTGCTCCAGTTTTAAACATTACATGTATATCTGTCGCCATGACAAATGTATCATTGCCATGATAGATTATGATATACCATAATTTCTTGTTATTACATCTCTGTTTCATGCTCCGTATATTTAGTTTGTAGAATCAGTACTTCTTCCCGTCCTGACAGGATAACGTTGTAGGTATACTTACCGAGGAGGAGTCGCTATGTGATTCCTATTATGGGGTCGCCATCGAGGATCAGGCTTTATCTTACGAGGATGTACCTGCGGGGAAACTCGTCTAGTTTGTTTAGTTGCTCTGGACTTGTTAGAGCAGACATGTTTTAGACTATGTATTTTGTTGCTGGACCAGTATCCAGTTTTACATTTTGGCTATGTATTCAAAACATATTCATATACTAGATGATTTTGTTTTGTGATATTTTGACTCAATATGATAAATAGAAATGTTAGCACACTTTGATCTTGTTTTATTTATTTTTAGAACAACTTAGTATGTTTTACCTCAAGCGTAGGCTGGACATGACTCGGCTCGGCCCAACAATTTGGGTAGCGGATCCTGACAGGCTCCAATATCAAGAAGCCATCAGGAGCCCATGCTCTGAAATAATGACTCAGGATAATTAATGCTAAGGGCTAGGCGTGACACCAGCCATCACCCAGCTCGTACAGTCCTGACACATGTTCATGATTATGTTCAAAGTATCCCGAGCTTGACTCAAGTTCGAGACACTTTAAAGGAGGTCTTGCAGAAGCATGAAAAATCTCAGCTGAAGACATCCCTTCGCCAAAGCGCAAAAGATGCAAAAGACTCTGGCTCAGTACTAAAAAGACAAAACAGAAGATATGAAGAGAAGTCCCTTTATTGTTATGTCTACCAAAGTCTAGTACAGACACATCAGACTATACATAAGGAACAAATTTTGTTCTTCTACAAAGGATCTAGCACAGATTCGACAAAAGCCTAGAGGGATCTACAAGGGATGCAGTCTTCGTCGAAGTGCAGCCTTCCTTCTTTTCGATACACACATTGGAGGATTGACCTCCACCGGAGCATGTTCTGATTTTCTTGTGGGCGCAGCCTCCCAGAAGCATATTAGTAACTCAGCACTTTGAAGAAGCCAGAGCCTTCAAGCCAAAGGCGCAGCTACCTGCCTGCGCCAACCTCCGAAACAAGATGGTGGTAGCCACCCTCCCCTTCTTTTATTTCAGAAGCCAGTGTCTTCACTCCAGAGGCGCAGCTACCTGCCTGCGCCAATCTCAGACGCGCAAGGGTGTCATACCCTTCCCTTCGCAGCCAACGCCTTCACTGTTCAGAGGTGCAGCTACTTACCTGCTTTCGCATGAGACGCAAGATGGTGATATGCTCATACCATCTCCATTCCCATGGCGCAGTCGTCTGCTCCAGATCAGAAGCTTAAGTCACTTCTCTACAAGAGACTTGGGAACTCCTATCGCAACCAATACAAGTCAACCTGTCGCTCCAAAAGCACAGTAACCTCACTAACCTGAAACCCAAGCCTGCTTGTCGCTTACATCACAGTGACTTCGGTATTCTGAAACACAGCTTCATAAGTTGCTCTATATGCACAGAAGTCTCGTCGTCATTTGAAGCCGAGTCCACTCGTCGCCTGAAAGCTTAGAGGTTCCGTCGTCTCCAGAAGCACGGTCTACTCATCACCCCAGAAGCACAGTAACACTTAGTCCTCACCAGAGGCACAGGAAGCATGGGTCCACCCCAATTGGTTTGTTTAAACTGCCTCTTGTAGAGAAGATTGGGATAAAATCATGATTGATATCATATCAGAATGATTTAAATCTTAGACGAGGATCAGTTAGACACCAAATCTATGATGAAATTACAAGATTTACTCGACTGTATCTGAGCAAGCAAATCGGCATGCGCCACCTGTCACCTCCTTCGGTTATGTTTATAACCACCAGCGATCTCGTTTGAGGGAAATCTCGATGTCCGCCACGTGTCAGCGCCGCATAAGCCTGCACCGTATAATGACGGCCGATTCTTTCATATCTCAAGAACTCTAATGCACATCGTATATGTGCTCGGTTCTCTACAAATAGAAGGAGTTCTTCTTCCACCAAGTAATAAATAAAAAGAGAGAGGGAACATTAACAATCGACAATCTTCAAAGGAGCAGCAATCTCTATCCACGAAGAGTCGACCACCCTTATCCACCTATCAACCAAAGAACCAACCAACCAACCATCTTCAAGGGATCTTCTCATCTAGACAGCCTCTTGATCGGTGACCCCAGAGTCCCATCAAAGGCGCCAGAGGGCCATAGCAAGGTTGGATCGTCGTCAGATCGTCAATGGAGTAAAGAAGCTACTGCAGCGCTCTATCTTGTCACGACCCGCACCCAGTGTAAGGGTACAAGTGTGTAACAGCGCCCAGCCTACGCCATAGAATCGGCGGTAGAACGCTGTACTAGGTCACTATCTAAACAATAACTCGTACAATATATAATGTACTTGTCATAATCTCAACTTCGAACGGAAGACAAGTATAGATATAGTATAACTCAATCACAGTCTAAACACGATAAGACAACACAAAAGTCTATAACTAAAAGACTAAACAACGACAAAATATAAACTACTAAATAGTAATATCTCAACAAACTCAAATATAAGTCAATATCAACTTATTACATTTCAAGTTCTAAATATAAAATCTAAACAAGTCTATTAGCTAGTTTTCTGATCACTTCTGAGAGTCGAGGCCCAAAGTAGCTAAGTCATCTCCTGGTCCATATTAAGTAGGGCAAGTTTTCTCGGGACAAACATCTGTAATATTTTGTCAACGATCCAGTCAGGAAAGGAGCACATCTCATCTAGAAATCTCAAGTAAGTGACAAAGACTATAAATCAGTTATAGATAGTTATATTGATGAACATGGTAAGTTTAGACAGGTAGTAAAGTAGAATAACAGTTTAAACAAGTCAGGAGAGCATGTCAATGGAGACTGTAAAAGTAAAACTAACTGAACTCGAATAGAGGTGATATAAGTCCAGATAATATAGCATAGACAAGTATGATCCAGTGTGAGTCCTAAACATGATGCTGACCAGTGTGTTTTGAAATATCGAGATTGACATGTAAACGATAGGGGCTAAATACAGCTTATCGTACACTTGGCATGTGTACGACTGCTATCATTCCAAATTAGACCAGATGTGGTGATTCTAGCATTTTTGGGACTGTTTACATGTCTACTCGAATATTTTCCCGCCAAAAAAGTACAAGTAAATTCAAAAAATGACACAAAAATAAAGTACAAGTCCAGCCAGAACATGATGATGCCAGTAGTGAGTCCAGTGGGGTGATTCAAGAAATAGAGGCCAGACATATAAAAAGGTGAGTGTCGCATGTAGTAGATCTAGAAATATCAATCCGTGTTGACAAAGAATCAATAAAACTAACTAGAACTGAAATACAATAATTATCAAATAAATGAAAGAACTATCAGATAATGTACTCGTCTTATATCCTGTGCGACTGATGAATACATATGTCTAAACTGGAGTAACTGGGTCCTATTTAGAGCAATATAGGTTAAAATGTGTTTAATATATAATAAATGAAGTTTACAATACAATCTATATGATTCTAAGTCATTCTAGGCCAAAGTCAACTCTTGGTCAACTCTGGTCAACCATATTAGTCAAACTAGGTCAACCTAAAGTCAACTAGTCAATTAATCTAGGTTTGGTCAAACTTAAGTTAACATGTCAATTTAAGTTCATTTGGGTCAATTCTAGGTCAAGTTTGACCCACAGTTGACTTTGGTCAACTAGGCCAACAATTTGGTCAACTATGCCTAGTTAGGCCTATAGGGTCAATTCTAAACTAACTCACTAACCGTAGGCTAATATCTTATACTAACAACAATTATATATTTATATACATTCAACTCAAAAATATATATATACATACATGTATATATATAAAAGGAAAGGAAATGAAAAGCATGTGTGTGTGTCTGTATGAAGTGCTGGTGTGAGAGGACAGAGGGGCTGTTGTTGAGTGAAGGGGACAGACTCAAACCTAGACATAACTTAGGAAACCCAACATTATATTTATATATATATATATATATATATATATATATATATATATATATATATATATATATATATATATATATATATATATATATATATGTATACAAGGATATATATATATATAACTAACTATATATGTATAGAGGATATATATTAAGGAAACAACAACTAGACTAACACATTACAAAGTTCACGTTCCCAGGAACCTGGGAACACAACCAAAACAACCCACACAAAATATATATATATATATATATATATATATATATATATATATATATATATATATATATATATATATACACTACTAAGTATACATAGAGAATATATATAGGAAGTATATATACATATAGGTTGTATATGGAGGAGGAAATGAATCACAGACATATAGTGTAAACCACAACACAAACCTAGGTTTAAAACCCAGTATATATTATAACTCAAAATCCCAAATTCATCAAACCCCCAAAACCTGAGAACACATTGTTCATATATAAGACATCAACTTGAAAATCTAATTAATGCAACAAAACTTGAAATAAATTAGTGAAACAAGTGCACAGTGGTAGGGACAAACCCCACGTGTCCCAACGAACCCAAACATGTCCAATAACTGGACTCAAAGGTGTCAAAAACTCAAAATATACAATGTATCAGAAAATAGTGTAAACATGCTTGTGCACGTGTGTCGAACAATGTAGGACTCGTTGTGTCCAACGAGAAGCCTTGTAGTCGTGTTCAGAGTTAGGGTAGGTCTAGATCTAGGTGTCCAAAGGCCTGCATCGTGTCCAAAAGTCACCGTGTCCACGTTTGGACTCCGTATCGGAGCGGGCTGCATGCGGGTCTACGTGCGGGTCGGCCCATCTAGGACACGACACATACGTCCACGTGTCACGTGCTCGTGTCCATTGGTAGCCTAGGTATAGGTGTCACCCCCAGTTTCCAGAAACAGGGATATTTTTGTCATTTTTCATTTTAGAATATTTTTGAAATTATTTAATTATTTATAATATTATTTTGGGGTTATTTGAGTCGGGTTCGAATTTCAGCTCAATCCGACTTGAAACGGGGACCCGGGGTAGTGTTGACTCTAGTGGGACCCACACACTAGTTAGCCATGGCCCACATGACAATTATTTTAGTTAGTGGTTAGACAAATTATTTATGGATAGGTTTAGTTTAATTAGAGTATAAAAACTAGACTAATTTAGCCTCAACCAAAGGCCTTTCCTAATTTAATTCATTTAAGCAAATGGGGGTGTTTTAGTAATTTATAAATAGGGACACCTAGACACTATAGGGGCCGGCCACTTAGAGGGAGATAAGGGATGAGTCATCATCATCTTCCATTTTATTTTTATCCATTCCTTTCTCTCTCATGTTCTTCCCCAAATTTCTAGAGAGCAACCCCCTTGATTAGTCCACCAAATCAACTCCTTCTTCCACCAAATCTTCTCCATTTCTTCTCTACTCCATAAAAGGAAGGAGCTAGCCAAGTTTGGGAGGATTCGGAGCTCGTTCGTGTCCTTTTGGAATCTCTACGTGTCGGTGTCGAGTCGGAAGGCTTTTTCCTTTGAAACACTCTCCCGAAAGGTATAATCTCTCCTCTAATCCACCCCAACATACATATAGGATTATTTTGAACACGTAGGAATGACCTCCATGGTTATATCTCCATTTGTGTCCATTTCGTGTCTATTTGGAGGTCATAGGAGTGTCCTTTGTGTTGTGGTTGTGTCCTAGTGGAAAAACTCCTATTTGGACACATGTGGATTCATTTATATATTGATTTAGTGTTGTTCTAATATTTATTCCAGATTTTAGTGTGTTTAGGAATGTGTTTCCTATGTATCATATTGTATCATATTATTTAAATCTATATATGTATATATATGGTGATATATATCATTCTCTATACATATATATAAAAAAAATAAAAAAAAAATAAAATATATATATATATATGGTGGCTTATATATATATGGATATATACTATGGTAGGATGTGTGAATTTGTGTTGGTTTGGGGGCACAAGAGGGTTCGGCCAAGTGGGAGAGTTAGTGTGTGTGTTTGTGTCTAGTTTAGAGAGGGATTGGAGTGTGTGTAGGTGTGGTGTTTGAGAGGTTGTGAGAGAGGGGAATTTGAGATGTGAATTGAGAGTGGGTGAGTGAGTGTTTGGAAGGGGGATATCCCACTGAAACAACAGCAGTAACAAGCTTAGATGGCTGTCATTGCATCTCATTCCACCCCATATGCCGTCCAGATTTTCACCCCCACATACCACTCCATTTCAGCTATTAACAAGCCTAAGTTGGCTGTCCCTTGGACTGTCCAAAATAGCCTAGGTTAGTCCCTTATATGGCTGTCCCTTTTGACCCTGTTTTAGCCTATACACATACCACAAAATAGCCTCATTTGCTGTCCAAGAACAGCCCCTAAACAGTCCAGATTTTCCCTTGAGTGGCTGTCCTAAAACAGTCCAGTAAAACCCCATTTCAGTCACCAAGTGGCTGTCCTATTTGCCCATATATCAGCCCATATGTAAGCCCCAATGTGCTTTCCCTATACCACTCTAAATTAGTCCAGTTTTGCCCTATATGGCTGTCCCATTTTGACTTCAATACAGTCCTATTAGTTCCCTCAAATCAGTCCGCAAATTGAGCCTTGAGTGTGTGCATTATGAGCTTGTGTGTGTGTATTTGTGAGTTGTGATATGTGTGTGAGAGCCTAAATGAGTATAGCAAATAACTAATAGGAAAACCCTATAGGAGAGCCTATGTGAGTGTTGTGTGTGAGTGAGAGTGTTATATGTGAGTGGTGTGGGTGAGTGCTAGAGTGATGTGAGGATTCATGATATTGGTAGGGGTAATGGGTAGATAACCAATACATGTCCTAAAATAGGTTAGATACCTAGGATACCTATTTTCCTTGGTAGGTAAGCCTTAGATAGGATAGTATCTAGCTATCCTAAGGAGCCTAGACTAGTATCTTGGGTATTAGTGGGGTTTCCTTGGTATTGGGCAAGGTATCGGAATTTACCTTGGTAAGATAATGCAAGTTTTGCTTAGAAATAGGGTATTTGAGTTTGGAGTCTAAGATAGAGTTAGAACTTGATTCCCTTGGTTGGTAATGATCAAATATAGTGCTCCTAGACTAGTTTTGACGTCGGTTGACCATTTTGACCAAAAGTCAACAAAAGTCAACCGAGAGTCAAACTTAGCCTTTAAGCGACTAGATTTGACCGAAATCAAACCAGAGTTGACCAGTTGACTAAAAATCAACTGTTAGTCAATATTTGACTTGTTTGACCTAGGGTTGACTAGAGTTGACCAGAGTTGACTTTTTGACTAAAAGTCAACTGTAAGTCAACCTTTGACCCCGGTTGACCTAGTTTGACTTGGATTGACTCCCAGTGACTTGGTATGACCTAGTATGAACCAATATAACCTAGTATGACTCAGTTTGACCTAGATTGACCTAGTTTTGACTTAGACTTGCATTCATGACTTATATTACTTTCCCTTTTCAGTATAAGGCCTTGTTTGACTCATAGTACCTTATTTTAGGTCTGTGATTACTCTGAGCGTCTGTTCAACTTATCAGCTCAGGACCACAGGCGAGTATATTTACTGATAGTTTTTATTGTCTTGATATCTACTATATCCGATTCAGTTGTAGTGTCTTACATAATTCCCGACACGACGGTTCACGGACTAGTATACGTTGGATCCTGTCATGAGATGTTATTTCCGGATTTTTCTTGGTATGTTGGTATGTGATATCCATGTTCATGTACTTATATAGACATCGATTTAGGCGTGGGCTGATCACCTGTTTTCGAATTCGTGTCATGATGTGCCATATCCGGATCCATGATACTATTCGGGGATGGGAGAATTATTAGGGGTTATGTGATCAAAGCCTCCCTGTCACTATTTTGCTAGCGCCACCCTCACCTCACGTAGGGTGTAGCAGATACCCCATGCCAGGTTATCTAGGTTGGCCGGCATGACTCTCCGTTGAGGTTACCGCGGATTGTCGGGCCAAGTGGATAACCCCACCATGACTTCCTAGCCGATCACATATCGCTCTAATAATTCAAATCATATTTTATATTTATTGTCGTATCTTATATTCCAGTTCAGCTTTACTTTCTGTACTTCTCACCATGCTATGATTCCATTACTCACATGCTCTACCTGCTTTTATACTGTACCATGATTTGAGACTAAGTTCTATTTGAAAGAAGGGTTACAATCCCAGTCCTTGTTTGGTTCAAGGGTTGTAACTCAGCTTTCAAATGGTTCCCAAGTCGCCTATATCTTTGTCTTGTATTTCATTATACTGTCTCTTATAGTATTTGTCAATTCATATGGAACTGCTGTTGGTGTTTGTACTTGCTCATTTTCTTGACAGGATACCGTTGACATATTACAGATGATTCTGAGACTGATTGCCCGACCTACTATGGGGTCGAGTCTGACGGAGTAGACTTAGACCGTGGCTTGTTGGTAGAGCCACTAGACTTTGCTTACCCTGAGTAGTATAGTTAGTTAGGTTTGCCTGGCCTGCGAGCTAGCTAGCTCTTTCTGTTTGTAGTATCTTACATATATTTTCTGTGACTCTGGACGTTTGTGTATAGCTCTGACTTGTGTGGATCTTAGACTATTTCCTGCTTCATCTATCGTATTTCTTTTTGTGCTATCTACCTTAGTTTGATATATGTGATTGAGACTGTATTGCTATGTCACCTCCATTCGGAGTGTATATACTGTACATGTATAATTATCTGTTTTAGTCATAGTATTTACAGACCCTATATACAGCGTTCTACCGCCGATTCTGCGGTGTAGGCTGGACGTAACCACGTGCTCGTGCCCCTCTTCATAGTGCGGGTCGTGACACGTTTTTGTGGTGGCCCATGCAGGTCTGAGTCGCAATTAATGTGATCTCGTAATGATGCTCGACTTAGAGTACTAATTACGAGCCTGCGACTAGGACGTAGGATCTAGGGTATGATAGGAGTTACTCAATCATATTTTAGGAAATTTCTGATCTTTTGATTACTATGACAACTCTTCTTGCATTTGAATTCAATTGTCCTCCTTTGATAATATCTTATCATGTGCCATATTGATCTCTTGGGTTCAATTCATCTTCAGGATGACGGTGACTCGTTCTCAGACAGCAGGGCCCAGTACAGTTCCGGAGAGGTCAGATCCCGGAGGTCTTCCACCTCCGGCTACGGGAGTAGCAGTCGAGAGAGCAGTAGCCTCAGTCCCTGCCCTTCAGGCAGGAATAGCAGCGGCAGTTCCCGGAGGTCTTCCACCTCCGGCTACGGGAGCTGCACTTGAGGGAGCTGCCACCTCAGTTCCTGCCCCTCCGGCGGGAGCAGCAGCAGCGACGGTTCCAGGAGGTCTTCTACCTCCAGCAGCAGGACCGTCCATGATCATCCCTGACATTCTTCCACTACCGCCTCAGTTACCGACAGATACTCAGGGGATGATGGCCCTCCTATAGCAGATGCTGCAGACACAGAGAGCACAGAAAGAGGCACAGCACCGTCAGGCAGAGGTGCTACGACAGACCATGGAGAACTCGCATCAGCTAGCTATGGCAGCAGTGGAGAGAGGCACACCGGCTACAGTTCAGGGAGAACCAATACAGTAGCAGGGTCAGGGAAGGCCCGGTACACACCTTGATTTCAGGAAGATGAGACCGAGGGAGTTCAAGGGTACCGAGGGTATCCTATACGCGAACGACTGGTTAGAGGATGTCCAGCGGAGTCTGGAGTTGGCAGAGGTCCCGAGAGGACTGTGGGTGACTTCTGCAGCGAGCCAGTTTTTTGACATAGCGCTAATTTGGTACCGCACGGATCCGCGTACGTCAGTGAGGGGTTTGACTTGGAAGAGGTTCAGGATGCTCTTTAAGGAGAAGTTCTACCCAGATGTAGCCTTGACAGCTTTGGAGGGGCAGTTTGCTAGTCTGGTGCAGGGGAGCTTGTCGGTAGACGAGTACGCAGCGGAGTTCTTCCGTCTGAGCAGGTTTGCACCCTGTTTGGTCCAGGACGAGGGGTACAAGGCCCGAAAGTTCCGGAGGGGCCTTATACATGCAGTGCGTACTCGCACCTCTGGAAGACGTGACGCGACCTTCGAGCAGATCCTTATGGAGGCGCAGATTACAGAGGAGGACTTCGGCCTCAAGCTGAAGAGGGGCAGTGACGCTCTTGGAGCTAGTTCGAGTACAGGGCCAGCGAAGCGCCCACATTTCCAGCAGAGGCATTTTCAGCAACAGCAGCCTCAGTTGCAGTTTCAGCAGGCACCGACACGTGCCCAGCAGCACCAGGGTCCGGGTCAGAGGCCGGCTACACAGTGCACCTTCTGCGGGAAGCCGTGGCACACCAGAGAGGCTTGTAGGAAGAGGTTGGGCGTCTGCCTATACTTTGGGGCGCCTGACCACCAGCTGAGGGATTGCCACGCTAGTAGAATCCGAAGAGGCCAGGACGGCGTGCAGCAGGCTAGAGGAGGCCAACAGGGGCGTGCATTCGCCATGACAGTTGAGCCCACTCAGGCAGTGGCAGAGAAGATAGTAGGTTCCAATTTTTCGATCTCATTCCGCATTTGGTTCCTTATAAACTGTTTGAAAATTCGATTCCATCTGTTCCTTATTTGTTTGATGAAAAGTTTGTCCTTGTGATGTGATATTCTTCTAAGATAAGTCGTATGGGCTAGGTCATCTCGATTATGAGATTTTAGAATCCTCTAGGGTTATGCTGGCAGGCAGAGTGAGGACATATAGTCGTACTATGGACGTATTTCTCGGGTGTGGAAATTTAAGGTTTTCGCTGCCAAGCAAGCGGCAATGCAAAAATTTTAAATACCATGATTCTAGAGGTATGTACCGTAGTTGAGGACTCTGTGATTATCGTAGCCTTGCTCACTAGCATGATGGAGATTCTGAGTATCATGATTATTGGACAGACGCATACGATTATCGAATTGCATGATTTTCTGTGTTTACTTCGTTTTAAATTTTTGAGGATGATTTTTAAGGTGGATAGACTTATAGCATCTATTTGAGAGCAATTTCAAATTTTGTAATTTTAGTCATTTAATTCATGCTTTGATTTTGAGATTTTAAATCATTTTAATTTTTAGCCATGACTTGTGATTTTGACATTTTACTATAGTTTAGTTTTAATTTCGAGGACAAATTTTTTTTAAGGTGGATAGATTTGTCACCCCCAGTTTCCAGAAATAGGAGTATTTTTGTTATTTTTCATTTTAGAATATTTTTGAAATTATTTACTTATTTATAATATTATTTTGGGGTTATTTGAGTCGGGTTCGAATTTCAGCTCAATCCGACTTGAAACGGGGACCCGGGATAGTGTTGACTCTAGTGGGACCCACATACTAGTTAGCCATGGCCCACATGACAAATATTTTAGTTAGTGGTTAGACAAATTTTTTATGGATAGGTTTAGTTTAATTAAAGTATAAAAACTAGACTAATTTAGCCTCAACCAAAGGCCTTTCCTAATTTAATTCATTTAAGCAATGGGGGTGTTTTAGTAATTTGTAAATAGGGACACCTAGACACTATAGGGGCCGGCCACTTAGAGGGGGATAAGGGATGAGTCATCATCATCTTCCATTTCATTTTATCCATTCCTCTCTCTCTCATGTTCTTCCCAAATTTCTAGAGAGCAACCCCCTTGATTTTTCTACCAAATCAACTCCTTCGTCCACCAAATCTTCTCCATTTCTTCTCTACTCCATGAAAGGAAGGAGCTAGCCAAGTTTGGGAGGATTCGAATCTCGTTCGTGTCCTTTTGGAATCTCTACGTGTCGGTGTCGAGTCGGAAGGCTTTTTCCTTTGAAACTCTCTCCCAGAAGGTATAATCTCTCCTCTAATCCACCCCAACATGCATATAGGATTATTTTGAACCCGTAGGAATGATCCCCATGGTTATATCTCCATTTGTGTCCATTTTGTGTCCATTTGGAGGTCATAGGAGTGTCCTTTGTGTTGTGGTTGTGTCCTAGTAGGAAAAACCCCTATTTGGACACATGTGGATTCATTTATATATTGATTTAGTGTTGTTCTAATATTTATTCCAGATTTTAGTGTGTTTAGGAATGTGTTTCCTATGTATCATATTGTATCATATTATTTAAATCTATATATGTATATATATGGTGATATATATCATTCTCTCTCTCTCTCACAATATATATATATATATATATATATATATATATATATATTATATATATATATATATATATATATATATATATATATATATATATATATGGTGGCTTATATATATATATATGGATATATACTATGGTAGGATGTGTGAATTTGTGTTGGTTTAGGGGCACAAGAGGGTTCGACCAAGTGGGAGAGTTAGTGTGTGTGTTTGTGTCTAGTTTAGAGAGGGATTGGAGTGTGTGTAAGTGTGGTGTTTGAGAGGCTGTGAGAGAGGGGAATTTGAGATGTGAATTGAGAGTGGGTGAGTGAGTGTTTGGAAGGGGGATATCCCACTGAAACAACAACAGTAACAAGCTTAGATGGCTGTCATTGCATCTCATTCCACCCCATTTGCAGTCCAGATTTTCACCCCCACATACTACTCCATTTCAGCTATTAACAAGCCTATGTTGGCTGTCCCTTGGACTGTCCAAAATAGCCTAGGTTAGTCCCTTATATGGCTGTCCCTTTTGACCCTGTTTTAGCCTATACACATACCACAAAATAGCCTCATTTGCTGTCCAAGAACAGCCCCTAAACAGTCCAGATTTTCCCTTGAGTGGCTGTCCTAAAACAGTCCAGTAAAACCCCATTTCAGTCACCAAGTGGCTGTCCTATTTGCCCATATATCAGCCCATATGTAAGCCTCAATGTGCTTTCCCTATACCACTCTAAATTAGTCCAGTTTTGCCCTATATGGCTGTCCCATTTTGACTTCAAAACAGTCCTATTAGTCCCCTCAAATCAGTCCGCAAATTGAGCCTTGAGTGTGTGCATTATGAGCTTGTGTGTGTGTATTTGTGAGTTGTGATATGTGTGTGAGAGCCTAAATGAGTATAGCAAATAACTAATAGGAAAACCCTATAGGAGAGCCTATGTGAGTGTTGTGTGTGAGTGAGAGTGTTATATGTGAGTGGTGTGGGTGAGTGCTAGAGTGATGTGAGGATTCATGATATTGGTAGGGGTAATGGGTAGATAACCAATACATGTCCTAAAATAGGTTAGATACCTAGGATACCTATTTTCCTTGGTAGGTAAGCCTTAGATAGGATAGTATCTAGCTACCCTAAGGAGCCTAGGCTAGTATCTTGGGTATTAGCGGGGTTTCCTTGGTATTGGGCAAGGTATCGGGATTTACCTTGGTAAGGTAATGCAAGTTTTGCTTAGAAATAGGGTATTTGAGTTTGGAGTCTAAGATAGAGTTAGAACTTGATTCCCTTGGTTGGTAATGATCAAATATAGTGCTCCTAGACTAGTTTTGACATCGGTTGACCATTTTGACCAAAAGTTAACAAAAGTCAACCGAGAGTCAAACTTAGCCTTTAAGCGACTAGATTTGACCGAAACCAAACCAGAGTTGACCAGTTGACTGAAAATCAACTGTTAGTCAACATTTGACTTGTTTGACCTAGGGTTGACTCAGTGTTGACCAGAGTTGACCAGAGTTGACTTTTTGACTAAAAGTCAACTGTAAGTCAACCTTTAACCCCGGTTGACCTAGTTTGACTTGGATTGACTCCCAGTGACTTGGTATGACCTAGTTTGAACCAATATAACCTAGTATGACTCAGTTTGACCTAGATTGACCTAGTTTTGACTTAGACTTGTATTCTTGACTTATATTAGTTTCCTTTTTCAGTATAAAGCCCTGTTTGACTCATAGTACCTTATTTTAGGTCTGTGATTACTCTGAGCGTCTGTTCACCTTATCAGCTCAGGACCACATGCGAGTACATTTACTGATAGTTTTCATTGTCTTGATATCTACTATATCCGATTCAGTTGTAGTGTCTTACGTGATTTCCGACACGACGGTTCACGGACTAGTATACGTTGGATCCTGTCATGAGATGTTATTCCCAGATTTTCCTTGGTATGTTGGTATGTGATATCCATGTTCATGTACTTATATATACATCGATTTGGGAGTAGGCTGATCACCTATTTTCGAATCCGTGTCATGATGTGCCATGTCCGGATCCATGATACTATTCGGGGATAGGGGAATTATTAGGGATTATGTGATCAAAGCCTCCCTGTCACTATTTTGCTAGCGCCACCCTCACCTCACGTAGGGTATAGCAGATACCCCATGCCAGGTTATCCAGGTTGGTCGGCATGACTCTCCGTTGAGGTTACCGTAGATTGTCGGGCCAAGTGGATAACCCCACCATGACTCCCTAGCCGATCACATATCGCTCTAATAATTCAAATCATATTTTACATTTATTATCGTATCTTATATTCCAGTTCAGCTTTACTTTCTGTACTTCTCACCATGCTATGATTTCGTTACTCACATGCTCTACCTGCTTTTATACTGTACCATGATTTGAGACTAAGTTCTATTTGAAAGAAGGGTTACAATCCATGTCCTTGTTTGGTTCAAGGGTTGTAACTCGGCTTTCAAATGGTTACCAAGTCGCCTATATCTTTGTCTTGTATTTCATTATACTGTCTCTTATAGTATTTGTCAATTCATATGGAACTGCTGTTGGTGTTTGTACTTGCTCATTTTCCTGACAGGATACCGTTGACATATTACAGATGATTCTGAGATTGATTGCCCGACCTACTACGGGGTCGAGTCTGACGGAGTAGCCTTAGACCGTGGCTTGTTGGTAGAGCCACTAGACTTTGCTCACCATGAGTAGTATAGTTAGTTAGGTTTTCCTGGCCTGCGAGCCAGCTAGCTCTTTCTGTTTGTACTATCTTACATATACTTTCTGTGACTCTGGATGTTTGTGTATAGCTCTGACTTGTGTGGATCTTGGACTATTTCCTGCTTCATCTATCGTATTTTCTTTATGTGTTATCTACCTTAGTTTGATATATGTGATTTAGACTGTATTGCTATGTCACCTCCATTCGGAGTGTATATGCTGTACATGTACAATTATCTGTTTTATTCGTAGTATTTACAGACCCTATATACAGCGTTCTACCGCCGATTCTACGGCGTAGGATGGACGTAACCACGTGCTCGTGCCCCTCTTCAGGGTGCGGGTCGTGACAATAGGGCTAGGTGTAGGATACCCTGCCTCGAGTCTACGTGTCCTCATGTCCGAGTTATAAATATAAGCTGTGTCAGGGCTAAAAACTTGCGTGTGCATAGCAGCCCGAAATCTATGCGGGTGCGATAACTTCGTGCACACTCAACGAAACCTCGTGAAATTTTGTGAGCATGTGGGTAGAGGTTGCCCCCACGTGTCCACCAATTTTTAGCCCAGACCGAGTCGTGTCTATCGAGTTATGGCACTCGAGATGCAGGACAGTGCATGGGACAGTGCACGGGCCTCGTGCTACGTCCCGTATCCAATTTGGACAGAAAAATGTATCAAAATAAACCATAAAATATGTTTTGGAATCCCCTTATGTAGGGCTACAATAATATGAAATTAGTTTTGAAAAATAACAACTTTTAATTCTATGAGACATTTCATCGAACACGTGTTCCAATACACTGATACGCATCCGATACGCCTATCAAACAGACATGAAATCCTACCAAACTACATCTACAGGTCCAAGTGTAACCCCGCTTTTCCAAAATTATTAAATTTAGTGCTTTCCTGGTATTTTCAAAATTTTAGAAATAATTATTTTTTTGATTTACTTTGATTAATGATAAGACTCATCACAATTTTATAAATGAGATTTTGCTTATTTTCTTAGAAAGATTAGTTGGAGTGCTTCCCAAGGTTTCTAACGACCTTGTAACAGATTTTCCAGTAAATTTCCTTCTCTCTAACAAATTTTTAGTCAAATTGTAATAAATCAATTATTGTATACCTAATCGTAAATACCTATTTTCCTCACTTTATATATATTTCAACTCTCTCTCTCCTCCTCATAATATCATTCTATTTTCTCCGGTGTTGGAGAGCAGAGCTCTCGAGACCCAAACCTCTTGTTATCCAAACTTTCTGATTCCTAACCCTAAATTCTAGGGTTCAGCCATGGAGTTGGAGGCCGCCACCTCGTCGAGCACCACAACGGCAGCGGCTAGACGAGTCCTTTCCGGAGGCACACTACAGCGACAGTGACCGTGCACGGCTCGTCTCCTCTCCGGCGACTCCATCTTTTCCGGCGACGATGACAGGCGATCTTCTTCGACGAGTAGCACGCTGCTTCCATGGCGGCTATCGGCTTCATCGACAGTGACAATTGAGTCATCACGTTCTTCTTCGAGCGGTTTCTTCCTCCATGGCGATCTTCGATCGACGTGAGCGACGATTACTTCGACGAGCGACGAATCACCAGGACAGGATTCAGTGGCGTCGGCGACCTCCTTTACAGCGGCGCATCAATGTTCACCGATTTGTTTTCCTCTGTTTTCCTTGCCGCAGGATCACTGTGACATCAGTATGTCTCGATCGATGCTTTTAAGATAATTTTGAAATTCCAGTTGTATGATCTGTTCTTTGACCCCTTTGATGATCGATTTCTTTTCTCCTTGATTAATTCTTTTGAAGAGGTCCTTGTCCAGTGAACGGATTATTCGAGATTTCCTCGATTCTATCAAGAACGATGATGTTGTGGAGGGGAACATCGATTGATCAACACTTTCTTGGTGAAGGCTTGGCAGCATCAGCATCATCCCATAGTTCAACCAAAATTCAGATCGGGTAAGTTTCAGTTAATGAATCGATTCTTCTTGATCGAATTGGGCAATGATCGCTCGGATCATGGATCTTACGATCCCGTGCTAAAATTTTCTTCTCCAAAATTCAAGAATAATTCCTGAATGTTTTTGTTCTGGAATGCATCCTAACTGTTTGTGTGATTGTCTGAATCAGGCTTTGTTCGCGTTCGGAGATGCCAGGAACCGTGTTGGGGACAATTGGTTTTAATTCTGTCGGTTCGAGTGAATCTATACTTCTCAGGTAATCACTCTACCCCCTTCTTGTTAATGAAGAGCACTGTTTATGCGTAGGATTGATAGTGTGGGCTGGGCAGGACTGTGATCGAGAGCGGGAGAATTTGAGTGTTCGTGTCTACTGTTAGCTCATGTCCAACAGTGGTGTCCAAGTTGCGGTGTTGTACCAGGGAATCAAATGGTATAGTAGGTGTGGCGCGGACCTATAGTACAAGTTGCTCGTAGCAGTTAGCTTGCAGTTAGAGAGATGTTGTGGCAAGGGCGATGATTTGCTCGTGTCAAGAATGGTTGTATTCTTGTGTGTGTTTGGCAACATGAAGAAGGAGTTGGTGTGGATGGGAGTTCGACAAGCCAGAATTTTATATTTTTGATTTTTAGCTTTTTGGTCTGTACAATTTATTCTTATTTGAGTTTGTATAGCTTAATGTATAATTGGTTAGAGGTAGTTATGTGTTACTGCGGTGAGTATTTTTCTAATGAGGTTCGGCTCGGTTTGGCCTATATTCTATTGAAGGAAGGAATTTGTTTTGGAATTGAACTAGAGTGCAGGTGGTGCTTTTGTTTTGAATAAAAAGCTTATAGACTTATGAATGTGCAGGGTTGAGCTTAACTCTGTTGATTGAGTTTTGAAGGGATGCTATGCAACTGAATATGTATGCTCTCATTTGAACCATGCCAACAATGGCATTAGAAGATGCTATCAAGTTACTGTATAATGATAAAGTTGACAAGGGGTTATAAGCATTGGGGATGGGCTTGTGCTGGACCTTGAGGATATATGGATTGCACCATTATTGGGCCAGGGTCCTTTGAGTGGCATTAAGAAGGGCCCATAATTATTAGGCTAGATGTTTAAGTCCAGTATTATGGAACAGACTCAATGGACCAAGTTATCTTTTAACATTAAGTTGATTAATTAGGTTGGGCTAATGGTAAGATAGATAAAATAAGGTCCAATAATAAATAAAGTTTAAGTTAGAGTAATAATTAGAAATAGATTATTTGTGTATAACTTGTACTATTTAAAGTTCTTATTCTCTATTAGTTCTATATATGATATTGATTTGTTAAATATAAATAATTTGATAGTACATGTATATTTGTATTATTTTATTGAATAGTAATCTAGACTATAAATTACTTTTAAACAAAACTAGCTGGTGAAGTATTAGAACTTAACCAACTTGTACCTATCTCAGGTGGACATACAGTTCTACTTCCTATTCCCGATCACCCTGAGCAAGGCAAGTACTTTTCTATGGTCTTGTGCATTTACATATCTTGTACTCCTCTTGATGACACGTCATGACACGATATCTTGTACCCTTGTACTTTTCTATTCTTATACTTACTTGTGTCGGGAGGTAAAATACACTAGCTATGTGACCAAACCCCGGTTACTATATTCATGTAGATAGCTTAGGCCTCGCATCGTGCATGCGGGCCCTAAGCCGTACCGATATTCATGTACTCCTGTACATGTTCCTGTACTCACCCCAGCCGGTCATATAGGCTAGTTGTATTTCAAATATTGTGCACATGTCATGTCTTGTACTTCAGGCTCATGGTTACTTCATATACTTTATTTCTTTTACTTCCTGTACTTACATTCCTTTACTTTTATGTTCTTTTCCTGTACTTTATATTTTATGTTCTCTTGTACTCATTTCCATATAATGATGTTCTTGTTCATTACCTAGAACTGTACTTTGCTCTGCTCCTGACTGGACATGTTCCAGGTGTTCTTGTAGGATATTGTTCTACCTTATGGGCCAGAGCCCGGGATCCTAGCTGAGCAGGATGGAGTCATGACTTAGCTAGAGGCTTCAGGTTTAGACTGTTTAGCTTTACTCCTAGATATTATTTTTTTTAGAGTTCATAGCATATTTTATTCCTGTTAACTCTGGTACCTTTATGATATATGGATTTGTGGATTATGGTAATCTTTCTGGGATCGTGTATAGATGCTGTGATTGTACACATTAATGTTTATCTGGTTAGATTTCCCTAGCTTGGTACAGCTTACTTCGTCGTGTCTAACGACGAAGGCTGGGCGTGTCCGATTATTCGGGAGTGGGTCGTGACACCAAGGTACCTAGATGCATGCATTTATGAAGAAAAATCAGGATTTAAAGGAGTTTAAATGCATTTACCTATTGAGAGTCGAAATCTCAATGCAAAAAGCCTCCAAACGTCCCGATGTCGATTTCCTATGGTTCAAAGTCCCCGATTCCTTGCTAGCTAGCCTCCAGCAAATCTTCTCCTCCCAAGGATCGCAACGAAGCTTGTCTGTTGCAAATCAGATGAGAGATGGAGAAAGGGGGCTACTTTGAGGAAGGTGGCAATTTCTAGGGTTTGTAAAGGCTTGGTGGCTACAAAATATGAACATATAGAGGGGGAGGGGGACTGTTTGGCCGACCATGGGCTTCTACTAGGGTTAGGTTAGGGTTTAGGTATGGGCCACAACTCATCTTAATTCTAATAGGAAGCCCTTTTAGCAAAATCCCAAAAAGCTATATATTAAAGAGGCTAAAAATGAATTAAAAAGTTTCCTAATTAGGATTAAACCTTAAATTCAAATCTAAAATGCTAATTAGGTCTCTAATCACATAGTTAGTCTATAATCATGGTTAGCTAAGGTTAAACCAACTACTAACACCAAAAGCACTAATTAAAATATAATAAAATAATCAAAAAGTTTCAAACATCACACAATTACCAAAATACCCCTAATCTAGAAAAGTGGTAGTGACAGATTTCCACCGTCACACTTTCCCAGAAACCTCTTCTCCCTGTACTTAGAATGTCCTATTCAGGACTTCCTTCTTTGTACACAGATACCTTATACGTTCAATAAAGAAAAAAGTTCGTTCAAGCTTTTGTTACGTCGAACAAACATCACTTCAGCCTTCTACTATTTTTACGCCCTTTTTGACCCTCTTTTGATGCGCCACCACCTCCACAACGACCCTAAGAGACCCCTCTTCAACCTTATCAAGCTCCGAAGGAGTATCGCCTACTTGTTTGGTCATTTGAAGGCCGAACTTGAAGGTTATTTCTAGTCGTACTGAAAATTCTGAACCTAGATTTGACATATACTTTTATTGATCTTTATGGTGCGAAACCAATTCTAACGCGTACCCCTACGTGTCCACTTCCATCTCCAAGAAGCACGACACGTGGTTCCACTCCGTTTGTCCGTGGCGCACGTTGCACTATTATTTGTCCAGATTGAATCTATTTTGGTATACGCTTGTTTTCAGTGACTTGCGAAGCCTTTTGACCTCAAGAAAACTATTGGTAATGATCCTAACATCTTGTTCTATCATTCTAATATGCTTGTTGGTCATCTCATCGACTTTTTTTATATTTTTTTAAAAATTGTTTATGTCGTACAAGTTATCGAACGTAGGAAATCCTTGAAACCAATGTCGTTTTCGAACTTGAACCTTCATAGCACTTTTCTAAAATATTTATTTCGTGTCTTTAGTTGTAAAAACCTATATTTTATTATTTTTCTGAATTATTTCTGAATAATTACTTATTAAAAATCTACTTGTTTTTAGGTTCGATCAGCTCGACAAGTTGGCTAACAGTGCTACTAGTTGATATAGTAATTTGTATAATAGTTTCCTTGTAAATATTTTAGTTAAATATTGTTTATAAATATTTTAAATAAATTTCCAGAATTAAAGTATTATATTTTTATTTTATAAAAATATTATTTTACCATGGTAATATGATACTATATATAGTACATATGGTTATTTACTAGTTTGATTAGAATATAGCAAGTTGAGATTATATATGGTATGGCTATATATGGTGTGAGTTGTGACATAGAGAGGTCATTAATTGGTAGTTTTGTGGTTCATTATGAGTTCATGACAGTGGACGTCGAGAGGTCATTAATTGGTAGTTTTGAAGTTCATTACGAGTTCGTGACAGTGTGACTAGAGAGACCAAAGACGAACTTTTGCACGTACAATTGGAGGATACAGGAAAGTGTACCTTACCAAATTTTAATATTTGTTTGTTCCTTATCCGTTCTTTTGATTCTTATTCACATATTAGGGACATAGGATTAGTTGATACTTCGCATCCGAATATTATTCGGATGTCGATGTCAATCTACAAATATCGGGTATCGATACTAGGCATGACATTATATTTATTCGTGTCTCATTGACATGATAAACCGTAGAATACTGAGACGATCATGATACGGAGTCTTACATGAGATATTCATGGTTATGGGCTTTGTGATAGGATTCATGACTTGTTACTTGTACTGGAGATATATTTGACTTGACATGACTTGACTAGATAAATCTAGAACATGGGGTGGGGAGAACATATCAAAATATCAGGCTATCTTGACATATTTGACCTCGTCTCTATAGCCGGGACTTGGTTGTTTCCTTACTCGTTTGCTACTATCTCTATAGTAGAGCTTTGGTGTTATTTTGACATGTTTGTGCAAGGTACCACAACACAGTACCTTGGGTGTTTGTCTGCTGAGGTGCTTGTGAGCCTTAGTGGCTGAAGCTTGATACGTGAAAAGTATTCTCACGTGCATTTCATATAGATGGTTACTATAGATATCGTTGTGTACTTTGTAGTTCTGTACTTTATTTACTGTTACTTGGCACGTATATTATGTACCTTGCTATGACCCCTGATGACCTGGTGATCTCTCTAGGTAGTCGATTATGTAGAGATAGTTCGCTAATATGAGTGGTATTGCTTTTTTAATTCAGGTATTTATCGTGATTTCATATTTATATCCATTATTTGCATTCTGCTTACTAGCCTAATTTTATAGACCTATATTGTTCTTCGGGTCTATTCAAATATATATGTTAATGTGCTGCAGACCATGATATATATTGTCTATTCTTGATATTTATTCATTATATGGATTGAAATATATGATAGATGATTTGATATATTGGTTTTAAATACCAAGACAGCTTATACGTATTTTAGCTGGACTGGAGTCTACTAGTTGTGTACCTGACATGTTTACGTATTCCTAGTCCTACGTATTTTGGGACTGGAGCATTACATATTATTTTGGTGGCCCATGTATGCCAAAACGTATCGTCTCGGTTACATTACTGTACCGAACGAGTTTGCAATAAGATACTGTATTAAGGATCTCAATCCACAATTGCTTTGAAAATTCTTTTAATTTCATCTATCGCCCTTGGAACTCGAAATTTGCATTCAATTATCTTTCTTGAACTCCTTACCATAAATTTTTACCTTTTTATATTTTGGAAGGACGAATGCTCGTGCTTGACACTACGTTGGATAGTACTTTATCATAGGATAAAAGGTAGTTATTAGAACATCTTAAGCGGGATTGATTGTTGTCACGACCTGCATCCGCTTTTCGGAATACGAGTACGTAGCCAAGTCCAGCCTACGCTACATCATCGGCGGTAGTATGCTGTCTAGGTCTCAATGCCAATCTCAAATACAACAAACAAATCTAATTGCTCATTCACAATAATTATTTTATTTACAAATCCAATAATACAAAAAACTGCTAAAATAAATAAATACAAGAAATGTCTAATCTATCTAGACTCTAAAGTCGGCCACCAAGGTCTCTATCTCCCCCGTATAGTCCATAGTACAAAAGTAGGAAGCATGCCAAGTTATCTGCAACGATCCAGTCAGAAAAGGAGCAAAGTACAACCCTATTGCAATAATGTAACATAATATAAAATAAAGCTAGACAATGGAGATGCAATGTAACAGTAAAGGAACATAAACTGGAAACGATAACATGTATAAGGAACTACTAGCTAGCAGAAACATGTACGAATAAGACAACTGGAAAAATATGAACAAGTAAAACTAATCAAACAGTGCTTTAAAATACCTTTCGACTGTGAACCGCCAGGCTAATACGGCACATCATACGATGGCTATCCACATTTTTGATACATCTTACCTATACGTGAGTGTAGAAGCTCAAAAAGTATGAACATCATAATGCACTACTCATAATTGGCACCAACACTCAAATATTCAAATGACACCAGATAATAGATGGCGCGTGACATCAATTAGTGCTGGACTTCAAATGGCACTGGCTGACACGTAGCAAGCTTCCTCGAGAAGATGAAACTGCTTTCATCATGACTGACAGCACGTCAGTCGAGAAAAATCTGTTCGAATCTCGAGCGCTCGGCGCTCCAGGAGATTATGTCAGATTTGTCATGATGATCATACAGCTGTCTCGCGTATTTTACAGTTGGAGCTAGATAATCATTTAGAAAGATACGAAAACATTGATTAGCGCCTGGCACCACCCAACAGTTGGCGCTATTCGATCAAATCATCCAGAAGCAGTTAGATGACGTGGCGCACATGCCACTAACCTCGAAGAATGTGTACGTGATACTGCCCACGACCAAGCGCATCTCTATCACAGAATGCCATGCGTCCAAGCAGTTAAATAAACCGTTCGTGCGACTAGGTGAATGGTGCGCCAATTGCAGTGTGCGCCAATCATGATAACTATTTAACAGTTATCTCTAAACTCTATAAATAGAGTTTTAAATCACTTCACAAACAACGCTAATGATCATAATCTCCTGAGCACTTGCTGCAGCACTCTCCAAAGGCTTTCTTCTTCGATATCGCATCGTCCAAGAGATAAAGTGATCGTCTTCTGATCAGATTTCTACAGTTGTACTTCCCCATAAATGAACTTGTACTCTTGTACACACTCTTTTCAGTTTGTAATCAAACAACTTTTGTTTTTGCAAACAAAATAGCGACTCTGCTGGGGATGATTTTCTCCTCCGACGAGAAAGTGACAACTCAATGCGATGTTGCCTCGATCGGCACGACGCAGAAGACTCTGGTCGTAAAAGTCGACCAAACTACTTACAAAACTATGATTGGCGCAGGGGGTGCCAAGCATGCCACCACTGTTGCTGCCAAGAACAGGGCGTACGCTATTTGGATTCCAAAGTCCTCCTATGCACCAATTACAACTTCTGTGCCAAGCTTAGAGAAAAGCTCTGTAGCTATTTCCTCTTCCTCGCCAATTCTGAAATTGGTAGAGAGTGCTCCAACCACTACCCTAGCGCCAATCAAGGGACAACACCACATGACCACTTCCTCTTCCTCGCCAATTCTAAAATTGGTAGAGGGTGTGCCAGTCATGACCCTGGTGCCAATCAAGGGACAGCGCCCTATGGATACTCCCTCTTCCTTCCCAGTTCCAAAATTGGTGGAGAGTGCACCAACCACTGCCCTGACGCAGAACAAAGGAAAACACCCTATGGCCAATCCTCATTCCTCCCCAGTTCTAAACTTGGTGGAGAAGTTACACATCACTGCCCCTGCGCAGAATAAAAGAAAGCGTCCTATGGCCTCTCCTTATCCTTCCCTAGTCCTAGACTCGATGGAAAATGCATCTGATTGTGCCTCTGTGCCAATCAATGCGAGAACGCTTCTGAGTAGAAAGTCAATTTCTCTTGGTAGAGACAATCAAATCAATGCCAAGAAACTAAACTCTGCTCGAAGTCCATTTCCTGCTGCTCATCTGTGTCGTGCCAAACGTGCTGGAATAATATGCACAGAACAACAGGGCGTCCTGCCCACTCCTCATGGCCAGCGCCAATCAAGCCAGAGCTAGGATCTTCCTACCCTGTGCATTTCAAGAACTAAACAGGGTAAACTGAGGGTGTCTCATACAGACAGCCAGGTGGCGCAGAACCCTGACATGCATAATTACCTTAACCAGCGCAGAACACCATCAAGCCTGCGTCAAGAGCAATCTGCGCCACTTACTAAGTTGCGCATAGAGAGAGTTTCTCAAATCAATAATCCTCTTACCTATGCCAATAAGCTTAGTACTTATCTGTATACAAAAGGAACAAAGCATCTCAAGAACCAGAATCATGTTCCTAACATCATCAAGGAATATGTACCGCTGACTTCTTCTTATCCTGTCACTGTAACCGATCTTCACAAAATTCTTGTACAAAAGCGGAAGATCGCAGGACCATCTCGTCCACTTGTAACTCCACATCAGAAACATCACTAAAATCATCACCATAAAGTAGTGATCAAATATTGCTGTCAATATGCAAAATGGTCTGTCTTCGACCGTTTGAACTACACTCGGACGCCTGAACTCATTATGGTGGACGAAGATGAATTATAATATGCTTCGATCAACATAAAGTCTCGAAGTACTAGGGTGGAAAACGTCCAAGACGTAATACATCCCTCAATCCCAGTCAACAATACCTTGATCGTATTTGTGACTCCGGTGAAGGGGTCTACCATAATACAAGATCAAGAGGCCGAGACCTACTTGATCAAAAGAATCTTCCCTCTCCTAGTCTTGGAGATGTCTACAGAAACAATCGGTCAAAGGAATCTTTCTTCCGACCAAGAAACAATCGGTCAAAGGAATCTTCTTTCCAACCAAAAAATAATCGGTCAAAGGAATCTTCTTGACTATGATCGAGATTTCCTCGGTCAAAGGAATCTTCCCACTCCTCATTCTGGGGGTCCTATATGACTTCGATGCCGATAGTGAGAGCTCTGAGCGGACTATCTTCTCCACCAGTTCCTCTTCGATGGCCAGAGAAGTAACTGCTTATGTCACTAACGAAGAACAAGATGCATCCAGTTCCGGCAGTCAGGAGCAGAGGATTGCTACGTTAGAGGCTAACTTGAAAACCATGGCTAAAATGGTTGCAAGATGCATAATGTGATCGTAGCACAGCACACTGTTCCACCGGTTGTGAATCCAATTCCAACCCAAGAATACGTAGCAGCATCTGCCCCTATCAACACTGGTCTGGGGTGCAATCTCTTCACAATGTTACTATACCCGCTCAGGCTACTCCAAGTCATTTTGGTGCTGGGGCCGGTGCTTATCATGCATTTCTGCCTCCTAACACATCGAATCAGTCTACTGCTCCCCAAGTCTCGGGAGATCCCCTGGAGGCAGTAAAGCTTTTGCAAAACCAGTTTGAAGCCTTCAAGTAGAAGGACGGTCTGCAGAAGCTAGAAATCAAACAACCCTACCCTGTAGAGTGTAAGGAAGTTCCGTTTCTACCTAATACAAGCCACCAACCATCATGCTGTTTGATGGAAGCTCATCTCCCAGTCAATATCTCAATCACTTCGAGGTAATGACTGATCAACTCCAACCGAACGATACTCTACTCACTAGAGTATTCGTCGGGTGCTTGGCGGGTACGGCTTATGACTGGTATCGTAGTTTGCCAGATGGTTGTATAACATCTTTTGTCGGATTCAAGCAAATATTCCTGGAACGATTCTATGAGGGAACAAATGACATGACTATGTCGGCCCTCATCAAAATCAAACAACAGCCTAATGAAACTGCTGAACGTTTCATCGAGCGCTTTCGTCGTGAGGCACTCAAAATGCCTCTAGGTACTCTAAATGCACTGACTATAGATACATGCCAATTAAACTTGTTACCTATAATCAGCATGTGGACTGGACCTACGCAATTCCAAGACTGGGCCTCCTTCATAATAAGTGCCAGGGCAGCCGAAGACAGTACTGACAACTTTAAACAACTAGGCATCCAGATGCCTAATCTTGAAAAAGATGAACATTCTGCAACCAACAACATCGGTCGTCAGAACAACTGCAAAGACATAGAGGCTTTAGCCATCAATGTGAAAGACAAAGAAGCTTAGCCATCAATGTGGGTCAGTCAACACCTACCACGATGGCACCCCCACAGAGAGCACCACGTCCTAAGAAGGAATATTCCTTTGACGAGGACGACATCATGAGCATATTTGATTGTCTAATCAAGAGCAACAAACTTCAATTGCCCGACGTAAGACTGACAATCCTAAATACTGTGTCTATCACAGGTTCTTGGGATATCTGACTAGGGCATGCTACGTACTTAAAGGGAAGATCTAGGAACTGATCAATGCCAAGGCAATTACCCTTCAACAAGATAAAAAACGGTAACTGCCAATGTCGTTTCTCTGTAATTTGGCAACTTTTCTGCTCAACTTATGCAGGATGGAGTCACCCCCATTCCGAAAGCCACTATGGAGATCGTCAACCTTCTGCCAGCCCGAAGTGACGTTCTTATATCCTTGTCAACCGACAAAGGGGAGATCATGTGGATTCACCCTAATTTGGTTGCTGACTTTGAGTCAAGACACATGTTTCCCCTACGAAGTCAAGAAAGGCGACCAAATACAAGTCGTGTCATATGACATCACTGGGTGATCATTTTCCACCTTTGGATGCTACCTTCATCTTAGAGGCAACTTTGCCTTCTTCTGCCGAAGTAGTGACACCAAAGCCATAAATCAATTACCGACCAACATTCCATCTATACAGTCAACAGTCCCGCGAATGGATGACAACGATGGGATATGATCTACAGAAAGCCCCTGGCTTAAATGATGGGAAAGGGCCTCCTATATCCCTTTTTCTACGTCTTTAACACAATCAGTCCCGTATTGGACATGAATTCTGGACAAATCCGTTCTGTCTTCAAAAGAAGTCTTCCAGAGGTAAGACTAGGATGAAGAACTGTAACATGGTGTCCTTTGTACCAGTACCGAAGGAAAAAGCCATGATCGGTACCCGATCTGGGAGGCTCTATCTTAGAGACTATTCAGATGGACAAGAGAATACAATCTCCCTCTAATCTCTAATGCCCCTTCAGAATCTTCTCCACCTGTCGTCAACGATCCTTCGACGCTATTGCCTCAAGCGGAACCAGTTCCTCCCAAGCCAACAGCGACTGACAAAGGTAAACAGCCAGTTCGCTTCGATAAAATATTAATGAAAACTCCACCTCTTGGACTTGAAAAGCCGTATAACTTTGATATATTGGCTCAACTAGCCAATACTTTGGCAAGGTTATCGATTTTTGAACTCCTGCGTCTCTCAAGGGAAACCCGAGAGACGTTAAGTGAAGCTTTAATACAAGTTTGGCCCATCTTAAGAAACCAGACGAAGAATCGATGGCATGCTCCCACTGTCATAGCGTGATAAAGCTGATCCCCAATATCAACTTCACTCAAGATGATATTCTCGTGGAAGACAATCGACATGACCGACCTCTCTACTATACGGGATATGTCGATACCATGAAGGTCGATCGCATTCTAGTCGACCCAGGATCTGCACTCAGCATTATGCCAAATACTCTATTGGATATGCTGAAGATCCCAGTCTATAATCTCTCTGCAACAATCATGACTATTTTAGGGTTCAATTCTGGGAGAAGTGAACCATTGGAAATGATTTGCCTAAAAGTCCAAATAGGCAATCTCCGCACGAAGGTCACTTTCTATGTGATTGACAATCACGTCTCCTACAACTTTTTGTTGTAAAGACCGTGGTTGCATGAGCATAACATCATGCCATCCACTCTCCATCAATGCTTCAAGTATGTTGATGACAATGGAGAAGTCAAAAAGGAAGTGGCTGATCTTAACCCCTTTCGAGGCATCGAAGCATATTTTACGGACTCTAAAATGTACAAAAAAGAGTTCATGAAAGTGTTACTGGCCATAAACACCGAAGAAGAACGTCAAGAGAATCCAGATGATGTCCCAGTGATTCCGGTCAAAGGACGCACTTCTTGTCCCTCGTCTTCTCAGATGCTGACCATCAATCTCCCTCCTTCCGTCAAGCATTCTCTTGCTGAAAAATGAAGCATAAAGAGCTCACCTGTTCTGAGCCTCTTGTTAACGACCTTCGTCGTAACAAACCTTCTCCTTTCCCTCCTCCTGTTATCAATCTTAGCAAGCCATCGAGCACTATTATAAATGATAATGTAATTATCAATAAAGTAGCATCTCCTTTGCAGTATACTGATGTTAATTATTACACTCGATGTTATCTAGAAATCTTGGATAACTTTGAACCCCTTACATCAGGGGCAGTTCAACCACTTCAAGATAAAGTATCACTGGAATCAGTATAAGATTCATTCTTTCTGGTTCCCTCCCGGAAAAAAAGATGAACATCCTATTCTCTTCAGCAAAGGATTGAATCACAAAGCTACATCCGATAGTGATACTGAAAATGATGATAATGGACGACTTCAACTACATTATGATAGTCAATAATCGAAGAACATCATCCAAAAGATGGGCTACAACTTCAAAACCGGCCCCAATGGTGGTAGGGGAAGGCGAACTCCCATTCCTATACCTGCTTCGAAAGGAAAATCGCTACAATATTACAACAGAACAAAGCATGGGATAGGCTACACCTCATCGATCACGACCCCAGACGCTTCTGAGTTTGAAAAAGAAGAGCGATCTAATTCTTCTGACTCTGCCTCATGGGATTCGGATACCAGCATAGGTCACATCCATCAGGTGACCTTATCTTCCAATATGGTGACCGTCGAGTTCTTAAAAGACGATGACTTTGTTGAAGTCCCTGAATCTGATCCTTGGGCACAAAGGATGGATACTCAATGGGAACTTCGTTTCGAGCAACACGAACCACCTACCGAAGATTAGTTGGTCCAGGTCGATGTCGGAGACGAAGCTTCTCTAAGGCCAATCTTCATCAGTAAAAGTCTTTCTGAAGCGAATAAACAGGAACTGATTTAGCTCATTAAGGAATACATTAATGTATTCGCCTGGAGCTATGAGGATATGCCGAGATTAGATTCTCAGATCGCTACCTACAAGCTCAATATCCTGCCAAATGCGAGGCCAGTTAAACAATAACAGCATTGATTCTGACCTGATATAATGGACGCCATAGAAGCTGAAGTCAAGAAGCTCATCGCTTGCAGCTTTGTCAGAGAAGAACAACATCCCGACTGGGTCGCTAATGTCGTCCCAGTTATGAAGAAAACAGGGAAGGTCCGAGTCTGCATCGACTTTAGAGGCCTTAATGAAGCTTGTCCCAAGGATGAGTTTCCTCTTTCGATCACTGATGTCATGATCGACAACACTTGCGGGTTCGAGTGGATATCTTTCATGGACAGATTTTTTGGATACAATCAGATCAGGATGAACACAGAAGATGAAAAACATATATCTTTCCGTACTCCTCTAGGGGTCTACTGCTACACAGTCATGCCGTTTGGTCTCAAGAACGCTGGTGCAACCTATCAACGGGCCATGAGTACCATTTTTCTTGAACAATTACGAAAGATAGTTGAATGCTATGTCGATGATATTGCTGTCAAAAGTCGTCTAAAGGAAGATCACATCCAAGACTTAAGAACTATCTTCAATCTAATGCTCCAACATCAACTCAAGATGAATCCCACCAAGTCATTCCTGGGAGTCTTTAGTGGCAAATTCCTCGGATTTGTTATTACCTCTAAGGGTATACACGTTGACCCCGAGAAAGTCAAAGTCTTCAAGAGATGCGTCCTCCACGCAACCTTAAAGAGCTACGAGGATTTCTGGGGCGGCTTGCGTACATCAGAAGATTTATCTCAAATTTCTCTGGACACTGCAGACCATTCACTCAACTAATGAAGAAAGGTGTGTCTTTTATTTGGACCAAAGAATGCAAGCAAGCATTCGAAGACATAAAGCGGTACTTGATGAACCCTAGCTCAGAAGAACAAGGAAGGTCATGAGCAAGCCATCTATTATCTCAGTTGCACGATGATCGGTGCTGAATACCGATACCGCCCAGTGGAAAAAGAATGTTTAGCCCTGATGTTCGCTGTTCAAAAAATACGATGTTATATCACGGGTCAAACTATTCATGTCATCTCCAGAGTCAACCCTAAAGAAACCCAGTACACTCAATTCCAGACTTGCTATATGGGCCATATTGCAGGCACAGTATGATATGGTCTATGTCCCACAAAAGTCCGTTAAGGGTCAAGCCCTATCTAATTTTTTGGCTGCTCATCCGAACCCTGATACATCTAAACTCTATGACAAAATTTTTGATATAACTCTGGGATCCAACATGATTTCAGAAGGAATCTTCGCTTGGCATCTATTCTTTGATGGTGCCTCTAGAATCGGACCCAAGGGCACTATCGTCGCTGGAGTTGGAATCGTTTTGGTATCTCCAGGAGGACTGGCCATTCAGAGAGCTTATTCTTTGGACGAGCCATGCTATAACAATGTTGCTGAGTACAATAATCTACTCATCGGTCTCCAATTAGCCAAACAATTGAATATCGAATACCTTAAAGTCTATGGAGATTCTAAATTGATTATCAATCAGGTTAGAGGCACGTATGAAGTTTGACATTAAGATCTCGTTCCATATCAAGAAGCAGCAGTCAAATTGGCTACATTATTCAAAGGCTTCTTCATTAAACATATACGACGAGCTTATAATACAGAAGCTGATGCGCTTGCTAATCTAGCGGTAGTATTCGCGATCCCTGTGAAAAGACAACAGGTAATCGTCATCAACAACAGGGAGTTATTCTGCATCGAGAATAATTTGTATTTAGAATCCAGTAATTTAGTTGAAGTTTACACTACAAGTGAAGACTGGAGAGCTCCTTTCATCGACTTTGCGGTACATGACATTCTACCTGAAGATCCCAAAGAAGCAACTACAATTCATCGGCAGTCGCTCCGATTCTATTACTACTACACCTCCAAAACACTATACAGGCGATCATTTGACAGTATGCTTCTACGCTGTCTTGCGGAAGATGAAGCAAAGTAGATACTGTTGACACAAAGTCACAGTCAACCAAATATTGATAACATTGACTAAATAATACTTGTGATAATTCAATACGACACACGACGACTACATCCAGTTCAAGCCAGACGATAGCTCATTTTTGCAGATGCGAGTTATTTTTCGAGTCTGTACTTTTATATTTTATTGTGTCTAGAATGATTGTAAGCTGAGTTATGCTGGGCTCTTGAGACTCAACCCATAACCTATCCAAATCCATAAAGCTCCACATCCAAAATTAGCCCACTGGACCCTTAGACCCATTCTGTGCTTTGGAGACAGAGTTCGGGCCGAACTCTGCCTCTACACAGAGTTCGGGCCGAACTCTGTCCCCTAAAAATCAGCACCCTAATTTTTAGGGCTTGTTGGTTGCTAGTTGTCCAACGGCCAAATATTTGAAAATTCCTACCAGAATTCTGGCCGAATTCTGCCTGATAAAAACCTATAAATAGGCCAAGAATTCTCTCATTTTTAATTATCCAATCTTCTCTTCTCTTCTATCTTAAGATCAATATAAGCCATACCCTTCTTCATCTACTAGCCACAAGTTTCCTAAGTCTCGAGTGCTCAGCATCTCTCAGTTAGGAGTCTTGTACAAGAGTTCAAGAAGTAGCTTGGAAAATTCCAAGCATCGCCACTGCGATCCATTGTAAGAAATTGACGTGCTCTTCTGAAGTAAAGGCACGGGGTGTAACTACTATTTCACAAATAGTGGATTTAATCCTGAGCTAGAGTTCTCAGACCTGGACTAGTCCTCTACGAGGGAAACCAGGTTAAAATCGGCTGTGTTTGCGTATGCTCTCTCGCTCCTTATTTATTTTCCGCATTTACTCTGATTAATTTTAGATTGTGAAAGAGTTGATTTTTAATTGGTTATTATTACTATAACTCTATTCACCCCCCCTCTAGAGTTGCCATATGTTCTTCAATTGGTATCAGAGCTCTGTTCAATTTACAAGGACTTACATCCTAGAGCTGATCCATGGCAACCACACAATCCTTGATTTCCAATCACGGTGAAGGACAGTCCATTCATAGGCCTCCTCTATTTGATGGAACTAACTACACGTATTAGAAAACAAGGATGAGTTTTTATCTCAAGTCGCTAGACTTTGACCTGTGGACTATCGTCACTGATGGTTACAAAAAGCCCGCCAGAATAGTTATCAATAGCGATCTCGTTGAGAAATCACATGACAAATATTCTGACGAGGAGAAGAAATAGGCAAGTCTAGACGCGAGAGCTATTAATGCTTTATTCTGTGCTATAGACATGAATGAGTTCAACAGGGTATCTACATGCACCACATCCCACGAAGTATGGAAACTTCTAGAAGTGACGCATGAAGGAACCACCCAAGTCAAGGAATCAAAGATAAGCCGTCTCACTCAAGAATACGAGGCTTTCAAGATAAATCCAAACGAGACGATCACGCAAATGTTCACAAGATTCCTCGACATCATCAACTCTCTATCTTCGCTTGGGAAGCAATATTCAAATCACGAGAAGATTCGCAAGCTACTTAGGGGGCTAACAAAAATTTGGAACCCTAAGGTGACAGCCATCATAGAAGGAAATGATCTCACAACCATGTCTATGGAGACCTTGATGGAAAAGCTAATGACTCATGAGCTTGACCTCAAGGACTTCGAAGAGCCTGCTCCTAAGGCTAAGGAGATCGTACTCAAAGCTCAACGACGGAGGGCTGAACCCGAAGAGACGGATGACGACAACTCAGAAGATGATGATCAAGCCCTCATAGTTTGCAACTTCAAGAGATTCCTTCGCTTCAATCGAAAAAAGAAAGAACCACAAGAAGATGAAGAAAAAGAGCCAACTTGCTACGGTTGCAAGAAGACGGGACACGTCCGAAAAGACTGTCCATTCTTAAAGAAGAGCAACCGCTATGAGAAACCACACAAGAAGACCTCCTCAAAGAAATATGCCAACACAAGCATTTGGCATGAAAGCGAAGCTAGTGACTCCGAGGAAGAAAATAACTCTTCTCAAGATACGGCTAATGTGTGCCTAATGGCGACGTCCGACAAGGTATCAAACGAAACTCTTGACGACTTCACTTTTGATGAACTTGGCGATGCTTTCACCGATTTACTTAGTGATCACAAAAAGGTCATTGGTAAATACAAACATGCCAAGGACAAAATCAAAAGTCATGAAGTCGAAATACAAAGACTTTCTCTATTACTTGATAATATTAGAGACACTACACCCACGGATGTCACTGATGAGGTATCTAAGCTTAAAATAAGCTTACATGATGCCGAGGCACGTATTGAGCAACAAACACAAGAAATCACAACACTCAATACAGAGCTTGCAGAAGAAAAGAGCAGACACAAGATTTCTATTACTAAGATGCATGGTTTGAATGCTAAGATTACTGAATTGCAAGCTGTCTCTAAGAAACTAGAGACTAAATTGGGAAAACAGGTTGCTCAACCTCAAACCCAATCACATGAGACACACACAAAGCATGACACCACTCATACTAGTCAACCACGTCATCCTCATGCTGCTCACAATCATGCTTACATGTACACACACTTTCACAAAGGACACAAACCACATGCACGTAGAAATAATTATCATATGTCACAAAAATATCATGCTATACTAGATACAATCATCACCATGTTGCACAAAGACACAATCAACATCACTCTACATATAGACAATATCATCATGCCATGCCATATAGACAATATCATCATGCCATACCATATAAACAATATCACCATGCCACTCCACATAGTCATCATCACCATGATGAATCTACATATCATCACACTTCTCCTCATTATTCTGCTTATAGACATCATCAGCATGCTCCTAATATAAATAGGAATGCTACATGCACTTATTGTGGTTTACATGGACACATTTCACCACAATGTAGAATTAGAAGATTAGTAGATAGAAAGATATATGCATGGTTTCCAAAAACTAACTCTTCAGGACCCTCAAGAACTTGGGTACCAAAGGTCACATCTACTCTTGATGTAGGTGGACCTTCCCTCCTCAACTAAGAGTAAGTGGATTCTCGATAGTGGATGCTCGCGACATATGATGGGAGACTCAAATCTTTTCGTATCACTATCGATGAAGAGAGAAGGATATGTATCCTTCGGCAACAACCTAAAAGGTTATATTATAGGTAATGGTATTATTGGTTATCCTCCCTCTCCCGTAATAAAGGATGTCTGCCTAGTGACCGAGTTAAAGCATAATCTGCTCAGCATCAGTCATCTTGCTGACCATGATTATGACATTAACTTTGGACAAAACAAATGCATTATTTATGATAGGTCAACATGAGATATTGCTTTTGAAGGGGTAAGAGAGGACAATATTTATATTTTCTATTTGTCTTAGACACTAACAATGCAGGTAGATGCCTATATGCTCATAAAGATGAACGGTTACTATGGCACCAGCGTCTTGGTCATGCCAATATGGATACTATATCCAGGCTATCGACCAAGAAGCTAGTTAGAGGCTTGCCCGATATCACATTCAAAAAGGACACCGTATGTGCCGAATGTGAGTTGAATATGGCAACCAAGTCATCTTTTCATTCCATAAACTCTGTAAGCACTACTAGACCCCTGCAACTACTCTATATGGATTTATTTGGCCCTAGTAGAGTAGCCAGTCTTGGTGGAAAACTCTATGCCTTTGTTATTGTTGATGACTTTTCAAGATTTACTTGGGTTTTCTTTCTTACTTATAAAAATGATGCTATTTCGGTTTTCAAGATTTTTGTCAAGAAAGTTCAAAACGAAAAAGGCTACATGATTACTCGAATCCGAAGTGATCATGGATGCGAGTTCGAAAATTCTGATTTTGAAAAGTTTTGTGATTCCAATGGTTTTGATCATGAGTTTTCTTGTCCAAGAACTCCCCAACAAAATGGTGTTGTGGAGCAGAAGAATAGGACTCTTGGCGATATGGCTAGAGTCATATTGAACAAGTTCTCACTTCCGAAATACTTTTGGACTGAAGCTGTCAGTACAGCATGCCAAATTTTAAATAGGGTACTTATTCGAAGAAAACACCCTATGAGCTTTGGTTCGGAAGAACCCCAAATGTTTCTTATTTTAGAGTTTTTGGCTGTAGATGTTTTATCCTTAACACCAAAGACAACTTAGGCAAATTTGATGCCAAAGCTGACGATGGTATTTTCCTTGGCTATGCTGCCAAGAGTAAGGGATATAGAGTTTTTAACAAACGCTCATTAATTGTGGAAGAGTCTACAAATGTGACTTTTGATGAAAATAACAGTGCAGCAGCTACTCTTGATGATGATGTTGAGCCATCAACGTCTACTCCAATGAACACCACAACCGAAACAAATTCTCTGAAAAGCTTGCCTAAGAAATTCTCTTTCAAGCCATCACATCCAGAAAATTTGGTAATCGGCGAGGTTTCACGTGGAGTAACTACTAGATCATCATTAAGAGACTCTATTGCTAGCACTGCCTTTATTTCACAAATTGAGCCTAAAAATATTTTAGAAGCTTTCAATGATGAATTTTGGATTTCTGCTATGCAAGAGGAACTCAACCAATTCGAGAGAAGCCAAGTATGGGAACTTGTTCCTAGACCGGCTAATCACTCGATTATTGGTACTAAATGTGTTTTTAGAAACAAAGTAAATGAAGATGGTTCAGTCACACGCAACAAAGCTCGTCTAGTAGCCCAAGGATACAACCAAGAGGAAGGTATCGACTACGATGAGACGTATGCTCCTGTTGCTAGATTAGAATCCATTCGGATGCTTTGTGCATTTGCAAATTTTCAAAATTTCAAATTATTTCAAATGGATGTTAAAAGTGCTTTCTTGAATGGTTTTATTAAGGAGGAAGTTTATGTAAAACAACCCCCTGGCTTTGAAAATCATAAATTTTCCGACCATGTGTTCAAGCTAAAGAAAGCGCTGTATGGCCTCAAACAAGCCCCTAGAGCTTGGTATGAACGGCTAAGCAATTTCTTGCTTGAGAAAGGTTTTTCAAAAAGGAAAATTGACACTACACTTTTTATAAAATCTTTCAAAGACACTATTCTTTTAGTACAAATATATATAGATGATATTATTTTTGGTTCTACTGATGAAACTCTTTGTCAAGATTTTGCCAAGTGTATGCAGACCGAGTTTGAGATGAGCATGATGGAAGAACTCAACTACTTTCTCGGGCTGCAAGTCAAACAAATGTCAAATGGAACCTTCATCTGTCAGTCGAAGTATACAAAGGACATGCTGAAGAAATTCGACCTTGACAACGTCAAACTAATCAGCACTCCTATGGCTACTTCAACCAAACATGAACCAGATGATAGTGGCAAACCCGTAGATCAACGTAAGTATCGAGGTATGATAGGCAGTCTACTCTATCTTACTGCAAGTCGCCCTGATATTATGTTTAGCGTTTGCCTGTGTGCTAGATATCAAGCAAATCCTAAGGAATCAAACATGACCGCGGTTAAGCGTATCTTTCGATACCTTAAGGGTACGGTTACAGTGGGCCTATGGTATCCCAAGTCAACATCATTTGACCTCATTGGTTACTCTGATGCTGACTTCGCTGGATGCAAGGTCGACCGTAAAAGTACGAGCGGTACGTGTCATTTATTAGGAAAAGCTTTAGTCTCTTGGTTTAGCAAGAAGCAGAATTCTGTCGCACTATCCACAACAGAAGCTGAATACATCGCAGCTGGGCGTTGTTGTGCACAAATTCTGTGGATGAAGCAAACCCTTGAAGACTATAATTTATCTTTCATGTATATTCCAATCTTTTGTGACAACACTAGTGCTATAAACTTGACTAAGAACCCCATTTGTCACTCACGCACGAAGCACATTGAAATTTGTCACCACTTTTTGCGTGATCATCAGCAAAATGGCACGATTAACTTAGAATTTATTGACACTGATCATCAGTTAGCAGACTTCTTCACAAAACCATTATCCGAAGAGCGCTTCAATTTTCCTTGTCGTGAACTTGGAATCTTAGATGAAGCTGTTGTAAATTATGATAAACCTGCGTAAATATCGAGTATATCTTGATTCTATTATGATGAACTTGCTATGGGTACAAGCCGAAAGGGTCCTTCTGACAACAAGGCGTAAAAGCCTAAGCGACACGGTGCACTAGTCCTCAGGACTACCGCTAGCTGGGATCCGGCCCCTGCAGCTAACCCATGACAACTTCAAAATATTGAATTACGATATAATTTCTTGTTTATTATATGGTTCATTCTCATTTATCACATGCTGAAATACTATTATTTTATTCTCATATTGCTGCTTCAGAATCAATTTATGTTATTCTTTTGTTTACTATTTGGGTCTTTCCTATCTTTATACTCATATCTGATATTGGTTTGTCTATTACTTAACCAATATTTTCCTGTTTCTGCCTGATTCCCATTCTGTGACCAGGATCCAGAATTTGGGCCGAATTCTGCTCCTAGCAGAGTTCGGGCCGAATTCGGCCCGACTATTCCAGAACCGGGAACAGCCCCAGCCGTTGATCAAAATATTGATCCAATGGTCATTATTTGACCCGACCAAGAGAAACCCTTCCCCTATATTCGGTTTCTCTTTCATCTCCTTCCTTCTTGCCACCTTTCCACCTTCTCAAATACAATTCTATCAAAACCCTAACCCTACTTTCTCCTCTTTTGTGCTCCATTCTTCCCCAAACTCAAGGAGAAGGCTTATTTTTTAATTCTCTTCCATAGTTCATCACTAGTTTGAGGTATAATTCCTTACTTTTCTATATCTCAATTTCTTTCATTATCTATTGTGTTATGGCCCCTCGATTGCTCAACCGCTGGAAGAGACTTCGGACTGAGGGCGCATCCTCGTCGAATGCTCCTCCTCCCGTTGAGCCGCCCGTTGCACCACCCGTTGCACCGGCCATTGAACAACAAATCCATCCGTTGTTCAATCCTCCGCGTCCCAATGATCCAAACACTTACGACGACCGAATTCTTGTATCACTAGACGCCTCAAATGATTGGTTTAGTGATTTTTGGACACGTCCAGTTTTTGCGGGACACCCCATCAACTTTACCATATTCTCATAATATGATGCACTATTTCGTGACCTTTGCCTTGATGAACTCGTTACTTCTAATTCGGTCATTTATCGTAGTGCCATTCAAATGTTTTACTGCAACTTGACCTATGATGACACTCATATTTATTCATGAGTTGCGGGAATTGATATCTCCTTTGATGATTTTGAATTGGCCGAATATCTTGAGCTTCAAGAACCTAATTCTTGGGAAAAGCTTGTTGAAGCTAGATCCTTTATCTTTCCCGAAGGGATTTCTCTAGAGAGCTTCAAGGACGACCTGTGTAGCCCTAACACACGTCCTCGTAAGCTCTTGGCAAAATTCCTCAATCCTTATTTCTATGAGCTTCATCGGATCATTTTCAACACCATTCTACCCAAAGCGGGTTCTACCGATGAAGTTACTTATTTTGAGATTTCAGCATTGTACCATCTCCACTTCCATGTTCCCTTTAACCTCCCACGCACAATGATGGATTGGATGATCAACTGTAGGAAGAAACCAAGATCTTTGGTTTATGCATTATACCTTCCTACGATCTTTCGTGCGTTCCATGTACCCCTTGATGAGTGTCCATTCTTACCTGCCCCTGCCTTTCTCTCTAAGGCAAGGAGGCTTCAGGCGGCCATCGGCTCACCAGTAGTGTCTGAGCATTCTGATGATGAGCCAGAGGCCCCTCCTCTCGGACAGGATCCTCCTCCTCCTCCTGCCACTCTTGAGTCTCTTCAGGCCATGCTCCGAGATCGCTTCACTTTGGAGGACGATCGATGGACTCAGCTGGACTATCGGACTACCTTGCAGATGAGTGCTATCAGCAACCCGCTGCATGATATTCGGTATTCCATGTCTCGTCATCCTTCCATGCCCATTCCTATGGAGCGAGACCTAGGTCGTGAGGGATTCCGTATCGATGACCCTTGGGTTCGTCGCTATATGGATCCGGATGCGGCTTTTGTGGACCCACGTCGCTCCTTTACTGATGCTTCGGACGACGTCGGGCCCTCTCATGCTCGATGATGGATATGCACCACTTGTGATGCTGCTACTGCTGATCTTAGATTATGTTTATGCATTTTGCTTTAGTTACTTTTATGTACTTGATTTGTAGTAGACTTTTTATGAGTTGTGCTTTTGAGACTCTGGCAGTACTATTATCAATTTCCTTGTTCTTATGACTCTTGGTTATTATCTTAGTTTATATGCAGTTTCTTCTCTTTTTGGTGTGTTTGCCAGTTATCATTTATATATCTCATATTGCTAAATGCCAAAAGGGGGAGATATGTGTATATTTCTGTTCTGTTTGGTTTATATGTGCTTTCGGAAGAATATTATTAACAGGCCAACAAGATTCACAGCATTGTTTATGGGGGAGCTATTCTTAAGCTCGGTACAAATTATGGGGGAGCTATGTCGTTACATGTGTCCAGGTATGGATATTGAATATACAATTATTATTTTGTCAATTATCAATATGGAGGAGATTGTTGACACAAAGTCACAGTCAACCAAATATTGATAACATTGACTAAATAATACTTGTGACAATTCAATACGACACACGACGACAACATCCAGTTCAAGCCAGACGACAGCTCATTTTTGTAGATGCGAGTCGTTTTTCGAGTCTGTACTTTTATATTTTATTGAGTCTAGAATGATTGTAAGCTGAGTTATGCTAGGCTCTTGAGACTCAACCCATAACCTATCCAAATCCATAAAGCTCCACATCCAAAATCAGCCCACTGGACCCTTGGACCCATTCTGTGCTCTGAAGACAGAGTTCGGGCCAAACTCTGCCTCTACACAGAGTTCGGGCCGAACTCTGTCCCCTAAAAATCAGCACCCTAATTTTTAGGGCTTGCTGGTTGCTAGTTGTCCAACGGCCAAATATTTGAAAATTCCTACCAGAATTCTGGCCGAATTCTGCCTGATAAAAACCTATAAATAGGCCAAGAATTCTCTCATTTTCAATTATCCAATCTTCTCTTCTCTTCTCTCTTAAGCTCAATATAAGCCATACCCTTCTTCATCTACTAGCCACAAGTTTCCTAAGTCTCGAGTGCTCAGCATCTCTCAGTTAGGAGTCTTGTGCAAGAGTTCAAGAAGTAGCTTGGAAAATTCCAAGCATCGCCACTGCGATCCATTGTAAGAAGTTGACGTGCTCTTCTGAAGTAAAGGCACGGGGTGTAACTACTATTTCACAAATAGTAGATTTAATCCTGAGTTAGAGTTCTCAGGCCTGGACTAGTCCTCCACGAGGGAAACCATGTTAAAATCGGCTGTGTTTGCGTATGCTCTCTCGCTCCTTATTTATTTTCCACATTTACTCTGATTAATTTTAGATTGTGAAAGAGTTGATTTTTAATTGGTTATTATTACTATAACTCTATTCACCCCCCCTCTAGAGTTGCCATCTTAGTGCATTGGACTTTTGGCTAAGAGGTTGAGCTAGCTAGCTAATGATCTTGGCCCAAAGCCCATTCATATGAAACCCTAACCCAAATTCTCTACATGGCCAGCCACAACAGCCCAAGAGTGACCTAATTTCAGCCTATATAATATCTCTACATGACCACTTGCCTCTTTTCGAACACTCCCTTTTAGAAACCCTAATTTCTTCCCCAAATTACCAAATCTCACCATTCCTCCACCAAATTGATCCTAATCTTTTGAATTTGGATCTAAATCTGGAATAGAGATTGAAGGAGGCTAGCTTGCAAGGAGGGAAGCCCATTTGGATACTGCTTGAGGAAGGGACTTCACAATTTAGGGCTTTTTCTTGGAGATTCACTCTCAATAGGTAATCCCTTCAAATCACCTCTAAATTTTGATTTCTTTCCATAAATGCATCCATCTAGGTGTCTCCTAGCTGTAGAGTAAGTTTGGTAAAAATTCGTGTTGATTTGGTGTCCGTATCGGACACGTATCAGTGTATGTGCATAAGTGTTCGATGAAATGGTTGAATGAAATTTATTTTGTTATTTTTGAAATCTATTTGAATAGGATTGTATCCCTATATGTGTACTTTGATTTTCGTGAAGACTGAGCCTATTTTTGTGTCGTGTCTATGTCCAAAATGGCCACGGATACGCAGCACGAGCCCCCTCACGGTTGCCCTGCTACCCGACCCTGTTTGAGGATACGACACGCTATATGGACACGTGCCACTTGACACAGAGGTGGGGGCAACCTCTGACAACCACTCCCCGAGTTTGAGACACTCTCGTGTCGAATCGGACACGGGATCTGACCTACACTGATTTTGCCTATCACTGTGCGCACGGTTCAGTCGCGTTTGAAACGCGTCTCGTGCGACACGTGGACATGTCGTGGTCATGTTTCAGTGTGTCGACCCTCTAACCCTAGTCCCCTTCGACCACTGTGCACGAGCATGACCCTTCTCGTGCTGTGTGTCGAGCCCAGTCAAGCTCGACATGGCCGCACGAGGCCCATATTGTACTTTTTTCTGACACAGTATATTTTGATGGTTTTGACACGATTGTGTCCACTTCGTGGACACATCTAGGCTTGTGAGGACACGTGGGACGAGTACCTACCTCTGTACACCTATTTTATTTAATGATTTCGAGTTTTTGTTAGAAATTGGATTTCGATTTTGAGTTTAACATGTAAATAATATTTTTTTTTCCAGATTTTGTTGTTTGTGATTGGGATGTGATATTTTCTGAGATTTGGATATATTTATATGGTGATTTCAATTCCTGATATTGTGTGGGCTGGGTTTTAAACTTTTGGTTTGGTTTTGATTCAATTTCGAGTTTGTTTGAATGAGTTGGATTCGAATTTTGGCTTCATGTGAACTGTTGTTCAGTTGAAACATTTCTCAGGTTTCACCTAAGTATTCTCAGGCTACTAACCTACTTGATCTCAATACAATTCCTGAGATTCATTTAGGAGGGTCATTTCCAGTATTTTGTATGTTTGTATGTATGCAGGAAAGTATACATGTATGTAAGTTTGTATGTAATTCATTCTCAGGTTTGTCTTGAATGTGTATCTCAGTTTTAGTTTAGGTTTCTTTGAATTCAATTTTAGGTTTTTTATGTTTTGGATTTTGTTGATTGGGTTAACATGTTAAATTGATAACTGAGATTGATAATTGAAATGTAGGTTTGTATGTAAAATTTATCCTAACTAAACTGTTGAACTGAAACTGAGTTTTAATGCAAAATCAAAATGATATTGGTATAAATATATACATGTACGTACATGTATAAACCTGTGTATGTATTCACTGCTAGCCCATGCCATGAACCTGAGAAACACACATCCACACATTGCTGCATTTAATATTGACACAATTTTTGACACTCGTGTCTGATACAAATTCAATCACTACACTTGTGACACATTCTCTGTCACACTCATTGTTGCACACACTTGTATGAACACTGTTGTGACACTCTTTACTCGACTGCTGCACTACTTGTTTTGACTCATACTCACCTCACTCAGAGACACTTGGACACCTCTTTGGCACTCCTTGTATACATGTTTGACACTTGGCACATGATACACTTGTTGACACTCATTAAACACCACTCAACACTTATACTGCTGCACACACATGTATGAACACCTTGCTCTTTGACACATCATGACACTTGACACATTTTACTCTCACCTCACTGTATTGCACTAATCATTGCATCAATTCTCTGTTACACTAAGACACACACATACCCTATCACTCTCTTACCTGTACACACACACACCACTCACTGTCTACACAGACACACACTTTTCTATCTATGTATATAATGTAATACATGAATAATGTAATGTATGTAAGGTATGGATGCAATGTAAAAATACATGTAGTGTATGTATGTAAACATGTATGTATGTATTTAGGTATGGTATATAGACTTGTGTGGTTCATTTTGGCTTGATAATGTGTTTGAGTGCTAGCCTAGGCTTGGTTAGGCTTAGTGAGACTTGTTGGACTAGGCTTGGACCTAGAATGGCTTAGTTAACCTAGATTGACTAGTGTAGTTGACTAGAGTTGACCAAGAGTTAATTTTAGTCTAAAATGACCTAGAATTCATATAGAATGCATTGTAATCTTCAGTGTTACGATTCTGGACATGTTGTGACTGTATTGCTCTAAATAGGACTCATCTACTCTGTTTGGACATCTACACTTACCAGATACTCAGGATATCAGGCGAGTACATTCTCTGATCATTTCATACTTGTTAGGATTTATATTCTTGCTCTAGATTACTTTACTTGATGTTGTCACATTGTTAACACGGATTTGTACTATATGGATCTTTATATTGAGATGTTATCCCCCTCGGGAGCATCGGGTACATTATGTCATATGCGTTTTACTTTCATCATGTACTCCTGTGCTTTTACTATTCATGTACAGTCTTGTGATTCATGTACTCTCATGTTCACAGAGCCCTCATGTATATCTTCATGTGTACCTATTTTTGGGCCCTTATGTAAAATATTGTATAATAACATAACTTGTCTGGATCCTTGTGTATTGATTGGGGTACGGGGGAGTAGAAGCAGTCATGTGAGCAATCCTAAAGTAGTCATTGTATAAACTCTTTAGTGTAATCATGTACAAATTCAAGCCGTTCGCATGTCTATCTTGTACTCTACATCACTAGTCACTGATAGTTCTCTAATTATAGTAGCTATTTTTATTACAGTTCTCTTTTTTACTATATGTACTTTCTTTCAGCATTTCATGTATTTTACTCTATTGCATGCTTCATATTCCTATCTTGATATGAACTGTTGAGATTATGTGCTCATTCCTTTCCTGACTGGACCTGTTGAAAATATTACAGAGGATGACGAGTGTAGGAACGAAATCATAAAGCAGAATACTCTAGAGGGGGTGAATAGAGTAGGCAGCGAAATATTGCTAATTAAAACTTGTCAGCAGTTAGATCACAGATATAATAATAATCATAAAATAAATAACAGTAATGAAAAAGAGATCATAAGGCAAACGCAAATACTGAGATTTATACTGGTTTTCCTTTTGTGAGGACTAGTCCAGTCGGAAGATCTCTAGCTTCCAGTTGAATCTACTATTGGAAAATCTTACAAGTTTTTATACGAAGTCCTTGCAACTTCTACAGACGCGAGCTTTGATACGAAGAACTCGACCAACTTCAATTGTGAAGAGTGAATCTTCAATCAAGCCTCTGATTACAATCGCTCTGAAACTTCTAGACCGTACCACTCTGGCAAATCGACTAGAGGATTGTAACTGGCTTGGGATTTGAAAATGGAAGCTTTTTAGAACTCTTTGGAAGAAATATAAGCTTTAGAAGAGAAGAGATTGAAAGTGAATTAGTGTTTTGAAACGATCGAAATCCTTCTCTATTTATAGTTTTCCCAAAGGCAGAACTCTGACAGAATTTGGACAGAATTTAGACAGAACTCTTTATAACCATCCGCAACTGAAGGGAGACCAAGTAATCAAACGTTCACATAACATTCAACTTGGCCGAACTCTGGCCGAGTTCTGTCAGGGTTTGGTCAGTTGATTATGTGAAATTTTTTTTTGGCTTTTTGAAAATCCTTCATAAGCTTTTTGTAAAACAGATGTTTTTCAAAAACATAGGTCATTTTGAAAAGATAGGTCAGTTTTGAAAAACATTTTCGGATAGCTTATTTGCCAGTACGACTTGGTGTACAATATATTCCTAGACTCAATAAAATAAAAAATTATATTGCTTTGAAGGAAATACATTCTTGAGTGGCAAACAGCTTCGATCTTGAACTAAGTAGATATCCATCTTTGATCAGTGTCCAAAACGTCGTTAGTAAATATCTGAATTGATTCGTATATCGAGACAGAGTTTGATCAATTATTAAAATCAGGTTTAACCATGATTAATGGGCCAACAACGAGGACCTTTGCCCTACCTATTATGGAGCTACCATAGATGACACCTGCGACTTGGACCTTCAACAGGATCCATCAGCAGTAGAGGATGCCACCCCGATAGTTTAGGCTAGTTAGCTTAGACTTCTATCTCAATTTGATGTCTTGTCTCATTTGGATACATTTATGTTTATATTTGGGATCTTGTTATTATTCTGGATGTTGTAGAGATGTTATCTTAGACACTTAGACTTCTTCTCCTATTTGTATCTCATTTGATGATTTTTATTATCTATCTATCTTATCGTACTTCTACCTTCGTTGTGATTGAGCTTTACATTTCTGTATTGTCCTCCGTTTGGAGTGTATATACTGTACAGTTACCTTATAATTGTTAGATGTATGTGACCTAAGATAGCGTTCTACCGTCGATACTGTGGCGTAGGCTAGACATACCCACTTCTTGTTTCCCTATACTGGGTACGGGTCGTGACACGTTTTTAGTGGTGGCCCATGTAGGTCGAGAGTCGCATTATTACGATATCGTAGTAGCACAACGACTTAGTTGTACTGCTACGAGCCTGCGATAGAATATAGGAAGTAAGGTGTTAGAATTAGTGGATACTCAATCACAGTTAGAAATCCTTGAGAGATTCCTAGGACGACCCTTGAGAATCTTATTTAAACTTCAATTTGAGATCCCTTCCTTTGTTTTGTTCACCCTTACTCCTTGTTATTGAATTTGATTTTTGATCGATCGTTCTTGATTTTGATTTTCCTATCGAGATGAATTTTATGGCCTGAGTTATGATATTTTCTGATAACATATGTTGACGGGAATAATGGGGATGGTAAAACGTCTACTTGATTATGGAACCTGGAGTTTATCGCAGCCATATTAGCCGGCGTGGCAGAAACGTAGAGACCTGACTTCGGATGTACATATCTTGGTTATGAGATTTAGAATTTCTCGCAGCTATACTAGTCGACATAGCGAGAATTCTAGACGATATAATTATAGAGGTGCATACCCCAGTTATGGAATCTCTTGTTTATCGCAGCCTTGCTTACTGGCATGGCGAGGATTCTGAGTAACATAATTTTGGACAGACGCATATGATTATCAGATTGTATCTTGAGAAGGTTTTTAAACATATCATCTCTATCGTACCCTTCTGTTGTTATAAAATTGTATTCCATCATCAAATAACTTAAGAATAGGGATATTTTAGTTTTTGTAGAGCTTATTCATATATAGTTCTTTTATAGTGTAATGATATGATGACTTGCAGAGTGTCTGTACCCTAGAGATGATAGTTAGCATTGGTATTAGAATAGTAACCCATTGTAGATGATTCTTCTGTTATTTACAATACCTACCAATTTTCATATAGGATGTTAGTCTGTCTTACAGCCTTGATGATTTATTATTTTCCTTATCCTTTCTACTAGGGCACCCATGACCAGAGCCTGTCCTTGAGATAGCTGTAGCTTCGCCTGAGACTGAGAGTCTTCCTCTGCTCCCTATAGTGGTATCCCATACCATATTCTCGGGAGGGTTGTTTCCTGATGGAGCTCAGATATTCGGACTTCTCCGGGATGTGTTAGAGACACAGAGAGTTCAGGCTGAGATCTTGAGGAAGCAGTATCTAGTTCCACCTAGAGCCTCAGAAGTACCCAGATTTCCAGCCTAGACCTTAGTATCTCTTTTGAGATAATTGATACACCCCACATTGTTTGTATGTTTTGATACCTTGTGATTGCTTTGTGCTGTAGTATGACTAGAATGGCTAGATGGGAACCCTAGAGAGAGTATTCTAGGTAGACAAATATTCTTTCTGTGACTTTGATTTCTGGGACGTTAGATATGTAAATCTTTGGAAACTTCCTTTATAAGTTTGTAGTAGACAAGATTATCTTCACATTGATATATTATCTTTCACTCAAACTTGTTCCCTTGTACTACTTTTGTATCGCAGCTTTCGGTCCAATTTAGGCTATTTGACCATTCCCACTTTAATTATGATTATCATATGCATATTGCCATGACTTTTAATTTAGGAGCACAAGATTAGTTGTTTTCTCAAAACCAACTTCACATGCATGACCTATACATGACACCCTACACCCATGACCTTCGTATCCTACTCGGACACGCCATCTTGTGCTTCATCATTATCATATGACTTTTCTGACACAAGACTCCATCTTGATTTACCCCACAAAGTTGTTTTTATTTCCGATTCGAATTAGGGACACCTTTTCGACACAAACCTGTCGACCCAAATTTGGGATATGACCCATTTTAAGCCTACTACCCATATTTTACTTGTTGACCTTGTGTGCTGCTAGGTAGAAGCTTCGACCTTGATTGTTGGGGGTTTGACCTAGAAGGAGTACGACCACTCTTAATTTCGAGGACGAAATTCTTCTAAGGAGGGTAGACTTGTAACACCCACTTTTCTAAATGAGTGTAATTTTGAACTTTTTTAATTTTATTCTTTCAATAATGAGATTTAAATCATGTATAATTTTTAGTAATTTTTAATTCTTTTTAAAACTATTTTAATGGGTGAATTGTGATTTTGATGTTTTGCTAGTGAAACCCTAGATACTACTTGACCTGGAGGCTAACCATGACCATGGGAATCTAACCATGTGATTAGGGTGATTTATTTCTACATTTTTTCCTAAGGATATTTTGGTTATTTTGATTTTCGTGAATTATTTATTGCATTGGTGTTGTGATTTTGACTTTTGGTAGTTATAACTTTAGAAACTAGCCTAGAGTTTGACTTTGACTTTGGTAACTAGTTAGCATGGTGTGGGACCCTAATCTAACTTAAGTTGGTCTTAGTTGACTTGAGTGTGGCTAAGTTTCATGGAGAGATTGGGTGTTTAGTGCATTGGACTTTTGGCTAAGAGGTTGAGCTAGCTAGCTAATGATCTTGGCCCAAAGCCCATTCATATGAAACCCTAATTCTCTATATGGACAGCCACAACAACCCAAGAGTGACCTAATTTTAGCCTATATAATATCTCTACATGACCACTTGCCTCTTTTAGAATACCCCCTTTTAGAAATCCTAATTTCTTCTCCAAATTGTCAAATCTCACCATTCCTCCACCAAATAGATCCCAATCTTTTGCATTTGGATCTAAATCTGGAATAGAGATTGAGAGAGGCTAGCTTGCAAGGAGGGGAGCCCATTTGGACATTGCTTGAGGAAGGGGACTTCACAATTTGGGGCTTTTTCTTGGAGGTTGACTCTTAATAGGTAATCCTTTTAAATCACCTCTAAATCCTGATTTCTTTCCATAGATGCATCCATCTAGGTGTCCCCTAGCTGTAGAGTGAGTTTGGTGAAAATTCGTGTTGATTTGGTGTCCGTATCGGACATGTATCAGTGTGTGCATAAGTGTTTGATGAAATGTTTGAATGAAATTTATTTGTTATTTTTGAAATCTATTTGAATAGGATTGTATCCCTATATGTCTACCTTGATTTTTGTAAAGACTGAGCCTATTTTTGTGTCGTGTCCATGTCCAAAATGGCTACGACCATGCAGCACGAGCCCCCGTACGGTTGCCCTGCTATCCGACCCTGTTTGCGAACACGACATGCCACGTGGACACGTGCCACTTGACGCAGAGGTGGGGACAACCTCTGACAGACTACTCCCCGAGTTTGAGACACTCTCATGTCATATCGGACACGGGATATGACCCACACTGATTTTGCCTGTCACTGTGCTCCCCTCGACCACTGTGCACGAGCACGACCCTTCTCGTGCTGTGTGTCGAGCCCAGTCGAGCTCGACATGGCCGCACGAGGCCCATATTGTACTGTTTTCTGACACAGTATATTTTGATGGTTTTGACACTATTGTGTCCACTTTGTGGACACGTCTAGGCTTGTGAGGACACGTGGGACGAGTACCTACCTCTGTACTCCTATTTTATTTAATGATTTCGAGTTTTTGTTAGAAATTGGATTTCGATTTTGAGTTTAACATGTAAACAATATTTTTTCTAGATTTTGTTGTTTGTGATTGGGATGTGATATTTTCTGAGATTTGGATATATTTATAGGGTTATTTCAATTCCTGATATTGTGTGGGCTGGGTTTTAAACTTTTGGTTTGGTTTTGATTCAATTTCGAGTTTGTTTGAATGAGTTGGATTCGAATTTTGGCTTCATGTGAACTGTTGTTCAGTTGAAACATTTCTCAGGTTTCACTTAAGTATTCTCAGGCTGCTAACCTACTTGATCTCAGTGCAATTCTTGAGATTCATTTAGGAGGGTCATTTCCAATATTTTATATGTTTGCATGTATACAGTAATGTATACATGTATGTAAGTTTGTACGTAATTCATTCTCAGGTTTGTCTTGAATGTGTATCTCAGTTTTAGTTTAGGTTTCTTTGAATTCAGTTTTAGGTTTTTTATGTTTTGGATTTTGTTGATTGGGTTAACATGTTAAATTGATAATTGAGATTGATAATTGAAATGTATGTTTGTATGTAAAATTTATCCTAACTAAATTGTTGAACTGAAACTGAGTTTTAATGCAAAACCGAAATGATATTGGTATAAATATGTACATGTATAGTACATGTATAAACCTGTGTATGTATTCACTGCTAGCCCATGCCATGAACTTGAGAAACACACATCCACACATTGCTGTATTTCATATTGACACAGTTTTTGACACTCATGTCTGATACACATTCAATCACTGCACTTGTGATACATTCTCTGTCACACTCATTGTTGCACACACTTGTATGAACACTGCTGTGACACTCTTCACTCGACTGTTGCACTACTTATTTTGACACATACTCACCTCACTCAGAGACACTTGGACACCACTTTGGCACTCCTTGTATATATGTTTGACACTTGGCACATGATACACTTGTTGACACTCATTAAACACCACTCGACACTTGTACTGGTGCATACACATGTCTGAACACCTTGCTCTCTGACACATCATGACACTTGACACATTTTACTCTCACATCACTGTATTGCACTAATTATTGCATCAATTCTCTGTTACACTAAGACACACACACCCTATCACTCTTTTGCCTGTACACACACACCACTCACTGTCCACACACACACATACTTTTCTCTCTATGTATATAATGTAATGCAAGAATAATGTAATATATGTAAGGCATGGATGCAATGTAAAAACACATGTAGTGTATGTATTAAACATGTATGTATGTATTTAGGTATGGTATATAGACTTGTGTGGTTTATTTTGGCTTGGTAATGTGTTTGAGTGCTAGCATAGGCTTGGTTAGGCTTAGTGAGACTTGTTGGACTAGGCTTGGACCTAGAATGGCTTAGTTGACCTAGATTGACTAGTGTAGTTGACTAGAGTTGACCAAGAGTTGACTTTAGTCTAGAATGACCTAGAATTCATATAGAATGCATTGTAATCTTCAGTGTTACCATTCTGGACATGTTGTAACCTGTGTTACTCTAAATAAGACTCATCTACTCTGTCTGGACATCTACACTTACCAGATACTCAGGATATCAGGCGAGTACATTCTCTAAAGATTTTATACTTGTTAGGATTTATATCTTGCTCTAGATTACTTTATTTGACATTTTATTCCCCTCGGGAGCATCGGGTACATCATGTCATGTGCGTTTTACTTTCATCATGTACTCCTGTGCTTTCACTATTTACGTGCACTCTTGTGATTCATGTACTCTCATGTTTACAGAGCCCTCATGTATACCTTCATGTGCACCCATTTATGGGCCCTCATGTGAAATATTGTACAATAACATAACTTGTCTGGATCCTTATGTATTGATTGGGGTATGGGGGAGTAGAAGCAGTCATGTGAACAATCCCAAAGTAGTCATGTTATAAACTCTTTAGTGTAATCATGTGCAAATTCAAGCCGTTCGTATGTCTATCTTGTACTATACATCACTAGTCACTGATAGTTCTCTACTTATAGTATCTATTTATATTACAGTTCTCTCTTTTACTACATGTACTTTCTTTCAGTGTTTTATGTATTTTACTTTATTGCATGCTTTATATTCCTGTCTTGATATGAACTGTTGAGATTATATGCTCGTTCCTATCCTGACTGGACCTGTTGAAAATATTACACAGGATGACGAGGACCTTTTCCCTACCTATTATGGAGCTGCCATAGATGACACCTGCGACTTGGACCTTCAGCAGGATCCATCAGCAGTAGAGGATGTCACCCCTATAGTTTAGGCTAGTTAGCTTAGACTTCTATCTCATTTTGATGTCTTGTCTCATTTGGATACATTTATGTTTATATTTGGGATCTTGTTATTATTCTGGATGTTGTGGAGATGTTATCTTAGACACTTAGACTTCTTCTCCTATTTGTATCTTATTTGATAATTTTTATTATATATCTTATCGTACTTCTACCTTAGTTGTGATTAAGTTGTACATTTCTGTATTGTCCTCCGTTTGGAGTGTATATACTATACAGGTCCCTTATAATTGTTAGATGTATGCGACCTAGGACAACGTTCTCCCGCCGACACTGCGGCGTAGGCTGGGCGTACCCATTTCTCGTGTCCCTACACTGGGTGCGGGTCGTGACACCTTCGAAGCTTGGGGCATGGATGTCATTGGTCCTATTAATCCTCCATTATCTCGAGGACATTGGTTTATCCTAGCTACAATCGATTACTTCTTAAAATGTGCCGAAGCTATACCCTTAGCAGAAGTTAAGACAAGAAGTGTCATCATCTTCATCAAACATCATGTGATATATAGATTCGGCGTTCCTCAGCGAATCATCCATGATAATGGACCTCAGTTCATCAGCCAGAAGTTCACTTGATTTTGTGATGAAAATCGTATCAACAATGTTGCTTCTACAACCTACAATCCCGCAGCTAACGGTTTGGCGTAAGCATTCAACAAAACGATCATCAAGCTTCTCAAGAAGTTTGTTTCTACCAATAAACGAAACTGGAGCGAAAAGCTTTGAGAATTTTTATGGGCCTATCGTACTACCATACATACTCTGACTGGCAGTACACCTTTCTTTTTGGTGTATGAATGTGAAGCTGTCCTACCGTTGGAGATTTAGATTCCATCACCGAGAATTGTTTTTGCCAACGAACTCACAACAGAAAATAATGATCGTCTTCGACTTCAGGAGCTTGAAGGACTTGACGAGAAGCGGCTACTAGCTCAACAACACGTCGAGCTATATTAAGCCCGTATCACAAAAGCCTTCAACCATAAAGTCAAAGTACGAGCATTTCAAAAAGGCGAGCTAGTCCTTACCGTCAGACGTACTATGACTATGACACACATGAGCAAAGGCAAGTTCGAACCAAAATGGGAGGGTCCCTACGTTATAAGCAATGTTTTCTCTAATGGAGCTTATCAACTGTCTGGGATGGATGGCCGAATCGCCATGATGCCTATTAACGGCAAATTCCTGAAGAAGTACCATGTTTGAAAGTGTGTACTATATTTTTTGACAAATATTGTACATACTTCAAATCTTTGAATCCCTAACGAAGTCTATCTAGATCTTATCATCATTTACAACGTCTACTGCATCATTACAAACATCATCTTTTGAAACCCAGCTATTTTAAAAGATATCATGTTCTTGAGTCCCAGTTGGCCCAAGAATAATCAATAGATATGCGAATTCGTGTCCACATTACCTCTGAATTCTGTTATCTACATTAATGACTCATCACGTCCACATTATCTCTGATGATGTCGTCTCAGAAATGACAATATTTTAAGTTATATTCTGTCATGTCCATATTACCTCTGAACATATATAATAAGTATTGTTATTTTCGTATTGCACGATTATTTGTCCAGATTGAATCTATTTTAGTATACGCTTGTTTTCGGTGACTTGTGAAGCCTTTTGACCTCAAGAAAACTATTGGTAATGATCCTAACATCTTGTTCTATCATTCTAATATGCTTGTTGGTCAACTCGTCGAGTTTTTTTTTTATATTTTTAAAAAATTTGTTTCTGTCGTACAAGTTATCGAACGTAGGAAATCCTTGAAACCAATGTCGTTTTCGAACTTGAACCTTCATAGCACTTTTCTAAAATATTTATTTCGTGTCTTTAGTTGTAAAAACCTATATTTTCTTATTTTTCTGAATTAGTTCTGAATTATTACTTATTAAAAATCTACTTGTTTTCAGGTCCGATCCGCTCGACAAGTTGGCTAACGGTGCTACTAGTTGATATAGTAATTTATATAATAGTTTCCTTGTAAATATTTTAGTTAAATATTATTTATAAATATTTTAACTAAATTTCCAGAATTAAAGTATTATATTTTTATTTTTTAAAAATATTATTTTACCATGGTAATATGATACTATATATAATACATATGGTTATTTACTAGTTTGATTAGAATATAGCAAGTTCAGACTATATATGGTATGGCTATATATGGTGTGAGTTGTGACATCGAGAGGTCATTAATTGGTAGTTTTGTTGTTCATTACAAGTTCATGATAGTGGACGTCGAGAGGTCATTAATTGGTAGTTTTGAAGTTCATTACGAGTTCGTGACAGTATGACTAGAGACCAAAGCCGGACTTTTGCACGTACAATTGGAAGATACAGGAAAGTGTACCTTACTAAGTTTTAATATTCGTTTGTTCCTTATCCGTTCCTTCGATTCTTATTCATATATTAGGGACGTAGGATTAGTTGATACTTCGCGTCCGAATATTATTCGGATGCCGATGTCAATCTACATATATCAGGTATAGACACTAGGCATGACGTTATATTTATTCGTATCTCATTGACATGATAGACCGTAGACCACTGAGACGATTATGATACGGAGTCTTACATGAAATATTCATGGTTATGGGCTTTGTGATAGGATACATGACTTGTTACTTGTACTGGAGATATATTTGACTTGACATGACTTGACTAGATAAATCTAGAACATGGGGTGGGGAGAACATACCAAAATGTCAGGCTACCTTGACATATTTGACCTCGTCTCTATAGCCGGGACTTGGTTGTTTCCTTATTCGTTTGCTACTGTCTCTGTAGCAGGGCTTTGGTGTTATTTTGACGTGTGTGCAAGGAACCACAACACAGTGCCTTGGGTGTTTTTCTGCTGAGGTGCTTGTGAGCCTTAGTGGATGAAGCCTGATATGCGAAAAGTATTCTCACGTGCATTTCATATAGATGGTTACTATTGATATTGTTGTGTACTTTGTACTTCTGTACTTTATTTACTGTTACTTGGCACGTATACTATGTACCTTGTTATGACCCCTGATGACCTGGTGATCTCTCTAGATAGTGGATTATGTAGAGATAGTTCGCTAATATGAGTAGTATTGATATTTTGATTCAGGTATTTATCGTGATTTCATATTTATATCCATTATTTGCGTTCTGCTTGTTAGCCTAATTTTATAGACCTATATTATTCTTCGGGTCTATTCAAACATATATGTTAATGTGCTACAGACCATGACATATATTGTCTATTCTTGATATTTATTCATTATGTGGATTGAGATATACGATAGATGATTTGATAGGTAATTTTAAATACCAAGACAACTTATACGTATTCTAGCAGGACTGGAGTCCACTAGTTGTGTACCTGGCATGTTTACGTATTCCTAGTCCTACGTATTTTGGGACTGGAGCATTACATATTATTTTGGTGGCCCATGTAGGCCAAAGCATATCGTCTCGGTTACGTTCCTGTACCGAACGAGTTTGCAATAAGATACTGTATTAAGGATCTCAATCCACAATTGCTTTAAAAATTCTTTTGATTTCATCTATCGCCCTTGGAACTCAAAATTTGCATTCAATTATCTTTATTGAACTCCTTACCCTGAATTTTCGCCTTTTATATTTTGGAAGGACGAATGCTCGTGCTTGACACTCCTTTGGATAGTACTTTATCATAGGATAAAAGGAGTTATTAGAACATCTTAAGCGGGATTGATTGTTGTCACGACCTGCACCCGCTTTTCGGAATACGAGTATGTAGCCAAGTCCAGCCTACGCCGCAGCATCGGCGGTAGTATGCTGTCTAGGTCTCAATGCCAATCTCAAATACAACAAACAAATATAATTGCTCATTCACAATAATTATTTTATATGCAAATCCAATAATACAAAAAACTGCTAAAATAAATAAATACAAGAAATGTCTAATCTATCTAGACTCTAAAGCCGGCCACCAAGGTTTCTATCTCCCCCGTATATTCTATAGTACAAAAGTAGGAAGCATGCCAAGTCATCTGCAACGATCCAGTCAGGAAAGGAGCAAAGTACAACCCTATTGCAATAATGTAACATAATATAAAATAAAGCTAGACAATGGAGATGCAATGTAACCGTAAAGGAACATGAACTGGAAACGATAACATGTACAAGAAACTACTAGCTAGCAGAAACATGTACGAATAAGACAACTGGAAAAAACATGAACAAGTAAAACTAATCAAACAGTGGTTTAAAATACCTTTCGACGTTTAAACCTTTCGACTGTGAACGGCCGGGCTAATATGGCACATCATACGATGGCTATCCATATTTTTGATACATCTAACCCATACGTGAGTGTAGAAGCTCAAAAAGTATGAGCATCATCATGCACTACTCATAATTGGCGCCAACACTCAAATATTCAAATGACGCTAGACAACAGATGGCGCGTGACATCAATTGGTGTGGACTATAAATGGCGCTGGCTGACATGTGGCAAGCTTCCTCGAGAAGATGAAACTGTTTTCATCATGACTGACAGCACGTCAGTCGAGAAAAATCCGTTCGAATCTCGAGCGTGCGGCGCTCGAGGAGATTATGTCAGATATGTCATATTTGTCATAATGATCAAACAGCTGTCTCGTGCATTTTACAGTTGTCGCTTGATAATCATTCAGAAAGATACTAAAACAACGATTAGCGCCTGGCACCACCCAACATTTGGCACTATCCAATCAAATCATCCAGAAGCAGTTAGATAATGTGGCGCGCATGCCACTAATCTCGAAAAATGTGTACGTGATACTGCCCACGACCAAGCGCATCTCCATCACAGAATGCTACGCGTCCAAGCAGTTAAACCAACCGTTCGTGCGACTAGGTGAATGGCGCACCAATTGTAGTAGGTGCCAATCAGGATAACTACTTAACAGTTATCTCTAAACTCTATAAATAGAGTTTCAAATCACTTCACAGACATCACTAATGATCATAATCTCCTGAGCACTTGCTGCAACCCTCTCCAAAGGCTTTCTTCTTCGACATCGCATCGTCCAAGAGATAATGTTTTCATAGGGAATTTTCACAGGGATCGCTAATGCCGGGCATGTCAAATCCATGCAGATTTCATTCATCAACCTTCAGAATTTTTGTATCCGACTACAGCATCATGGCCCTTCGAAGCTTGGGGTATGGGTGTCGTTGGTCCTAATAATCCGCCATCATATCGAGGACATCGATTTATCCGAGCTACAATCGATTACTTCTTAAAATGGGCCGAAGCTATACCCTTAGAAGAAGTCAAGAAAGCAGTGTCATCAACTTCATCAAACATCATGTGATCTATAGATTCGGCATTCCTCAGCGAATCATCCATGATAATGGACCTCAGTTCATCAGCCAGAAGTTCACTCAATTTTGTGATGATAACCATATCAACAATATTGCTTCTATAACCTATAATCACGCAGCTAACGTTTTGGCGGAAGCATTCAACAAAATGATCATCAAGCTTCTCAAGAAGTTCGTTTCTACCAATAAATAGAACTGGAGCAAAAAGCTTGGAGAATGTTTATGGGCCTACCGTACGTACTCCGACTGGCTGTACACCTTTCTTTTTGGTGTATGGATGTGAAGCTGTCCTACCATTGGAGATTCAGATTCCATCACCGAGAATTGTTATTGCTAACGAACTCACAACAGAAAATAATGATCGTCTTCGACTTCAGGAGGTTGAAACACTTAACGAGAAGTGGCTACTAGCTCAACAACACATTGAGCTATATCAAGCCCGTATCTCAAAAGCCTTCAACCATAAAATCAAAGTACGAGCATTTCAAAAAGGCGAGCTAGTCCTTACTGTCAGACGTCCTATGACTATGACACACATGAGCAAAGGCAAGTTCGAACCCAAATGGGAGGGTCCCTACGTTATAAGCAACATTTTCTCTAACGGTGCTTATCAACTGTCTGGAATGGATGGCTGAATCGTCACGATGCCTATTAACGACAAATTCCTGAAGAAGTACCATGTTTGAAAGTGTGTACTATATTTTTTTAACAAATATTATACATACTTCAAATATTTGAATCCCCAATAGAGTCTATCCAGATCTTATCATCATTGACAACGTCTACTACATCATTACAAACATCATCTTTGAAACCCAGCTATTTTAAAATATATCATGTTTTTGAGTCCCAATTGGCCCAAGAATAATCAATAGATATGCCAATTCATGTCCACATTACCTCTGAATTCTGTTATCTACATTAATGACTCATCACGTCCACATTATCTCTGATGATGTCGTCTCAGAAATGATAATATTTCAAGTTATATTCTGTCATGTCCACATTACCTCTGAACATATATAATAAGTATTATTATTTTCAAGAGATATGTCATGTCCAGTACCTCTAAACATATTTCTTATCTATTGCTTGTGTCTCAAACAGATACGTAATAAGTAATAGAGCCACCAAAAAGATTATCAGTTTTCATTTAATGACGAGTAAAAACATTAAAATTAATACATTTATCAAAATGATCAAAACAAAAAAGTTGTCACATCTGGATAGTTTCACTGGGAGGTTGGGTGCTAAGATCGGTGATCAGCCTCTTCAGAGAATCAACTCTTCCGTTTTGGAGTCAAGCACCCTTTGTCTGGACAAGTCTCTTACAGACTCTGGGTCAAAAGGTTGCAGTGAATTCACTTGGCGTTCAACTTCTACACCCTGAACTTGGACGAATTCATCTCATTGCCTCCTCAGATCATCCAGTCGACTTGAGGCAACTTGATACAGTTCAAGCACTTCTTCTTCACGCTTCTTGGTTGTTGTGATCACCTCACGAAGATTGGCCATCTCTGCTTCCTGCTCTTGAAGTCGAGTTTGGTATTCAGCTGTCTTTTTCTCTTTCTCTGCGGCTTCAGTCTTATAGAGCTCAATGGAAGTAGTAGCTTCAATGATGTTAGTCTCAAGCTCTCCAGATCGTGCTGAGAAGCGACTACTAAATCTTCCAGGGCTGCTTGTCGTGCTTCAGACTCACGAGCCATTGCTTCGCATTCTGCATCCACGAGTCTCTGAATGTTGCCTCTCGTCAGATCTTGGTAGGATTTGATAGGATCCTCAAGTGCATACAAGAATTGTTCCATGAAGTTGACTCTTTCAAGATTGCCAATATTACGGATGGCTTCAATGTCGAAAGAGGTCGTTCTCCTTACTGACTCGTAAGTGTGGCCTTTCTCCAAGACCATCTGAACAAGAGTTCTCAAAGGGGTGAAGAAAGCACTTGTATAAGTCTCGACGAGGCTATTTGTCATCGTCGATGCGCCAGGAGTCGCCACTTCAGCCCGAATCCCTCCTTCTGTAGAAGTTGGAGGAATCACGGATTGTGCATCGGAAGATTTTGATGCAGGCATCCTCGAAGAGCTTTCCTCTACAATCTGAGTCCCTATATTCAGAAGGGCCATGGTGGAGCTGAAGCTGAAAGCCGTAGACGCCAACGGTGCTGCAACAATAGTCCTTATGGGACCCTCTGCGATCAAAAAGCACAATCATTATATATCATGTCAAATAATATCAAAGGAGCAATGGTAAATAAAGTTAGAAGTTCACCTGAGTTTGGCAGCACATATGGAGTCCCACGAAGCGTAGTGTCTCGCTCCGTGATGAGCCTCGTCATGGTATTTCCAGAGACAGCCGCGTGGCTACTCCCAACTTCAGAACCACCTGACATGAATTCGACCTGGTCACCTAGGGCTGCCACCTCTGCCCCCTCCGTTTCAAAGATACGTTCAGCTGGGGTCTGAGCCTCAACTTCTTTAAGGTTTTCATCACCCTCGATATCAACATCCTCCTCCCTGTCATCACTAAGGATCTCATCGCCCTCGATGTCGATGACTCCTTCGATGTCAACATCTTCATCCTCGCTTTCATTATTTCCTGGGCCTTCATCGCTGTCATGGCCCGCACCCAGTGTAAGGGTGCAAGTGCGTAACAACGCCCAGCCTACGCCGCGAAATCGACGGTAGAACGCTATTCTAGGTTACTATCTAAAAGAATTCACACAATTATATAATATACTTGTTTTAAATATCAACTCCGAACGGAGGACAAGTATAGAAATAATATAACTCAATTACAGTCTAAGCACGATAGGATAACACAGAATTATATAACTAAAAAAAAACAAATAAAAACTACTAAATGATAATATCTCAAACAACTCAAAACAAGTCAAGTCTCAGATTATTATAATTCAAATTCTAAACATGAATTCTCTTGCAACTCTACTAGACTAGTCTCCCAATCACTCCTGAGAATCGGGACCAAAGGTAGCTAATCCCTCTCCAGATCCATGGCAAGTAGGACATGTATCCTCAGGGCTATCATCTGTAATATTTTCAACAAGTCCAGTCAGGACAGGAACAAATACATCTCATCAAGAAAATCCAAGTAAATGACAAAGACTATAAAACAATTATAGACAGTTGTATTGATGAAGCATGTAAGTTTTAGACCGTCTAAGATGTAAGCAACAGTAAAAAATAAGGAAAGTAAATGCTGTGAAAT
>JANAVB010033220.1:18605169-18615169 GCA_029216955.1 Iris pallida | reverse complement strand
GTTCGAGGCATTTCGTTCGATTTTGTGATTTGTGTTTGAATAGGAAAATCAATTTTTACCTCGCTTATACATTTCTGTTGCTCTGAACACAAATTAGTGTCGGGTTGAGTCGACACGAGCACGTGGACACGCGGTCGTGCACACACGCGCGCGGGCAAGAAGCTTGCCCTGCTGTTCGAGTGGCACTGCTCTGTTCACACAGGGTTTCAACCCACGAAACTTGACATGTGTGTCGCGTCCATGACTGACACAAGATCCCTAGAGTTTCAGGAACTCTCGTGTCGTGTCGGACACGATATGGCGTGTGCACGTGTCGTACACTGTGTAGTTCAGTGTTCTGAGATCGTATTTTTGATTTTAATTGATTTTTAATGCTTTTAAATTGTGTTTAATTGATTAGTTAAAACCTAAACATGTTGTTTAACCCCTGTTATATTAGGTTTATACGTTAGATTGGGTTAATGTGGAATATTGGGTTCGAAAGAGGCTTGAACTGCATATTTATGATACGTAGACTGATACACAGTATTTTTTTCCCATTTCCGAAACTGTTGATTCCTGTGTTAATCTAAGTTAGATTGTTGTTCTGTTGTTTGATGATTCTCACATGATTGTAGGTTCATATTAATGCAATATTTCATTCGATATAGGCTTTGGAAATTGATATGGGTTTTTGGTATTGGTTTGTTTATTCAAACTGTCTATTAACTGATTAAAAACCTGAGATTCATTGCTAACTGTTGCACTTTGATTCAAACTGAATATCTGAGATTCTCCTTGGTGTAAACCTGAGTTTTTCTCCTTCATTATCAAACTGAGTTTGTTGATTTTGTGCATGGCTTTTCTCTAATTACCTGAGATTGTAACTCAGAGAGTAGGAGTTGATTTTATGAATGTAGCTAACTGTTAAGAACCTGAGAATTGATGAACTGAGTTCCTCTTCTGTTTATTGAATGCCTGAGATTGGTTTACATGTGAGGGAGTGATTTTGAGTCACTGATTCCTGTCTTTCCCTCTCCTCTAAAACTGAATAGGAATGTTGATTATTATGTTTTAACTGAATTGGTTTTCCTGTGCAACCTAAATAACTAATATGGGATGGTGTTCCAGTTATGTCCAGAAACCTGAGATATACATTGTTTCATTGATTCCCTTTCATTTTCGAAAATCTGAGATTGCCTGTGGTTAATAACTGATATGGTTTTACTAGAAACCTGAGAATGTATTTGTTGAACTAATTTTTGGGGTAAAACTGAGATTGTATGGAAACTGAGAATAGCTTTTAAACCAGTACCTGAACTGTTTTCCTGATTCTTTCATTATATTTCAATATTGTGCTTCCTCTAAAAACCTGGGATGTTTTCCTATCAATTGAAAACCTGAGTTTTCCTTTGTATTAGATTGCAATGCTGTCATTTCTTCAAAACCTGATATGGATGTCTTTAAACTGTGATTTAGGTTCAACATTAATCTGTGTTTCACTGTCATGTATAAAACCTGAGTTCTTTGATTTAGCACTGATTATTTTTCCCTGTTCCAGTTTTTTGCAAAACCTTAGAATGGGTCATGAATCTGATTTTGGGTCACTATTAATAGTCAGGACTGTTATTGCCTTCCTTTCAGATTTTGTGTGGGTTCCTGCTTTCAGGAATGGCCCTATTTAACTGGAAATTGTTCCAGTCCCCCCTATGACTGATTTTCTGTGTAATGTATCACTGTTCAAGATCACAGATACACTCACACCCTCACTCTCTAGTCATACACACACACATACACTTGAACATGTGAGTTCCTCTCTCTCTATACAGATGTATGTATATATGTAGTGAGGGTTATATATATACTTGTATCCTATATAATATATCATAGTGTTGTACCTATATATATTAGTTATATATATATGATGTGTGTAAATGTATGTATATATATAATATAGTGTATTATATATTATGGCATAGGGCATGGGTGATATTGTATAGTGACTATTGGATAGATGTATCCTTAATAGACTATTAGACATAGTCATGTCTTGTGGTTATGTGTTATAGGTTGGTTAGGCATGGTATGCCTAGTTGGAATCTAGATAGACTGTTTAGCCTTAGTAACCTAGATTAGACTTGTTAGAACCTAGAATGACTTGCTAAACCTAGATTAGACTAGTTTGACTTAGGTTTGACTTGGTTGACCTAGTTTGACTTCTAGGGTTGACCAGAGTTGACCAAGAGTTGACTTTGGTCTAGATTGACCTAGATTCATGTAGAACACATTATAGTGCATTTCATTTCTATTCTGGACTTGTTGTGACTTGTACTGTTCTAAATAGGAGCCAGACACCACTCCTCGGACAGTACTTTCATCTCGGATATTTAGTTAGCAGGCGAGTACATTCTTTGATCTTTTCATACCTGTCTGGACTATATTCTTGCTCTAGATTACTCTACATGATGCTGACACGTATCTTTACGGATTAGTACTATATGGATCCCTTCCTGAGATGTTATCCCTCTACGGGTGCATCGGGTATTTTATGTTCATGTACTTTATCATGTGCATCAGGTACTCCTTGTACTCGTACTAGTTCATATTTTTACATGTTCTCATGTGCTTTCACGTGCCTCATGTACTACTCATTACATGAGTTCACATATCTTTAGCTGTATTCATGTGCCTATAACATAACTTGAATGGATCCTTGTGTATTGATTGGGGCGGGATGAGTAGAATTGGTTATGTGATCATTATCCCCAGTAGCTGTATAAATGTGCCTCCTTATTTGTATTCATGTGCCCCTAAGCCGTTTACATAACCATATTGTACTCTAAATCACATAGCCACTTACAGTCTTTAATATCATGTATTTACTTTCAGTTACAAAATATCTCCTGTTTACTTGTACTTCCATTCAGCACTTCTTGTATTTTACTCTATTGCATGATTTATTTTCCTAACCTGCTATGAACTGTTTGAGAGATATGTGCTCGTTCCCGTCCTGACTGGACCTGTTGAAATATTACAGAGGACGAGGCCGAGGCGTTCTGCCCTACTTACTACGGTGCCACACTAGATGAGTGCCTGAACTTGGACCAGCAGCAGGATCCATTAGCAGTAGACGACACTCCATTAGTTTAGGATTGTCTTACTTTTCTGGATCACTGTACTAGATTTTGAGATATTCTGAGTTATGTATTATTTTAGACACTTAGAATTCTGAATTGTATCTCTGTGATTCTCTGTTCTGGATATTTTATCCTTCATTATCATTCCATCTTACCTGTTCTACCTTAGTTGTGGTTGAGTTATATTTATGTTATGTCAACCCCATTCGGGGAGTATAACTGTTTTTACCTTCAACTGTTAAATGTTGTGACCTAGGACAGCGTTCGACCGCCGACACTGCGGCGTAGGCTGGACGTACCCACGTCTCGTGCCCTTACTCTAGGGTGCGGGTCGTGACATTATATATATATATATATAAATATTCTTGATATATATATATTATTATTTATTTTTTTAAAAACAAACTGAACGTTTATTGATGTATCAGGCACAAAATGCCAAAGCCTATACAAGTAAGCGCACCTAGCGTGAAGAAACAACAAAAGCTAATAAGCAAACCGAGCACCAGAGGGCGCTACAGACGGGCTAACGCAAAGCCTGCCAAAACCGGTCCGAGGAGTGGGAGCAGCGGTTCTTGAGTTTAAGAATCTGACAGAGGGTTTCTCGGATCAGTTGAGCTGCATTGTAATGGCGGTCTTCATACCTGAATTTGTTCCGGTTCTTCCAGAGGACCCAAATACCAGCGGCTGCAGCGATCTGATGACAATGGGAGTCGCCCCAGTTGACCAGGAGATCGTTGAAGCCCCCGGGCCGATGCCTCTTCCTGCATCGACGAACAAGATCACGCTAAATCTGATCAGCGAGATCTCCGGAAAGCAGAATGTGCTCCGCTGTTTCTGGTTTGTAGGAGGTGTAGCTGTGACAGCTGGATGCTAGGCTAAAGCCTGTGGTGGTTAGGGAGTCGTCGGTCGGAAGCTTCCTGCGCGGAGCTCTCCAGATCAGGAAAGACCACTTGATGGGTATACATGTTTGCCAGAAGTGAGCAATCAAAGTAGACGGCACGCCTCCGGCCCTGTCCTCGCGCCTGGCTGATGCCATCGAGAACGAACCTCCGAAGGTGGGGGCCCAAATTAGGGTATCCGGGAGATCGTTGATCCGCACGTCCGCGACGGCTATCTCGGTCGTCGCCTCCATCCCGATCCAATCTCTTATGCGCTCCCATCTCTAACCCAAATTGCTGCTCCATAGATCTCGGATCGTGCAGTTCGGAGGGGCGTTTGGGGAGAGATGGTACACCGTGTCACCAATCCACCTTTCGTGGCAAGGTGACGAGGTGCCGTTGCCAAGCCGCAAGCGGATAAGGGGTTCAGCTAGCTGACATCCGTGAAGAATACGATGCCAGGATACTGAGGAACGGTTGTTGGCCACCGCCGTCACTGGGTGTGCGTGTTGGAAGTATCTAGCTTTCATGAACCGCGTCTAGATAGAGTTATGTGATCTAATCTTCTACCACAGTTTCATGGAACAGGCGGTGCTTATTTGATGAATCCGAGGCCCCCTTCGTCCGTAGGTTTAGCCATCGTGTCCCAGCTGGCCCAGTGGTGCTTATGCTTACCATCTTGATGACCCCAGAAGAAGTTGGCAAAGAGAGTTTCCAGGGAGGATAGCACCTTCGAAGGCGGGGAACTGACGACTAGGGTGTAGATGGAGATGGAAGACAGAACGTGCTTGATGAGGATCATTTTGCCGCTTGGAGAAAGAGTAGCGTTGTGCCAGCCCTCGATCTTCTTCCTAAACTTGTTAACGAGCTCGCTGAAGATGTCCGAATTAGATCTACCGTACACCAATGGGCATCCCAGGTAGGATAACGGTGGGTATGCGGTGGTGAAGGAGGTGAGATTGGTGAGAGTGACCGAGTGGCTCCTATCGACTTTGTGGTGGGTGTATATGACACTTTTATCGCGATTGATCCATTATCCGAAACATCTGGTATATTTATCCAGGATGTTACAGACCACCTCCACAGATCCGACGTCACCGGAGGAGAAGCTTAGGATGTCATCGACGTAGGCCAGGTGGGTGATTAGGGGACAGCCGGCGGTAGTGTAAAAGTGGTAGAATCTGGGAATGTTGGCCATGCCGTTGAGATTTCTACTAAGGGCTTCGGCGGCAATGATGAATATGGTGGATGAAAGAGGGTCTCCTTGGCGAACCCCGTGGCTGGATTTGAAAAAACCTTCTGCTTGACCATTGATGACAGTGGAGAACCATGAGTTGCTTATGGATCTGTATATGACGTCTATCCATGTTTCGGAGAAGCCATATGCCCTGAGAACCCAAATCAAGAATTGCCAGTCCAGGCGATCGTAGGCCTTCTCCATATCAAACTTGATGGCGATATTACCCCCCTGGACGGGAATTTCATGTATGTTATTATCTCTTGGGCTAGAAGGATGTTATCAGTGATGTTCCACCCTGGAACAAAACTGTTCTGTTCTTCGAAGATGATCTTGGAGAGGATGTGGGCCATACGGGTGGCAATGATCTTGGAGATGATTTTGTTAGTGAAGGTGCATAAGCTGATCAGTCTGAAATCTTTGAAGGTCTCCGAGTTGTCTTTTTTAGGGATTAAGATGAGGTTGGCACGGGATAAAGATTTTGGATAGCACGCTTCTTGAAAGAAAGCGGTGGCGGCTTCGATCACATCGGTGTGAATGATGTTCCAACAGGACATGAAGAAAACCCCAGAGAATCCGTCTGGACCAGGAGTGCTGTGTTCGTCAAGGGCCCAGACCGCAGACTTAACTTCTTCCGCGGAAGAAGGGTTTAAAAGAAGTTCATTATCCTGCTCTTCTATTAAGGGAGGGACCTTATCCAGGAAGATCTCATCTTTGGTGACGATGTCTTAAGTAAAAAGTTTGGAGTAGAAGTTGGCAGCAGCCGCCTGGATGCTCCACTGATCTTTGAGTAAGGTGCCATTATCGTCAGAGATTTGATGAAGAGTGAGTTGATGCCTGCGTCCCCTAACGCAGGCATAGAAGAAAGCAGAGTTTCTGTCGCCCTCGATGTCCCAAGTCAATCTGGCTTTCTGCTTCCAGAATTTTGTCTCAACTTTTAGGCGGGATTTAAGGACAACATTGTTAAGGTTTAGTGGGGCTCGGTTCTCTGAAGAGCCATCCGCGGCAAATCTAATCTCAGCGCGAGTAACGTCGTCCTCCGTATTCTTGATTTCTTGGAAGATGTTGCCAAACGCGAGTTTACTCCATGAAGTCAGGGCGCTCATGGTGGCCTTAAGTTTGACGGCCACTCTGATAAGGGGGTCCGGGTTGTTCGTTGAATTCCAGGTAGAAGCAACGATGTTTTGGAATTGAGGGTGATGTCTCCAGAGGTTCAGGAATCTGGAGGGTTTTTTAATCGGGTTGGTGATGTTACTGACCTCAATAAGGAGGGAGGAGTGGTCGGATTCTGTGGAGTTGAGGTGGGATAGGTTGGAGACGAGATTTATATCGGACCACCGGTTGTCTACAAGAGTGCGGTCCAGGCAGGAATATTGGCGATGAGCTCCTTCTTGCATGTTGCACCAGGTAAAGCAGTTGCCGGAGTAGGGGAGGGGGTGTAAGTTGGCCTGAAAAATGAAGGAGTTGAAGTCTTCATCGTCGGTTGGTAGGGAGGGCTCCCCTCCGTCTTTTCCTCGATGCTAGAGATTGTGTTGAAATCCCCAATACAAAGCCACGGGAGGCTGTTGAGGGAGCTGTGGGTATCCATTAGGGTGTTTCAGAGCTGCTTGCGCTCGACATAGTCGCAGCTGCCGTGGACAGCAGAAATGAAGGATCTGAAGGAGAGGGCTGGGTGTTCGACCCAGCATGAGAGCGCCTGATCGGAGTCGAGGATGGTGCATCGAGCTGAAGTCGGATGGATTTGTGTTTTCTCTGGCAGATTTTGGGTTCGATGATAACAGTAATGTCGATCCGGTAGATTTTGATGAGGGAGATTAATCTCCTCTTGGTTGGTTTGTTGGCCAGCCCTTTGACGTTCCAAGATAGGATATTAAGCATTAGCATGATTGCGATTGGAGGTGGGTTGAGCTTTGAGGCTGACCGTGTGGTCATGACCGAGGGCTCTTTGGCTAGATTTTTTTTTCTTGTTTTGATGGATAGTGGGGGCCCTTTGGGATACTGCAGGGGTAGCTGCCGTTGAGTATCTGATTCCTGAGGCAATCCCCGGGGTGTTGGCGAGTTCTGTCTCGATCTCGGCCAGAGCGCTGAGAGGGTTGTTGGCGCTAAGGAAGCCAGCGTCCTGAGCTTGTCGGATCCTGGCCTCATACTCTAGGCCTAAAGACTACGCTGCCTCGGCCAGAAGAGGGGGGTTGGGAGAATCAACAAGGGCTGGGTGGGTAATCAGTGCCTGCCTATAATCTCCAGAATTGTACGAGTCTTTGGCGGAAAGACCGTCAGCGTGCTCTCCACCGACATTAGTCTTTGACTTGTCGGCGAAAGGACCGTCGGTGTGCTCTCTACCTTCATTAGTCTTTGACTTGTTGGGGAGGGGGTTAGACTTTTCTTCGACCTCAGGAGGGGAGCTTAGGATCTCGAATCTGTTGAGGAGGGTAATGCCTGTTGGCTTGTCAGGTACCATGACACTGTTTGCCATAAAGGGAACGCGAGGGCTGGGGGAGCCGTCGCTTTCGACGAAGTGAGAGTGGGAGTTGGGGAGGGGAAGAATAGGCCTAGAGTGGGGAGATGGGTTTTCCTCGGGGATTGAGTCTTAGGAGATGCTTTCTTTCTGAGCTAGTGGTGGGTTTTGAAGCAATGCTTTGAGAGGTGGCCTCTGATCTGACAGTACGTGCAGAAGCTGATGCTGTTGTCGTACTCAAGCGCCTGTAGGTGAGCCCGTCCCCCTAGCTCGAGCTGAATGAGTGAGAGGGGGTCGATAGGTCGATCTCTATGTAAATCTTAGCGTAGTTGCCTTTGGTCAGATTGCGAGTTTCGTCGGCAATAGCTACAAGGGTCCCGAAGGAGCTGGCAATCCTCTTGCGAGCTGCGGGAGCGAAGCAGACAAGGGGTAGGTTCGGCAAGGTAATCCACGTCGAGATAATCTTTGAGTCGACGTTAGGGTTGAAACTGGGGGACCATTTAGCGATCTTCACGCTGAGGGATCCGATGTTGGTAGTGCCCTTAGCCCATACCAAGGAGCACGATGTCAGATGAAAGGTGGAGGAATAGATGTTTTGAATCCACTGGTGTGACCTTGTATTCTGAAGAGAGACCCCAGACTGCGATGGCTTCTTATACGACTGGCAGTTTAGGGCATCCGGACTAGAATTTCAGCACAAAGGTCTTCGAGAAGGATGAGGATAACGACGAAATTTTGTTGGTGGAGAACGGCATGCTGATGGTTTGACCTTCAGATGGGGTTGTAAACTCCTACTCTGGAAGTTTAATTTCTTTCCCAACAGGGGGGGCGACTGCGGTAGTCTATCCGACCGTAATATCTCTGTGAATGTGCGACTGGATGGCGGTAGCGAATGGTGCCCGGGCGGGGGGGGGGGGAGGGGAAGGAATGAGGATTGTTGGATGGAACGATGATTCGTCGCAACCCGTGGAGGATCCACCTGGTACGAGCTATGCTCAGCGTGATTCGCAAGGATGGGTTCCGCAGGGCGACTGAGAAGCGCTGGCACCTGATAGTGAATTAGGGAATGGGCGCATGCGCGCTGGGTTGCACCTTGGACGCATAGCCGACAACAAGGGAGGGGAGGGTGGAGGCCCCCGTACGACTGGTGCACATTCTTGGTGCCCTGTCGGGCGCATACGTCTGGACAACCCCCTCAGGTGCATAGCGGCCTTTAGGGTGAGGAAGGGGTGCGGCCCGGCCCCACTGGCTCATAACCAATAGCAATAGGGGCGCATGGTGGGCCGGAAGATGTGCATGTGCTGCCGGGGTTGGAGGGCTCATGGGCACTAGCTGACGACCCGGGCGCATAGGCCCCCAGAGGTGGGGCGCATGCGCAGGTGCGAAAAGGGGGGGGCGCATAAGCGCGCTGGCGGAGTGCAGGTGCATGGCTCCCCAGAGGGGAGAGGGTTGCATGCTTGGGCGTGTTTCAAATTTTTAAATTCAAATTCGAAAACAGAGGTATGACGGCCCGGCTTCCTAGGCGTTTGAGTCCCCGATTGCCCCCTGGAGCAGACAGACATAAGTTGCGACGCCGTTGAGGGTGGGGGCCACCGAAGAGGCGGAGCTGCACCGGGGCGTAGGACCGGAGGGGGCTGAGCTCTCCTAGCGGGCGAGCATCCGAACGGGGTGGGGATCCGACAATGGCGGGAGAAGAGGCCAGGGTAATGGCCGACGAGGAGAGGCCTATCAAGGCGAGATGGGCTGGGGTCCAAGCCGGCGATGGAAGGAGCATCTCGTCGCCGGCTGCGGGCATGGGAACGCGCGACTCGCCCGTCGTCGAGAGGTACGGATGCAAGGGGAGGAGATCCGCCCTGGGCTGGATGATCTCGGCCCCGACGTCGGGAACAGCGGCGGGAGAAATCGTTGAGCATCCAAGGACCGGGGGGGGGGGGGGGGGGGTGGAAAAATCTCCGAGGAAAGGGGAGCAACTTGCATCGGAAGTCTAGGATTTTCTTTATATATATATATATAATCAAGAATATATATATATATATATCTATATATATTATATATAATATATATATATATATATATATATTATATATTATATATATATATATATAATATATATATATTATACAAAATACAAAGGTTTTTTGAATCCTAGGGCTGACTGTGCAGATAAGAGTGGTTTGGGATTTAATCTTGGTGAATCAACGGTTGTGGGATTTTATGGGGAATCCAAAGGTGGGGTTTACTCATAATGGTTGTGGATGATCAGATTGAGAGTGGGTTTTTGGGGAATGAGCATTATTGACAGTGGAGTTTT
>JANAVB010033220.1:18364066-18603841 GCA_029216955.1 Iris pallida | reverse complement strand
TATATATATATATATATATATATATATATATACTACACTATATATAAATATCTATTCTAAATATATATATATATATATATATATATATATATATATATATATATATATGTGTTATATATATATAATATATCTATATATATATATATATATATATATATATATATATATAATCAACCCAAACTTTATTGATAGTGAAACTAATTCAGTACAAAGAGGACACTAGAGGTGTCTACATCGATAGTTGCCTTCCCCACTTGTCTATGGACTTCTGCGATCAACTTGTCGACAGTATATGAGTGGTTCTCATATCTCCATTTGTTTCTATCTTTCCAAAGAACCCATAGCACTGCGCTGCAGCAATCTCCTTCTTATGTTTTTTCTTTTTTCTCCACCAATCTCGAAGTCGTTCAGTGAGTGTCCGACCACGAGACCTAATTCCGTAGGCATGTTGAACAGCTCCCCTACTTCTTTAGCCATATCACTCTGATTCAGCAAATGTTCCAATGACTCCGACTGGTTTTCTGCACAACAATGACACTTTGAAGCCAGGCTATACCCAAGACGTATATTTATCATCTGTAGGTAACTTATTGTGCAGTATTCTCCAAAGCAATACCGACCACTTGACTGGTATGCAAGTACTCCAGATATGAGTGAAGTTTGATAGAATAGGCCTGTGTACCCTTGCAATATCCCAGGCGATGCTAAAGTAAATTTGCCCGACTGAGTTTGTCCCCAACTCCAGGTATTGTTAAGATAGTAAATTCTATGATGAGCCATACCTCTCCCCGCGATCAATCGCTTCCAAACATGGGAAGCATTAGATGTAAGCGCTACATTAGAAGGACTAATGTTCGCACAATACTTGGCTTTGAAGAATGTGGTCCATAGGCTTTTGAGTCAGAAATTTCCACCACAGCTTTATGGTGAAAGCATGCATCATGTCCTCCAATCGTTTAATCCCGAGCCCGCCTTCATGTTTAGTTCTTGCAATTCGATCCCATCCAAGCCAGTCTTCTTCGCCACCACTTGACTGCCCCAGAAGAAGCTCGAGAACATGGACTCCAGTCGATGCAAGACTGCAATAGGAGGATTACAAGCCGCTAACGTGTACACAGGAATGGATGTTAGAACAACTTAATAAGCACTAATTTCCCACCAGGAGAGAGAATTTGTTGTGCCAACCTTCAACCTTGCTCCGAATACGGTTGAGTAATTCCTCATACATGCCCCCATTTCTTCTACCTGCCATAAGTGGACACCCAGATAGGTAAATGGCGGGAGCCATACTAAATCCTGTTCTTTGAGCCAGTTCAGAGCCTCTTCCTGAAGAACTGATTTCGACATAAAGATAGATGACTTAGCCTTATTGATGAGTTGTCCGGAGGCAGCCTCATACCGCGTTAGCAGATCTGTAATTTTAGTAACAGGCCGAACATCACCAGCTGAGAATAAAGAATATCGTCTACGTAAGCCAAATGCGTAATTGGAGGACATCCTCGAGGAGATGAATGCAGTGAATCCGTCTGAGTTGGGCAATTGCTTCAGACTACGTGAGAGAGCCTCCGCCGCAAGAATAAACAGAGCTGGAGAGAGTGGATCTCCCTGCCGAACTCCACGGAAAGCCTGGAAATACTCTGTCGACTCCCCGTTGATCAGAGGGGCATACCATACATTGTTAACTAGCCGAAGCATCATATCAACCCATTTGTTATGAAAACAATTTTCTAAGCACCTTCAGTAGAAATCTCCAATCAACCTGTCATAGGCCTTCATATCTAGTTTAATTGCAACATTCCTCCTCTGTTTTTTTTGTTATTCGAGCCATCATCTCCTGAGCAAGGAGAATATTATCGACAATTTCTCTGCCTTGAACAAACCCGCTCTGTTCGGGAGATATAAGACGGGGCAACAAAGGAGCTAAACGACGAGACAAAAGTTTAGATATGACCTTGTTCATCACCGAACACAAGCTGATTGGCCGATAATCTCCAAAGTACTTGGCCTGCTTCACCTTCGGGATTAATACCAGAGAAGTATTAGTGAAAGAGCGGGGCAAAGCAAACCATCGACAAAAAGCCCCACTGCCTCAGTCAAGTCCTGACCAATGATATCCCAACATGTAATGAAAAATAGCGGAGTAAACCCATCAGGCCCTGGCGCGCTATTTTGTCGAGCGACTTAAAGCATCAAGAATTTCTTCCGAAGAAGGTGTTTCAATCAACTTGTCATTCTCCTCATCAGTCACCATGCAAGGAATGTTCTCGACAATCTCTGACTCCTCCTGGATATCACCTCTTTGGTATAGTTTAGAGTAAAACTCTTTGGCATATGCATGTATCAAAAGTTTGTCTTTCAAGATAGTCCCATCCTCTTTTAGAGTGAATTTGAAGTGACCGCTTCCGATTAGTCACACACCCATGGAAATATGCAGTGTTTTTATCACCTTGCAAGTCCCATTTCATCCTAGATTTCTGTTTCCAGTAAGCTTCCTCTATGCTAACCCGTTGCTTTAGAATTGCGGTGGCCCTGGATAACTGCTGACGACTCTCGACAGTATTATGTTGTTTATGAAAAATTTCCGCAGCCATTATATCATCTTCCGCAGTCTTGACCTGTTGAAATATATCTCCGTACGTAAGCCGACTCCAGGTAGAGAGAACCTTTCTGCAAGCCTCGAGTCGAAGGGATACTCGAGTAATACCAAGTCTATGATCAACTGAGGACCACGCTTGTTGTATCAAGGACTTGAATCCTTCATGCTTAACCCAAAAGTCTAAAAATCTAAACTGCTTTTTGCCCACTGCCACATTAGATTTAAATTTGGTCAGCAATGGCACGTGGTCTGACTCAGCTCGATTGAGGTGCTCGACCGAAGATAGCGGCGCCATATCTAACCAGGCATTATCAACCAAGACTCGATCCAATCTGGATCCCCGACGGCCATCCTGCTTAGACTTGATCCAAGTGAAGCAACTACCAGAATATTGAAGCTCAACCAGTCCTGTAGCAAGGATGAAATTCGCAAACTCTTCAATAGAGAGGTGGTCAGGAGGCCGACCACCTATTTTCTCCCCTGACCGCAAAATGGCATTAAAATCCCCCCCAATAGACCAAGGAGCTTGAAGAGAGAGCTGCAGTTGTGTAAGTCTATCCCATAGCAATCGACGACCCTCCTTTGTATTATCACCATGGACAATAGTGAAAAATACAGGAACAGGAAGCATATGATGATTCAGAGAAATAGTCAGTGCCTGATCAAATGTATCTTGAAGAGAAACATCACAATTCGCTTTTGCCATAACCCAGATATTGCCCCGCTCATTCGAAAAGCCTGAGCAAAGCCTAACTTCAACTGGTAGTGCAGGAGCTGACTTCTATCAACTTTTGGTTCTATGATGCCAAGAAACACAATCTTATGAATTCTCACTAGAGACTTAATCCTTTTAAGAGTCATTGGATTTGCGATGCCTCGAACATTCCATATGAGCGTATTAAACATTAAAGGAGGGATGGGGTTTACCAGTGAGGGCGGAGTTTGAAGATTGCCGTGTGACTCGGTCGGAGGGCGGGACCACCTTCTGAGTCTTCCTTTTCTTTTGAGAAGCTTCTGTGTGTTGAGGATGCCCGGCTTCTTTGTGTTGAAGACGCTCGACTTCTGTTCGGTTATCACCCGAACACCCATCGTCCGCCTCCAATCCCTCGTCGTGCTGGTCAGTCGGTTCACGATCGACTTCATCCGCCCAGCTGCCAATAATAGGAGGAGTAGGATCCCCTTTATCCGCCGGTGCATCAAGTATCTCCCCTTCTTCAGGAGAGCGACCCTCTTCTTGGTGGTTGGTGACGTACGCCGCCATTTGAGAACCATTAATTGCATTAACCGCCACTTCTAATTCTGTCTCAATAGGCACAGTTCCCGGCGGCTCTGATATGCCAATTGGCTCGATTGGCAAATCTTGCACAGGACTTTGTGCTTCATTAATAGCAGTAGGGTCCGGAGGAATTGATGACTCCATGATCGGCACGTTTGCATGAGTATTATTCTCAACAGCCTGAACAGCTTCAGCAGAAGTTGTATGAGGCTCCAGACCTGGAGGGTTCGATGTCGTGGCAACTGCATCTGATTGTGTGAGATGATCTTCTTGAGCACTCCGTTCCTCATTGGGTCTTCGAAGAGTGGATGTGACCTTCAATCCCATTGGCCCTGGCCCTGACCCTACCACTACATCCTCTTGTTGATGTTGCAATTCTTGTTGCATAACTTCTTTTCCTTTGTTCTTCAATTTGCAGGCAGACATTTGATGTCCTTGATGATAACAGTGTGAACAATATAAGGGGATATAATCATATTCAATATTTTGCCAAAAACTTCTCCCTCTCGACCGATTTATCCGAATACGATGTTGGATAGGCTTACCTCGCATCGACCTCAACGAAGACCCGAGCCCTACTAGGTCGAGACAATTCTGTCGTAGCTCTGTCAAGTTTTAGTGGTGTGCCAATCGCTGAAGTGATAGCAAACAGTGCCTCCTTTGCATAGAGATGGTAAGGTAAATCAAGGAGGTCCACCCAAACTGGCATGAGCGACGATTCAAACATTGGAGAGAAATCTGGTTCCCATTTGAAGACCCGCATCGGAGCACGAGAGATGAACCATGTGTCTTTTGAGCGGAGTCGGAGACAATCCTTCTCAAGGGAAGGCCTAATGAGGATATGCTTACGATCTATGACACCCGCTTTGATTTCACCTTTAAACTGGAAACCAGAGAGGGCTTTCCGAATCAACTCGATGGCTGGCTTACAATGTGAGAACTTGCCCACGAGAGCAAAACGAAGAGGGGACGCCAAGGTCTGTTCCTCCTCATCGGAAAAGGAGATTGCGGGAGCGCCTATGTATTGTAACACAGGTCGCGCTGCCAGGTGAGGGGGTTCCTCAACCCGACCGGCAACCGCATCGACAAAGGACTTAGCCATCCTAATGTGATGTCGGCCCGGCCAAAGGCCTAGCCGGAGTCGGGAAGGGGCTGTAGGCTACCAGGATCTCCAGGCGCGGCGCTCTAGGGCAACAGCGCGATCATATATCATATATATATATATATATATATATATATATATATATATATATATACAAAGGAAAAACTATATAACATTTAGATTTTATATGAATGAAAGTAACCATTAGTCTAACTACAAAATCAAATCATAATCTAAACTAAACCTACTCTCAAACTCAGAATCTGAGTGTAATCTCAGAAATTCGATTTTAACCTAAAAAACAATTCAAAAACAAACCCAACCGAATTCAAAACCCAACTCGACACCCAAAATCGAAAATACACAACTAGAACTCGTGAAACTTGGCAAACACGGAGGTATACACGTGTGTGATGTGCTCGGGTACTCACTGGGTGGAACCTGTGTCCGTATCGTGTCCAATCAGTACGTATCGTACGGGCACGTACGCATGTGTATAGACAAGTACTCGTGGGCACGTGCCGCGCTCAATAGAACGCCACATGCAACACGTGAAGCCTCGTTCTCGTACACGTGGCTAGGTGGGGTCTAGGTCAAGGTGTACACCATACTGACATGTCACCATGTCGTGTCTACGTGTCACAGGACACGCATATCCGCACGGCTGTATGCACACACACGCGGCCTCGTGGGCGTGTGTCGACGTCCATAGCTCACGACACGAGCCACGTCGTGCCACGTGGTCGAGTCTAGGGCTAGACTAGGTCTAGGGATATGTGCCATGCTCTTGGATCATGTCCTCATCGTGCCGCGTCCGCGAACGAAGGCCGTGTCAGCGGCAATTTCTCGTACATATGCACAGTGGGTTGAAACCCATACGGGTTAGATTTCTCCGCACATGCTCCACGAAACATCGTAAAATTTTACGAGCATATGGGCAGAGGTTGCCCCAATATGTCCATCAATTTTTACGTGAAACCGTGTCCTGTGCGTTGAGTTATGACACTCGAGCAGCAGGACACGCACGAGGCTGTGCACGGGCCACGTGCATGCATGTCCGTGTCCGATTTGGATACCAAAAGCGTGTCAGATCGAGGTCCGTCTTCATGAAGGTTGTTTCAAATATAAACAACAACAACTTCATGAAAACAGAATCGAATCTCCGTAGAAGGCCGGATTGATGCTTATTATCAATCCTTGTGGGAGCTTATACGGGAGCCCTATAAGAACTTTCGATTCTAATAGGCATTTCATCGAACACGTATTCTAATACACCGATACGTGTTCGATACACCTATTAAACGGATACAAAATCCTACCAAACTACATCTACAGGTCCGAGGTACCTATATGGATGCATCTACGAAGAAAAATCAGAATTTACAGGTGTTTAGAGGGGTTTACCTATTGAGAGTCAATATCTAAATGAAACGAGCCTCCAAACGCATCGATGTCGATTTCCTATGGTCCAGCGCCTCCGATCCCTTGCTAGCAAGTCTCCAGAAGGTTATGATCGCAATGCACTTTGTTTGAATGGATTTGGATAAGAAATGAGAAAGTTGGACTTTTGGAGGAGAAAGAAGTTTCTAGGGTTTGAGAACTTGACGGCTACAAAGTTTTTTCACATAAAGAAGAGGGGGGCTATTGTTTGTGGCTGGCCAGGGGTTAGCTAGGGTTAGGTTAGGGTTTGCTATGGGCCATCATGCAAGTTAAAGTCCATGAAGCCCATTAGCAAAAAGGCCAAAAAGCTTAATATTAAAATTGCCTAAAAATACATTAAATTGTTTCCTAATTAGGACTAATGCTCTAAATTAAAATCTAGTTAGCTAAATAGGATTCTAATCACATGGTTAGTCTTCTAATCAAGGTTATCTATGGTTAAACCGTCTGTTACTACCAAAAATAATAATCAAAGACTAAACACCAATCAATTTAATAATAAAATAATAAAAATTTAAATTATCACACAATTACTAAAATACCCCTAATCTAGAAAAGTGGTGGTGACAAATCTACCCCCCTTAGAAAAATTTTGTCATCAAAATTTAAGATAGTTGTACTCCTTCTAGGTCAAACCCCCGACAATCAAGGTCAAGAAAATTATATCTAAAACATGCAAAACATGGTCTTACTGGTCGTAATTTCACAGTCTCGAACATGGTCACTATACTATCTAGCACATCACAAGAATATCCTGACAGGTACTAATGAAATCATACAACAAGATAGGAAAGAAGAATAAGAAAGACAGACCTACTTACCCATCACCTGCAGCATCGGTCTCCTCGAACATCAGTGTAAAAGCTCCACCCCTCTGGTGTTGGGTTTGGTGCTGTGCTACAGGTGGCCTAGCTCCCTCTCTCTGATTATGTGCTCCACCAAATGGGGGTACCGAGGGGCAATCCTTTATCTGGTGAGCGTCAAATCTATAAAATAGACAAACCTTCAACCTTCTCCTACAAGACACTCAAATATGTCCTGGATTCTTGCAGTAGGCATAACTCTGCATCTTCTGATCCTGATCTCGAGGCTGATGCTGTACTTGCTGAACTCGAGCTGGTGCCTGCATCTGCTGAGGCTGGTGTACTATCTTCTGCATAAAGGGATGCTTTCCACTCCCACTGGCCCCTCCTGACTCATCCCGACTCCTCTTGGACTTGAGCTCCAAGTCATCCTCTCCTGCCATGCCTCCTGCCAATATCTGCTCAAAGGTAGCATCTCTGTCACTCTTGGTCAAGGACTTGATTTCCATGTTCAAGCCCTTTTCGAACCTTCTAGCCTTCGTCGTCTCGCTACGGCCCTCAACGAATCTGCCCAGGCGGCAGAATTATCCGACATACTTTTCTACTGTCTGGTTCTCCTGAACCAGGTTCTCGAACTGCGTCTCCAAAGCGCCAAGTACTGTATCGAGAAAAAATTTCTCCTTGAAGAGCTTCTTGAAAGCCTTCCATGTCTGCCCCTCTATACCAATACTGTGGTCGGTCTGGTACCATGTGCGGGCAAGGTCCTACATCTGGCTGCCGGCTGCCTCTATCTGAATCCCAGCTGGTATCTACGCGAGGCGAAAGATCTCCTCTATATGCTCAATTCAGTCATCGGCATATAGGATACCCTCAATACCCTTGAAGTCTCGCGGCCGCATCTTCTGAAAGTACTGAATGCCCGGGGTCTTCGGCTGGTACTGTTGTATCTGCCCTTCTTGCGGCTGGGCAGTCACCTTCTCCACTGCTACCATGGCCAGTTGATGGGCATAGTCAATGCCCTGCCTCATATCTTCTGACTGACATCATTGAGCCTCTATTATCTGCTGTATGTTGGTAAGGAACTGCGCCATGTCAATTATCCCCTGAGGCGGTGGTGATAGCATCCCCGGGGTAGTCCTCGGAACCGGTGGAGGAGCACCTCCAAAAGCTGTAGACGCTCCCACCTGAGCAGGAACTAGAGGTGCTGTGGTCCCACCATCTGCCTGAACCGAATGAGAAGTGGCAGACCTCTCAGTGGTGTCTGTTGCTACAGAGCGTTAAGATCGTGTCCGCACCATCCTGGAGACAGATCAAACAAGAATCAATTACTGGGAAAGAAGCGATATAATCAAAGAAGGACAGTTTATTTCAAATAAGGCAATTATTAGCAAGAAGATATAGATGGCAAGGATTTGATCAGAATTTTTCCTAACTGTGATTGAGTACCCCTCCGCTAAAGCCTATTTTTTTAATTCCTATCGCAGGCTCGTAGCAGTACAACTGAGTCGCCGTACTACCACGATATCGCACTAATACGAATCTCGACTTGCATGGGCCACCACTAAAAACATGTCATGACCCGTACCCAGTGTAAGGGTACAAGTACGTAACAACGCCTAGCCTACGCCGCAAAATCGGCGGTAGAACGCTGTTCTAGGTCACTATCTAAAATAATTCACACAATTATATAATGTAATTGTCTTAAATCTCAACTCCGAATGAAGGACAAGTATAGAAATAATATAACTCAATCACAGTCTAAGCACGATGGGATAACACAGAATCCTATAACTAAAAGAAAACAAATAAAAACTACTAAAGATAATATCTCAAACAACTCAAAAGAAGTCAAGTCTCAGATTATTACAATTCAAATTCTAAACATGAATTCTATTGCAAGTCTACTAGACTAGTCTCCCGATCATTCCTGAGAGTCGGGGCCAAAGGTAGCTAATCCCTCTCCAGATCCATAGCAAGTAGGACATGTATCCTCAGGGCTATCATCAGTAATATTTTCAACAAGTCCAGTCAGGACAGGAACGAATATATCTCATCAAAAAAATCCAAGTAAATGACAAAGACTACAAAACAATTATAAAACAATTATATATATATATATTATATATATATATATATATATATATATATATATATATATATACACACACACACACACATACACACACACATACATTCACACAATATGCTAATATATATACACACACACACACACACAGACACACACACACACACACACACACACACACACACACACACACACACACACACACACACACATATATAATAAAAATAAATAAATAATATATATATATATTAAATATATATATTTTATATATATATATATATATATATATATATATATATATATATGAGCATATTCTCAACTCCGGAGAGCTGGCTGGGGAGATATGGGCTGCCATGCAGAAAGAATTCAAAATCCAGGGTCGTGGTTCTTCATTGTTATAAAGGCTGCGCAAGTGGTGGCATGGGAAGAAGCTTCATTAACGGCAGATAGGAGTGGGTACGATTATATGGGTACTTTGGAAAAATCGTAATAAATGGCGCTATGAAGGATACAAGTTTTCGAAGGAGATACTGGTGATGGAGATTCATAGGCAAATCGAAAAAACTTCGATTAGGTGTTCGCCCTAGATGGGAGTTCGACTATGGTGTCTGAAGTTTTTGGCTTTAAACTTTGTACTGGACTTCTTGTTATTTGAATAAAATGGTGGTTATATATATATATATATATATATATATATATATATATATATATATATATATATATATATATATATATATATATATATATATATATATATAAAGCGGATCAAAAGCCCCCCTAAAAAACCCCCTAAAAACCTCCTCACTCAAATTCGAGAAAAATCTGAGAAAAATTGTAACATACATTATATATATATATATATATATATATATATACACTATACATATTATATATATACACTATACATATATATACAAATATCTATCTTAATATAAAGAAGATATATATTAACATATATATATATATATACAGGAAAATAGAAAAAATGGGTGAGTGTGTGTTTGTGTGTGCTGTGTGTGTAGTCTATCATGGCTACCCCAAATCAACCTCACACACAACAGAAAACACAAACCATATCCAAATATATAAGCCTATATATATATATATATATATATATATATATATATATATATATATATATATATATATATATATATATATAAGCCTATATATATATATATATATATATATATATATATATATATATATATATATATATATATATATATATATATATATATAAAGAAAAAACTATATAACATTTAGATTTTATATGAATGAAAGTAAACCATTAGTCTAACTACAAAATCAACTCATAATCTAAACTAAACCTACTCTCCAAACACAGAATCTGATTTTTAATCTCAGAAATTCGATTTCAACCTAAAAATCAATTCAAAAACAAACCCAACCGAATTCAAAACCCAACTCGACACCCAAAATCCAAAATACACAACTAGAACTCGTAAAACTTGGCAAACACGGAGGTATACACGTGTGTGATGTGCTCGGGTACTCACAGGGTCGAACCCGTATCCGTATCGTGTCCAATCAGTGCGTATCGCACGGGCACGTACGCGCGTGTATAGACAAGTGCTCGTGGGCACGTGCTGCGCTCAATAGAACGCCACATGCAATACGAGGAGCCTCGTGCTCGTGCACGTGTCTAGGTGGGGTCTAGGTCTAGGTGTACACCACATTGATATATTACCACGTCGTGTCCACGCGTCGCAGGATATGCGTATCCGTGCGGCTGTACGCGTGCACGCGCGCGGCCTCATGGGCACGTGTCGACGTTCGTAGCTCGGGATACGAGCCACGTTGTGCCACGTGGTCATGTCTAGGGCTAGCCTAGTGTCACTCCCATTTTCCTTTGTACGTATTTCCAGTGTACGTATACGGATTTTGACCTGTATTTAGATTTGACCTGCTAGCCTAGTCTTGGTTGGTCACGACTGGGCTTGGTTTATTTTGGTTTAGCTTGGTTTAATTTGGTTTGGTTCATCATGGCATGTTAGCTTGGCTTGGTTTGGTTTATTTTGTGTTTGAGATGATAAGGGGGTTGATATATAAGTCAACTTTTCTCTCACTCTTCATTACTCTCATTTACTTCATGAGAGCTAGGCAAGTGCTAGCTTACTTCATGAGAGAACTCAGTTCTATTTTGTTCTATTTTTTTCTTACACGATTTTAAGACACTATAGAACTTAGCATTTTTCGATTTGGTGGATATTCTCTTGTAGATCTAATTTTATGTTATTTTCGGTTTTCCTTGGATTTAATTTATCAAACTTGTTTGTTTTCAAAATCTAGTTGTTCTATGTTGTAGAGAATTTTGTTCTACCCCATTTTGACCTATGGAATTCCACTTTCCGACTTGAATCGGGAGGTTGGACGGAGCTTGGAAGCCATGGCTTCCATGGCTCATCTTCTCGAATTTGAGAGAAGATAAGCAGTGTTGCCTTGGCCGCATGAAGTCTTGCCGCATGAAGTCCTGCGGTAGTGTTGCCTTGGCCGCATGAAGTCTTGTCGCACGAAGTTCTGCAACAGTGTTGCCTTGGCCACATGAAGCCTTGCCGCATGAGCTTTGGCCGCATAAAATCCTGCGGACTTCATTGCTTGTCGCATGAAGCTGTGGCCGCATGAAGTCCTACGGACTGGAAGCCTGGCCGTATGACCCCTAGCCGCATGAAGTCCTGCGGACTGCATGCTTGGCTGCATGTGTCTTGACCGTATGCCTTAGCCCCCTGCATGTTCATCTTGAGTATGTAGTTTCATGTTTAAATTGCTTATATTTTGTACTTAGCCTAACTTGCGACTACCCAATTTGATGATTGTGAATCTTGGGCATATCTTGTATTAACTTAGCCATGAGAACGACATGATACATGGACATGATACATGAACATGACATGACAACACAAACCTGAAATAAAATTCTTGATAGTGGCCCGTCGATGTACACTCTTGACAAGTAACAAGTAAACCTGGCATAACATGATAAGCTTGATAGTGGCCCGTTGAGGCGCACTCCTGCCAAGTAATTCTGACAAGTAACAAGTACAAGTAACTCTCTTTTTGACACCGTGGGTGATTTCTCTTGATTATGTCTGTACAAGCTACAAGTCTCGTCTTGTATCATGTCTAGGACATGGATTCCTGAGTACCACGGTCAGGAATTTAGACTGAATCTGGCTAGGGTAATGATTAGATAAATCAAGTAGCTCATATAGATAGAGATATTTCGGCTACAAGAAATCCCGTTATCTGGGCGCCTTCTTTGTGGACTTGTAGCCTGCCATCGAGTAGGACACATTTCTAGCTCACTGTCATGTGGGGTACTTCATGAAACAAGTACTATGCACACTGTTATATGTTGCACTCCAAGTCACCTAATGATTCTTGATAACTCTTGCACTTGCGTCTAGATAACCTAGACAGTCTGCAGGGCTTGTGGCCGTAGGAATATCTTATTGCATCTTGCTAGTAACTAGGCTTGTGCTAACCCTAGTTAGTTAAAGTATCAAGCCATACTTTTGCTTGGCCATGAATGTTGGATGAAGTCCAATCCTGTCTAGTCTTGCCTAGATCCAGTACATGGCTATCTCAGGACAGGCTTGATTATGCTTTACTCTTGTCGATAATTGGTTGGAGACTAAGCTCTGTTCAGGTGAAGGGTTACAACCCCGGTCCTTGTTTGGTTTAAGGGTTGTAACTTGGTTACCGGAATAGTCCTTTAGTTGTCTCATCGTTTATCACCTTGTTTTCCCTAACTCATGTCTTATGTTATCATATATATCTCATGTGCTAATATGCTGGTTTTAGTTCTTAAGTGAAGCCTCCCTTGTGGCACTTTCTCTTTCTGGGTTTGACCCAACTGGTTTTGTATGACCAGATTTCGGAGCAGCACTCGAGGATCTCCCAGCCAGATGGTGAACACTAGACGTAACCCTGGCAACGAGTGGGTTTTATTTTGCTCTCCCACTCTATTGTAAATTATTCTTGGGGCGTTTAGCCGCCGAGCAAGTATTGGCTCGTGTTGAATACTTATATTTCTTTTCTGCTTAAGGGCTGTAACATGATTGACAAATCGTAGGGTTGATTATGTATGACTGAAACTCTTGCTTGTCCTCATATTTTGTACGACTAGCTCTATGATCATCTGTATATAAAATGTATGGGACGTCTTACTATTGAATATTTGATGGTCTAACATCTTGTAATTATTATTACTTGCTTGAGATTGAGATTCTAGGCTTGTCCTTGACCATAAGAGACTGATGGAATACACTTCTATATACGTAGCTGGCTGTGTCTGTCCCCTGCTCTCCAGTATTCTGGTTCTGGGGCGTGATACGGTTTAAGTGGTGGCCCATGCAGGTCTTGTAAATCAAGACGTGTGAGGATTTTACCGGATAGATGTCTCAATCAGCACTCACCTTTGATCTCTACTCGTGTCTTCTAATCTTCCTGAAATCTTGGCCTGATCACATGCTTATATCCTTGATCTATCTTGGTCCTTCCTTAATGTTCCCATGTCATTTTCTTCAGCGGCATTGCTCCTGGTTCTGTCGATTAGCCGGAAAGAGAACCACCAGTGAACCAGCCTCAACAAAGAGACAAAGTCCAGCTTTCAGGAGCAGCCTCCCGAGTTATGCCTTCCGGGGATCCAGAGCCACCAGTTCAGCCAGTTTAGCCTACAGAGCCTGACAATGGAGTCCTGGTATGACTTATCCGAGATTTGCTTGCATCACAGGATCGTCGGGGTGATGCTTGCACCAGACGGTACAAGATGCCATGGGCAGAGTGGGTTACCAAGGTAACAGTGCAGCCAACAATTTTAAGCGCTTGAACCCTCCCTTCTTTGATGGCAGTGAAGATGCTATTGCTGCTAATGCGTGGCTTCAGGACATAGAGGTTATCCTTGAGGCAGCAAGGACTCCAGAGAAAGAGAAGGTGGCTGTAGTGTGCCTACATTTATTGGACTTAGCCCGCACCTGGTAGGCGATGGTAGCAGTTGGATTGGCGACGCCTGTCTCATGGGTGACATTCAGCGATAAGTTCCAGACGAAGTACTTTGATGCAGTGACTTGATATAATCTGTAGATGAGATTTACCAATTTGAAGTAGATGAGCAGGACGGTCGATAGATATGCGACCGAGTTTTCAAGACTGAGTCAGTTTGCTTCCACCTTGGTGGCAACCGAGTTTGATCGAGCACAGCAGTTTCAGTAGGGTCTCCACCTAGAGATTATTCTAGCTGTGGAACAGTTCGAGCATCAAACTTTTGATGGTATCTTGAGGGCAGCTAGGAGGCCCGAGTATACCTCGTAGAGGATCGTGGACCGAACCAGAAGCAGGAAGAGGTCCCATGGACAGATGAGTCTGTCCTCAGTACCAGCCCCGGCAGCTAGGGCTTTGTCGATTGGAGTTTCCCGTAGGGCAAATTCAGTTACGTCCGTCCAGCATTCAATACCGACGTATCCTTAGCAACAGAAGCGGAGGTAGTCTTCTGCAATGCGCTGCACTCATTGTGGGAAGACAAGACACGTTGTTTCAGAGTGTCACAGAGCACAGAGATTGTGCTTTGCTTGTGGGGCACCGGACCACATGATAGGGTCCTACCCGATTAGAGACAGTACCTCGTCAGCATCTCAGACTAGTCCATCGGTTAGGGGACCAGCCCCAGTACCAGTAAAACATCAGTAGCAGTACCAGCCTCCGAGGCTATTGCCACCTTAGGCACAAGCATTCCAGCAACAGAGACCCCAGCACTATGCCCAGGTCCAAGCTCAGATGTAGAGCCGACAGAGAGGTTTCCAGCAGAGGGGACCAGCACCTAGAGGGCAAGGTCAGGCTATGGTTCTGACCATGGAGGAAGAGTTCAGGTGAGGTGTTGGCAGGTACAATTCTCGTCAACTCTTTTCCAGCATAATTATTATTTGATTCGGGTGCATCGCATTCATTTATGTCTGCACGATTTACAATACTGATAGGACTGGAGCCCGAGTCATTATCAGTAAGGCTTAATATGCTTACTGGTAACGGTCTTATAGAAGTAGATAGTGTGTTTTCTCGTGTCGAATCGTAGTCAGCGGTAGAGAGTTTTTCGTTAGATTAATAGAATTTTCGATGGTCGATTATGATGTGGTTCTAGGAATGGATTGGTTGAAGGATCAATACGCAAGAATAGATTGCCATGTTGGCAGGATTATTTTTGGTATTCCAGGCGAAGCAGAGTTTTTATTTTCCAAAGGCGAAGTGGAACCTTCTCCCCCAGTGTTACGGATGACAGTAGCAGAGGCAGTTCAGTTTCTCAGAGTAGTAGAAGACTTTTTCGATGTATTTCCCGAAGAGCTTGCAAGCATGCCCCCAGAAAGAGAGGTAGAGTTCACCATTGATTTGCTACCAGGGACGACACAGATATCAGAGAGAGTCTACAGGATGGCATCTTCAGCGTTGGAGATTTTGTATAAGATGATTGAAGAACTCAGAACCAAGGGATTCATTCGTGCTAGCAGATCGCCTTGGGGAGCCCTGATGCTTCTTATAAAAAAAAGGATGGTACATCAAGATTATGTGTTTATTATCATACCTTGAACTCTATAACAATCAAGAACATGTGTCCTCTACCAAGAATAGATGATTTGTTTGACCAACTCAGAGGAGCGACAGTATTCTCGAAGATTGATTTGCGATCAGGGTACTATCAGATCAGAGTCAGAGAACAAGACATCCCGAAGATAACATTCATATCTAGATATGGACATTAGGAGTTCCTTGTTAGGCCATTTGGAGAGACCAATGCGCCAACCGTATTCATGGACCTCATAAATTGTATCTTCATGCCTTATTTGGATCAATTCATGATAGTGTTTATAGACGACATCTTGGTCTATAGCAAGAGTGAAGCAGAGCATGAGCAGCATCTTCGTGTAGTTCTTCAGATTTTTAAGGAGCATCAGTTGTATGCAAAGTTCATTAAGTGCGAGTTTTGGCTTGATTGTATTTCATACTTAGGTCATATCATCACCAGAGGTGGAGTGGAAGTTGACCCCCAGAAGATAGTGGCTATAGAGTCATGGCCAGTACCCAGTACCGTCGTAGAAGTTCGTAGTTTCCTTGGATTGGCCGACTATTACCGGCAGTTCGTATCAGATTTTGCTCGGATTTCAGTGCCCATGACGCGGTTGACCTGTAAAGATGTACAATTTTCTTGGACAACAGAGTGTCAGAGTTCATTTGAGAAGTTGAAGTAAGGATTAATGATGGCACCCATTCTTACGCTTCTAGATGGGACTGGAGGATTTTCAGTTTATTGTGATGCTTTAGGCAGAGGATTAGGATGCATATTGATGCAATACTGTAAGGTAGTAGCTTATACGTCACGTCAGCTTTGTGACCATGAGAGAAATTATCCTACCCATGACTTGGAGTTAGCAGCAGTAGTTTTTGCATTAAAACTTTGGAGGCATTATTTATATGGAGATCGGATGGAGATTTTTACCGACCACAAGAGTCTTAAGTACGTATTTATCCAGAAGGATCTCAATATACGTCAGCTAAGATGGCTAGAGCTACTTGTGGATTACGAGATCAACCTGTAATATCATCCCGGAAAGGCCAACGTAGTAGCAGATGCATAGAGTAGAAGAGCTAGAGTTTATTTCCTAACAACACAACCAGAATTGTTAGCCGATCTTCGGAAGATGGGGATAGAGATAGTTCCCCCTACCAATGTGGCATTGATGGCCAGCATGCAAGTTCAGTCCAGCATAGTTGAGAGAATCAAGACGGCGCAATCAGCAAATTCTAAGCTTCAGCGGCTTAGAGCAGAATGTGTAGCAGGACGGAGACCAGAGTTATGTATTCACAAAGATGGTACTCTCCGACATGGAAGGCATCTTTGTATACCCAGTGGTGATATCATACAGGAGATCATGGCAGAGGCTCACAGTTCTCAGTATTCAATTCATCCCGGTGGCACGAAGATGTACCGAGACATCCGTCAGTATTTCTTATGGGATGGCATGAAGAGGGAGATAGCCTGGTTTGTCTTTCGACGTTTAGCTTGCCAACAAGTTAAAGCTGAACATCAGAGATCGGCTGGACTTCTTGAACCTTTACCGATCCCAGAATGGAAATGAGAGCACATTACCATAGATTTTGTAACTGGGTTACTTAGATCTCCAGCTGGGAGAGTGCCATATGGGTTATCGTCGATCGTCTCACGAAGGTGGCTCATTTCCTTCCTTTCAGAGTTGGTTAGTCGACGGATCAACTAGCAGAGATGTACCTCAGGCAGATTGTCAGATTGCATAGAGTGTCAGTTAGTATTATATCAGACAGAGATTCAAGATTCACATCACACTTTTGGCGAAGTCTTCAAGAGAGTTTGGGAACTCGTCTCAAGTTCAGTTCAGCATATCATCCGCAGACAGATGGTCAGTCGGAATGCACGATTCAGACTCTTAACAATATGTTGCGATCTTGTATGCTGGACTTCGGTGGTTCGTGGGAAGATCACCTACACCTAGTGGAGTTTTCTTATAACAACAGTTTCCAGGCCAGCATCTAGATGACACCTTTTGAAGTACTATATGATAGGAAGTGCAGATCTCCTTTAGCCTAGGATGATGTGGGTGAGAGGCAGATGCTTGGTCCAGAGATGATTACGCAGACAATCGAGGTGGTCAGACAAGTCAGAGATCATCTTCGAGTTGCCTAAGATTGCCAGCGCCGTTAGGCCGATTGTCATCGGCGTTCCCTTGAGTTTTTAGTCGACGACCACGTGTTCCTTAGGATCTCGCCTACCCGTGGCGTCATTCGATTCGACGTACGATGAAAGCTTAGTCCTAGGTATATAGGATCGTTTGACATTCTCGAGCGAGTAGGTGATGTGTCCTATCGTCTCGCTCTTCCACCGTCATTATGTGAGGTACATGATATGTTTCATATATCCCAATTACGACAGTATATCCCGGATCTGAGCCATATCCTTGATCATTCAGAATTGGTTGTTGGTACCAACCTTTCATATGAGGAATGGCCCGTATCCATATTGGACCGAAGAGATAAGGTACTCAAGAACAAGACTACTAGTTTTGTCTGCGTTGCTTAGGGTCATCACTCTTTGGGTGAGTCAATGTGGAAGCGTGAGGATGATATCCGATCGCGATATCCCCACCTGTTTGACTCATAAGGTATGATGTCTTTCTTATGCCTTACGCTCTTAATTCCTTGCTTGCATGAATGATTGCTTGATTGGTTACTAGTCGTAGAATTGCTTGTGCTTTAGTATAGCTTGCTCCGACATCTCTAGCCTCTTGATTAAATTTCGAAGTCAAAATTCTTTTAAGGTGGATAGAGTTGTCACTCCCGTTTTCCGTTGTACATATTTCCAGTGTATGTATACGAATTTTGACCTATATTTAGACTTGACCTGCTAGCCTAGTCTTGGTTGGTCAAGACTGAGCTTTGTTTATTTTGGTTTAGCTTGGTTTAATTTGGTTTGGTTCATTATGGCATGTTAACTTGGCTTGGTTTGGTTTATTTTGAGTTTGAGATGATAAGGGGGTTGATATATAAGTTAACTTTTCTCTCTCTCTTCATTACTCTCATTTACTTCTTCTTCTTCCTCTTAACTCTTCCACCAACCTTGAGAGCTAGGCAAGTGCTAGCTTGCTTCATGAGAGAACTTATTTCTATTCTGTTCCATTTTCTTTCTTACACGATTTCAAGACACGTTAGAACTTAGCATTTTTTGATTTGGTGGATATTCTCTTGTAGATCTAACTTTATGTTATTTTTGGTTTTCCTTGGATTTGATCTATCAAACTTGTTTGTTTTCAAAATCTAGTTGTTCTATGTTGTAGAGAATTTCTTTCTACCCCATTTTGACCTATGGAAGTCCACTTTTCGACTTGAATCAGGAGGTTGGACGGAGCTTGGAAGCCATGGCTTCTATGGCTCATCTTCTCGAATTTTAGAGAAGATGAGCAGTGTTACATTGGCCGCATGAAGTCTTACCGTACGAAGTCCTGCGGCAGTGTTGCCTTGGCCGCATGAAGTCTTGCCGCACGAAGTCCTGTGACAGAGTTGCCTTGGCTGCATGAAGCCTTGCCGCATGAGCTTTGGCCGCATGAAGTCCTGCGGACTTTATTGCTTGTCGCATGAGCTTTGGCCGCATGAAGTCCTACGGATTTCATTGCTTGCCGTATGAAGCTGTGGCCGCATGAAGTCCTGCGGACTGCATGCCTTACCGCATGAGTCTTGACCGCATGCCTTGGCCGCATGCCTTAGCCCCCTGTATGTTCATCTTTAGTATGTAATTTTATGTTTAAATTACTTACATTTTGTACTCAACCTAACTTGTGACTACCCGATTTGATGATATTGAATCTTGGGCATATCTTGTATTAACTTAGCTATGAGCACGACATGATACATGAACATGACATGACAACATGAACCTGACATGAAATTCTTGATAGTGGCCCGTCGAGGCGTACTCTTGACAAGTAACAAGTAAACATGGCATAGCATGATAAGCTTGATAGTGGCCCGTCGAGGCACACTCCTGCCAAGTAATTCTGGCAAGTAACAAGTACAAGTAACTCCCGTCTTGACACCGTGGATGATTTCTCTTGATTATGTCTGTACAAGCTACAAGTCTCGTCTTGTATCATGTCTAGGACATGGATTCCTGAGTACCACGGTCAGGAATTCAGACTGAATCTGGCTAGGGTAATGATTAGATAAATCAAGTAGCTCATATAGATAGAGATATTTCGGCTACAAGAAATCCCGTTATCTGGGCGCCTTCTTTGTGGACTTGTAGCCTGCCATCGAGTAGGACACATTTCCAGCTCACTGTCATGTGGGGTACTTCATGAAACAAGTACTATGCACACTGTCATATGTTGCACTCCAAGTCACCTAATGATTCTTGATAACTCTTGCACTTGCGTCTAGATAACCTAGACAGTCTGCAGGGCTTGTGGCCGTAGGAATATCTCATTGCATCTTGCTAGTAACTAGGCTTGTGCTAACCCTAGTTAGTTAAAGTATCAAGCCATACTTTTGCTTGGCTATGAATGTTGGATGAAGTCCAATCCTGTCTAGTCTTGCCTAGATCCAGTACATGGCTATCTCAGGACAGGCTTGCTTATGCTTCACTCTTGTCGAAAATTGGTTGGAGACTAAGCTCTGTTCAGGTGAAGGGTTACAACCCCGGTCCTTGTTTGGTTTAAGGGTTGTAACTTGGTTACCGGAATAGTCCCTTAGTTGTCTCATCGTTTAACACCTTGTTTTCCCTAACTCATATCTTTTGCTATTATTTATATCTCATGTGCTAATATGCTGGTTTTAGTTCTTAAGTGATGCCTCCCTTGTGGCACTTTCTCTTTCTGGGGTCTGACCCAGCTAGTTTTGTATGGCTAGATTTTCGAGCAGCACCTGAGGATCTTCCAGCCTTCCAGCCAGATGGTGAACACTAGACGTAACCCTGACAACGTGTGGGTTTTATTTTGCTCTCCCACTCTATTGTAAATTATTCTTGAGGTGTTTAGTCGCCGAGCAAGTGTTGGCTCGTGTTGAATACTTATATTTCTTGTCTGCCTAAGGGCTGTAACATGATTGACAAATCCTAAGGTTGATTATGTATGACTGAAACTCTTTCTAGTCCTCACATTTTGTACGACTAGCTTCATGATCATCTGTATATAAAATGTATGAGATTCCTTACTATTGAATATCTGATGGTCTAACATCTTGTAATTATTATTACTTGCTTGAGATTGAAACTCTAGGCTTTTTCTTGACCATAAGAGACTGATGGCTTATAGATAATCCCTCATACATCTAGACAGCCGTGACCATATATCGAGGTGGAATAAGCTTCTATATACGTAGCTGGCTGTGTCTGTCCCCCGCTCTCCAGTATTCTGGTTCTGGGGCATGACACCTAGGTCTAGGGCTGCGTTTCCATGCTCCTGGATCATGTTCTCGTCGTGTCGTGTCCGCGAACAAAGGCCATGTCAGCAGCGATTTCTCGCGCACATGCACAGTGGACTAAACCCGTGTTGGTTGGATTTCTCCGTGCACGCTCCACGAAATGTCGTAAAATTTTAGGAGCATGTGGGAAGAGGTGCCCCCACGTATCCATCAATTTTTATGCAAAATCGTGTCCTGTGCATCGAGTTATGACACTCGAGCTGCAGGACACGCACGGGGCTGTGCACGGTCCTCGTGCACGCATGTCCGTATCCGATTTGGACACCAAAAATGTGTCAAATCGAGATCCATCTTCACGAAGGTTGTTTCAAATATAAACAACAACAACTTCGTGAAAATAGAATCGAAAAATAAGAACTTTCGATTCTAAGAGGCATTTCATCGAATACGTGTTCTAATATACCGACACGTGTCCGATACGCCTGTCAAACAGATGCGAAATCCTACCAAACTACATCTACAGGTCCGGGGTACCTATATGGATGCACCTACGAAGAAAAATTGGAATTTACAGGTGTTTAGAGGGGTTTACCTATTGAGAGTCAATATCTCAATGAAACGAGCCTCCAAACGTGTCGATGCCGATATCCTCTAGTCCAACGCCTCCGATCCCTTGCTAGCAAGTCTCCAGCAGGTTTCTCTCCTCCCAATGATCGCAACACACATCGTTTGGATGGATTTGGATTAGAAATAAGAAAGTTGGACTTTTGGAGGAGAAGGGAGTTTCTAGGGTTTGAGAACTTGACGGCTACAAAGTTTTTTCACATAAAGAAGGGGGGCTGCTATTTGTGGCCAGCCAAGGGTTAGCTAGGGTTAGGTTAGGGTTTACTATGGGCCATCATTCAAGTTAATGTCCATGTAAAGCTCATTAGCAAAAAGGCCAAAAGGATTCACATTAAAATAGCCTAAAAATGCATTAAATTGTTTTCTAATTAGGACTAATGCTCTAAATTGAAATCTAATTAGCTAAATAGGATTCTAATCACATGGTTAGTCTTCTAATCAAGGTTATCTATGGTTAAACCATCCGCTACTACCAAAAACACTAATCAAGGACTAAACACCAATCAATTTCATAATAAAATAATAAAAATTTAAATTATCCCACAATTACTAAAATACCCCTAATCCAGAAAAGTGGTGGTGACAATCGCCTTCGACTTCAATATGAAAGTCTTTACCGCTTGGCAATTCCTCGAAGCTCTGATTAGCATTACTAGGGCTTTGATCACTATCATCCTGGTGACCGCCATCCTCAACAATAACTTGATCCTCCTTGGCAACCAAATCTTGGGCCAATACTTGAGTAGAAGTTTCATTCTAGCCAGGATCAGAAGCGACATCAATCGGATCCTCCTTGATTGGATCGACGCTAAGATCAATCTAGCATCGCTTCTATTATCCTCTCGTCTTGATAAGTTTATTCGCTCTGGATAGGGGCTGCAGGAGTCTGAGGTACAAAAGATGTTGGAATTTCAGGAGGCACCATCTCCTTCTCACTACGAACCGAGGTTATTCCGAATGAAAGCATTACTCCTTGGGGCGGTGGTTCTCAGAGTTGGATGAATTATTATCTCTGTATCAGTCACAGAGGGAACATCCACATAAACAACTGGAGTTGGCTCACTAGTTGAGACCAGCTGCAACAAACGCCGCCAATGTCGCTGTAGACAAAAGAATGGTGAATCCGACAATCGACGATTTTGAAACTGCAATACCAGGAGTGTCTGCTGCAACAGCTGGAGCACTGGTAATTGGAGGTTCTGGAGATGAATATATATTAATACAAATTGCCATAGGATCAACATTAAGTAATTTTTGCTGGATAAAAAGAGTAAAGACATCACCTTGTGATGAAGAAACGCCTCCAGGCGACATTGGCAATGTCCCTTGGCCAGGAGATTGTTCTGGGGAAGAAGATATGAGGGAAATTGCAGTCTTCCTACCCCGAGCTTTGGAGGCCACTAGCTTTCTCTTGACCGAATGCTTAAATAGTGGCTGAGGAGGCACCGCAACAGTTTCAGTGAGAACAGACGATTAAGGCTGTATTTTTTCAGGTGCAGGCTGTTCTTTGCTTGTCTCCTCTTTAGACCCGATACTCTTTCCTCTAAATGGAGATGGAGTTGATCCCCTGAATGAAGTAGTTAAGCCGGGTGACGATCCAGACTCTATTTGCCGTATCTGAAGTCTAGTCCTGACTCCGGGATTCTCAACGGCGGTGGTCCCTTTTGTCTTTTTTCTTCACTATAGCAGGAGAAGCAGGATTATCTTGGGCTGACTGTGTGGAGGCTTCAACCTGTTGCTTCTTCGCAACCTTCTTGGCAGGAGACTACTTTTTACGTTTTCTGAGAAGGCCGCTCAATGGATCTTGAACTTCGTCAATAGGACCCGTATTCACAATTTCTAGAGGATCTTCGGCAGGGACATTCTCCTCTGCTTCAGTTAAGTTTATGGTAGCCGCGTCCCCATTGAATGTTTTTTACGTTTCGATGAAGCTATAATTTAGCGAATAAACTTCAAAGAAGGTGTTGGATGAAGTATAAAAATGCGCATATGAAATCAATATACGTGGGCCGTTTTCAACAGTGGTAGAAGGCATGGTGAATAGAGCCCGTGTACCTCTCGCATTATAATATCTCCATCAGCGGGCTCCGTCAATCAAGTGCCTGAAAGCTTTAAGACAGGTCGTCGCATTCCCAACGTGCAGTTGGTCATAACCGAATTGACGAGCAAAGCTACTGGGCAAATAAGGCTCCAGATAGTAATTTTTTTCAAATCTATATACCAGGTGTGAAGGCCTGATTGACTTCAACCAATTAAAGGCCTCAAGAGAAGGGCGAGAACTAATGTGCTCTAAATCTTGGATAGGGGTCGAAAAGTTTTCATATCGAAGTGGAGGAGGGGTACAGAAAAACTTCTAATCTACTCCCCTATTTAGTGCCTTTCTGCAGTCAGATAAAGACATAACCTTCCATTTAGCCTTAGCAAATATTCTGATAAAATTGACTGCCAACGCTCCTCCGGCTGCAAGGTTAGGATCCATCAATGAAGGGCGATGCAATAACAACCAGCCAAACAGATATGTGTATGGCATCTCGGTGCGAGGATATTCCTTTCTATTGTTGGGTTTTCCATCAAACCATCGGTGAAACTCCGAAGTCCTGCATTCAGCTGACTGGTCATCATAGACAATATGTCCATCTTGTAGCCAAATACCAAACACACTGCTGCAAACAACATACCGCGATGAATTCGTTCAACGACACTGGCATCTGGTACGATAAATTGTCGTAACCACAGAGAAAGAAAGCCTGCTAAAGTGGCTTCTGGGGATAAATCGAGGCCACTCTGCCTCATGTAACTCTCTAGAGGAGTATTAACAGCATAACCATTCCAAGGTTTGGCTAACTCTGTGTTAGTACGGTTATTCTCCTCTATTAGCTGAGAAATAGCTTGAGCATCAAGCGGCTCAAAAAAATAAGGCGTACATTCAGACTGATCTTGCACTTTAGTGTCCGTGTCATGATCGAAGAAGAGGTATACCAACCATTTAGATATATAGCATATAGCACCGCTCTTGTATAGATGCATGCAGGTTGTAAAGTGACACAACAACTCATCGAGAACTGCCACCATCCGAGGGTTCACTTTGGCCAAGGCCTCTAGCTCGTCCTCCGTTGGTATGTACTCTTCATAAGGGTTATCTACCATTGGCAGATGGGAAAGAAATTGCATTTTATGGAGAGCAAAGCCTAATTCTCTGTGAGGAGTGGCAAAGGTACCAGTCCTACTGTTGTACCTTTCTGCTAAAGCCAGAAATATGTTGGAGTTATTTTAGATTCTGCAAGAGGTAGTCATAACGGCTTTGTAGAGTCCCAGTTCCTGTAATCTCTCACGAAAGTTGTTTAAAGCCCAAACGGAAAGACGGTTCCAACAAACAATCTCCGGATGCATTAAGCCAGTTAGTCTCATGGTAGCATTATGAGGATATTCTCCCTCAGACGTAGCGTGCATATTTACAAAGATGGGTATTCTGAAGGGTAGCATCACGGCCGTGTCATCAGACGGTATGCAACTTGGTCTCAGACCCCTTAAGCGGGTACTATACTGATCAGAATTGCAGAGAAAGATGTCTTTATTGTGGTCCCCATGCCTATGACATATTCTTCCAACTCTAGCTTCTTGGGCAGGAGTCAGATCCCATGACATCTTTCTTGGATAGCTGGTATGGGCATATCGAGATAGAGACAGATTCCTTATCATCTCAGGCAGGTGTACCAATGTGTTTCCTCTTATGAAGGCTCGACGGTCTTTCTTCAACTTGGGCTGAGAGACTGTAGCTGTAGCTTCTCCAAAGAGGAACGCTGGTTTCTTATAAGGTTTTGCGTCCTCAGAAAGAAAAGGAGTGTCATTTATCAGACACAGCAGGGTTTTATAGTTCTGATTCTCTAGCACAGTCCGCCTGGGAGTTGGCTCATCATATTGTAGAAAGTCAACATGAAATAAATTTTTCTGATCCTCCAACATCCAGAAGGCAGAAGTCAATTCCTCAACAAAAGGGTCTTCCTTCAGATCAACTACAAAAAGAAAACCCAGAGTTAAAAACTTGAAAAAACTTGTTTTCTTAAAAGAAATACTCTGCACCAATCTTAATGGCGTAGTATATGAAGAAAAGTCCTCAATTGGTGTAAGCAGAGTGACAGTTCTCAAGACAGATGGCGCATTATTCAGTCAACACATGATTTGAGTATAACAGCAGATGGCGCATTATGCTTAAGACATGGCAAATGGCGCATGGTGTCATTATTTGTGATTGAGATTGGCCAACACCCTAAAAGAGGTGGCGCGGGCCATCAGATGGCACAAAGCATCGACCAATACTCTTAAAGATGTGGCGCATGATGCAGATGGTGTAATGCATTGACCGACACTCTAAAAGAGGTGGTCAATGTTGGCCTTTGATCGTGTTACGTGTGAATGGCGCGAGCGTTCAAATCTTCTTCTCCGATCAGTTTTTCTCACCTTCAAGAGCAAGGTTCACCTCTTCGGCTCTCGCCGTCGGCATGACGTACTTTGGTACTATCAACGACAGCGCACGTGAAGTGGCTCCGGCCACTTTTTTCCCTTTCTCAGCTGTGGTTCTCTTTGGGGCCATTTCGATTGATAGGAAGCTTCAAGAATTGAAGAATCTGAAGAGCTCAAGAAGAAGAAAATTCAAGTAAAAGTATTTTCTCTCTTTAGTCGACTATTTATAGCCTAAAGCTATTTGCAACAGTCGTACGATCCGTGCCCAAAACTTGGGGACTATTACGATTCTGCCATGCGCCAAGCACATAGAAATGCTTCTTATTCAAAGTATTCCAAATTTTGAAGTTTTACAAATTTGAAAACTTTGAAGGGGGTCTTGTAGAAGCTCAAAAAGTATGAACATCATCATGCGCTACTCATAATTAGCGCCAACACTCAAAAAGTCAAATGTCGCCAAACAGTAGATGGCACATGACATCAGTTGGCGTAGGACTTCAAATGGCGCTGGCTGACATATGGCAAGCTTCCTCGAGAAGCTGAAACAGTTTTTATCATGACTGACAGCACGTCAGTCAAGAAAAATCTGTTCGAATCCCGAGCGTACGACGCTCGAGGAGATTATGTCAGATATGTCAGATTTATCATAATGATCAAACAGCTGTCTCGTGACATTTGCAGTTGGTGCTAGATAATCATTTAAAAAGACACTAAAACAACAATTAGCGCATGGCGCTACCCAACAGTTGGCGCTATTTGATTTGTAAGCCCTCTAAAAATTTAATTAGAATTATCTAGATTAATTAGGAATTTAATATGATTATATTTGAATTTCTAAGTTATTAATGATTTCCCACTTTTATTTTTGATTATCATATGCTTGTTACCGTGACTTTTAAATTATGAGCACAAGACTAGTCATTTTATCAAAACCAACTTCACATGTATGATCTAGTTGAGACACTCTTCACCCATGACCTTCGTATTTCATTCAGACACACCATTTTGTGCTTCATTTTTATCGCACAAATTTTCTGACACAAGACCCAATCTTGATTCACCCCATGGAGTCACATTTATTTTCAACTCGAATTGGGGACACCATTTCGACCCAAACCAGTCAACCCAAGATATGGACACGACCCACATTGAGCCTACCACTTGTGTCCCATTCATTTAAGCCCCTGTATACTACTTATTTATCCGTGATTATAAATGATTAAATTAAGGCATTTATTTTCCCAAGACCAATTGTGACCTGACTCGACTCAATTAGACTCAACCCAAGCACCATGCCATCCCTCTTATCAATACCTACACATACAACACCAATGCCTCCCTACAAAACACCAAACACCCTAGCACTTTTCATCCTAATCCCATATGACCAACTCCTAATCCCAATTTAGGGAGAGATCTCCTAATTAAACCCATTCAAACCTCCTTCATGTCAATTAGCCTCTTTTGGTCATGCACAAAGATCCTAGGGGAAAGTTGTTATGACACACTCAACGCCCCTTGTCCGATCACAACTCAACAATACTCCCCGTACTTTTCCCAAAAGCTTACACTCATCTCTCTCTCTCTTTCCCTCTCTTCCTAGGAAACCCCTACAGTCGACCACACCCCCTCTTCTTATTCTAACACATTTCATCTCCTTTCTTCACAGCTCTCCCCACGGCCTCAGCTGACTGTCCCATCTTCTAACCCTAATAGCCAATACCCCCACATTATCTTCATCCTCCTCACCATCATCTCCAGCCTCACCATCATATTCATCATCCCTACCATCAGCTTCTTCACTACACAGCCCCCTTCCCTTAGCTACATTACCTCATCACCATCATCATCTTCCTCACCATCATCTTTATCTCCTCCTCCTTAACCCACACACACCATCCATGGCCAACTCTACTACCTCCTCGTAGTCGAACCTCTTTTTTCCTTATCCTCATCTTCTCCATCCCTAACCCTGGGCTGAGCAGCTATTGCTGCTGCCATAGCAGCTGCTACCGCAACTGCTACAGCTGCTGCAGCAACTGCTACAGCTGCTGCCGCAACTGCTACAGCTGCTGCTGCCGCAACTGCTACAGCTGCTGCTGCCACAACTACTACTGCTGCTGCTATCATTTCTTACCTACTGCTGCACTTGCTCTGCCGCTGCTGCTGCCGCACTTAGCTGCTGCCGTACTCGACCAGGGCCGGCCATGACCCCCTTATATCCCGGCGATAGGCAACCTCGTGCGTGCTGCTGCACGTGCGTCCAGCGCCGTCGCGTACCGATGTCGGCCACCGTCAGGCCCTCCCGTACGCCTTGCTGTCATAGCATACGCCTATGACAGAGGTATACACCTTCTTCCTCCTCCTCGTGTTCATTTCTAGCATATATATGTTTCCATTTAATATCTTCCTTGTGTGCATGCTCATAGTGAATGTGCTTGTGAACCATTTTTGTGGTGTTGCGTGGGACCTTGTCAACAACAGCATGGGTTCTTCCCCTATGCCATTGCGTAGTGGGAGAATGGAATGTTTGCTAGCCTTCTTCACATTATTCTTTTGCATACGTACTATAGGTTCTAATGTATACATTATTTATATGAATGAACATTATGTGAGGAAATATATATGATGTATATGTGATATGAGGGGACGTACAAATAATTCTTGTAGGTGACTCTTGTAGGTGACTCTTGTGTATATGTGATATGAGGGGACGTACAAATAATTCTAATGTATACATTGGGGCGTACAAATAATTCTAATATATACATTGGGACGTACAAATAATTCTTGTAGGTGACTCTTGTGTATATGTGATGTGAGGGGACGTGCTTTTGGCAGTAAGCATAGCCTATATATATTTCTTTATGTATATACATCATATATATTTTCTCTTTCTGTATATATAACCCTTATATAATTTCCTATATACCTCTTTCCGTATATATAGCTTTTATATATTTTCCTATATACAATCGTATATATTTTCCCGTATACATACTACTTATATATATTTTCTTTATATGTATATATACGTCTTATATATATTTTTTTTCTTTATGTGTGTATAGCATATATATCATTTATATGTATATATACGTTATATATTTTTCCTTGTGTATATATGGTATATATATTTCCTTATAAATATGTAATATATATATATATATATATATATATATATATATATATATATATATATATATATATATATATATATATACTTTCCTTGTGAGCATGCACTAGGAGTCCCATACTCACATGAATGTCGTATAATTTGATTATACTCAATCCTCACATTTTTGTCCTAACTCTCTCTTATGCTTACTATCACCCTTAGTGTATATATATATATATATATATATATATATATATATATATATATATATATATATATATATATATATATATATATATATATATATATATATATATACTTTCCTTGTGAGCATGCACTAGGAGTCCCATACTCACATGAATGTCGTATAATTTGATTATACTCAATCCTCACATTTTTGTCCTAACTCTCTCTTATGCTTACCTATCCATATTGGATCATATCGTCCTATCGAGCGGTAATAGTGTACCTATGGGGATCTGACAAACCATCAAATTAATAACCCTCATCTAAATTGCATAGCCTAGACTACCCATCGGTAAATTTGTATAAGTGACTCCTAGTCCTAGCTATTCTCTTAAGTTAAATTAATCCCTAACTTGTGAATGAGCATTTCTTAGTCGCAGGCTCGCAATAGTACGACTAACTTAAGTACTATCACGAGTTCGCATGATTTGCGAAGACAGACCTGCATGGGCCACCACAAAAACATGTCACGACCCGCACCCGTTTTTTTTTTTACGGATACGAGACGTGTCCAAGCCAGCCTACGCCGCAGTGTCGGCGGTAGAACGCTGTCACGGCCATGAAGATCAAATCACAAATAATGCTCATTCACATAATTAATTTAACTTACAATATTCACAAGTTTTACACTTGCTGAAAAATATAAACTTGTACAAATATTTGAATGGCTACAACTCCACTATCTAGCTAATCTCTAGGATTTCCGTCTGCAAGTATACCCGTCACTCCCCAAGCCAAGTGAATCTACGGGTAACCTGAAAATGTTGGTTTCCAGTCAGGAATGGAACGAGCACAATCCACTGAATGCAATTTCAAATAAAGAAAATGACTATAAAACAAAGGTTAGACATCAATTATGAGTTTTGAAAATAAACAGTAAATACGGAAAACCAATAGCAATAAATAGACACAAAATACTTTCTCCAACTGCTAGAAGTACCTATGATATGTGATCGGTCTTGGGACAATTATGCGATACGGTCTACACAGTCTAAAGTTATACGGTCTATAGTTACACGGTCTACAATTATACGGTCTACAGTTACACGTTTTACAGAAAATATTGCAGTAAAGAAACACTGTCTACAAAATAATAATCATGATCTACACAATTTAAATGAAGTAATAATCACGGTCTACACTATCTACTTTGTAATAAATAAATCACTGTCTATACTGTCTACATGAAATAAATAAATCACTGTCTACACTGTCTACAAGAAATAAATAAATCACTGTCTACACTGTCTAAGGTCAGATCACACATCATTGGTACTTCTCATTCCCGACTCAACAATTTATAATAGAAAATAATCACATAACCAATGGCCAATCAATGAAATATAGTGAAAATCAATATCGAAATGCAGACAATAAACTGTACTCGCCTGTGGTCCTCTGTTGGTGAAACCGACAATCTGAACCACTCAATATGCCCCAATAGTCAAAACCTGTACAACAGTCCCCGAAAGCTAAAATAAACATTACTAAGGTTCTCAGAATAGTCAAATTAGCTAGGATTGCCTGTCCTTAAGTCCAATTCTGGACACAGGGGCAAAACGGTAATTTCGGGTCAAAACGGTGTCCGCCGTTGGATCCGCTTTACACCGAAAAGGGTGCCAGAGTCAACGGTCTCTAAAGTCGTCAAACTATATGTTTACGGATCCAGTTTTTCGATACGAACCCAACCGTATGTCCAGAGTTGGATTCCGGCGGGCCGTGCACAAAATCGCCCGTTGAGTGGGGCTGTAGGGCCCGCAAAACGGCGTACGATTCAACTGTCTCAGAATTGGACCAAACTTGACATACAGGACCAGAAAAATGATACGGTCCTGCTGGCGTAAGTTTTGTCTCGATCTGACGAGCGCACACAAAGTTATGACTGAATTTGCATTGTACGGATACGGAGCGATTCCGACGGATACACATCAAATTCGTCGCGCACACACGACCAATTTAAATTCCGTCAAAGCCCACACGACCACGAAGCCATTACGCACCTTTCAATGCTTACGGTGCGCGGCCACGTCGCCCAGAATGGCGGGACGCACGTTGTGTGGATGGATTTCATTGAATTTTTCTATTATTCAAAACAGGTTTTTGACCAAGTTTAAACGTGTATACTTCTCTATACGAAGCAAATCTTTATAAACCTCTTACTGGACTTTTCTAGCCCTATATGTTGTGGTTAACTTATGTTCAGAAAGTTTGTTGATTCGATGAATAGGTTGGTGGGAAAATCGACGCCAAGTTGGGTGGATAGACTACTATATACCCTGTTTTGGAACATATTATTCTCCGATGTTCGCGTTGATTTCTCGACGAACATGAACAAGTTCAATAAGAACTAATTGACAGGAATCCTAGATGGTCATATGGGCATTCTATAGGATTTTACGGAATCGAATTTCGTTGAGTGTAAGCGAAGAAACATTATGGCGAAAACCGTACCTTGCTCGCGCCTTGCAGTTGTTGCGCTCTGCGTCCTGTGCGTGGTTTGGCCGGCCGACCGCGGCTCTCATGCCAGCGGCGGCACGGTGGGGCGGCACGCGCAGTTGCCCAGGGGGTCGCGGTTCTTGGGTTAGGGTTTCGTTTAGAGATTTTTATCGATCTCTCCCTCTCTCTCGTGTTTTATATGTCCGAATGTGTGGAACCCGAGCGGAGCTCTCGGGTTTGGCTTCGTGCGGGTCGGGTTTGTTATGTCATAATCCCTCTCGGGTTTGCTGCTGTTGGTTCTCGATAGCATGGGTTTGGGGCTTTTGCCCGGCTAGAAAGATTCAGTGGGGGGGGGATTAACTAATTCTCAATGTGTAATTAATATATATTTGTTTCTATATATATATATATATATATCTATATACTCGAATACTTATATAATATAATATCCATAAAATCTAAATACATTTTTTAATAGAAAAACAAATCTCAATATTATTTATTCTTAGAATAGGCCTATAAATATGATTATATATGTATATAACATTTATTTAAAATAATATAACCAGTAATAACAAACTAATATTACATATGAATATCCTCAATAATAATAATAATAATAATAATAATAAAATTCAATAAATCAATAATGGTGTGTATATACCATTATGCACAGTCTAGAAATTTTAAGGTGTACAAGGACCTATTTTATACAACTATCATCGAATACCCACTAATAATAATATTTATAATATTTAAATTATGAATATTTAGAAATAGTCATTAAATCATTAAAACGGAATATAACACACTCATATCAAATTCCATCAACACGAAGGTCATTGGATGTGCCGCTTGACTACATGGGCTCGGGCTCAGTTCGGGTCCAGTCCAGACTAAAATGGTATAACCGGTTTCATTACTCAATAATATAATTAATAAATAAATAACTATTTGGTAAAGGTTAAGTCGCAACTTGGCCTGGTTTTCCTAGTTAGGACATCACTATGGCTCGGTCTTTCCAACCAGGACCAATACACTAGCCAAAGCCCGCCATGGCACTATCCGTGCCACGATTTCTAGTCACCGTATAAATCCAACACTCCATCATGGCTAAAATCATCTACCGTAGTAATTAACTAAATAATTATTTATAAAACTCTAAAAATCACCATTTAATCCAAATAAATAAATAAATATATTATCAAAATTTTGGGAAGAGGGGTTACAAATCTACCCACCTTAAAAATAATTTCGTCCTCGAAATTCTAATTCGTAACTATTCCTTAAATTCGAAAAGGAAATCTACCATTATCTTAATCTCCTCGAATTTTAATTCCTCAAAACAGTTTATATCCTTCTCCTAGCCATTTCGTAACTACGAAACTCCGAGGACTTCTACCCACCTTTGGTCACCCTACTCCCTCCAAACACATGTTGCTAAAGTATTATAATCCTCTAACTAATTGCTAAAAGCAACCACCATAGATATCTATAGCATAAGGCATCTACAATCCTCTCCTATCCATCAAACGACCCAAAATTTTACAAGCAACAAATTTACACAAGTAGCTAAGAAATATTGCTAAAACAAGCATGACCCTTCGTCGCTCTGAAATAAGAAGGACGGGAAGATAAGGAAAAATAACCGAGGATAATTATAAAGTTTCAAGAGCGGTAGAGGGTATATAATGATGCAGCTAGAAAGAAGGTCTATGAACCATTGACTTTATTTGCTAGAGTGGCTACTCTAGCCCAGTCACTTGCTAAAACGAAGAACCCTTCGTCTCTTAGAGTGGCTTGCAATCCGTGCACTACAGAAGTTCCATTCTCGAAATTCTAAACATAGTTCCATAATAGAATAGAATTTGAGAAATCAAGGTTGTGACCCTTTCCGTGGTTATGTAAACACACTAGCAAGGATATAAATGCAATACAAGATCATATCGCGACTTCTAGGTAGGTGGAATAATGGTTACGAAGGACCTCACATTCTGAGGGGTGGAGACCACCTAATAGCTATAGGGACCTTTTCCAAATAGTTTGCTTTTATAGTCCAAGTATTGTGGTATGCATGGATGGTTTTCACCCAAGTGGTTGAGCTATTTTGCCATTTAGATTGGTTATCTAGTTCTTTAAAGCCCCAAAATGCGCCTTCAGTGACTTTTGTGTTTAAGTAGCACGAGAAGACACAAGTTGAGTGGCATACTAGTGACATGTGCATAGTGGGCTTTCGAGTAGATCACAACCATATATTAGATCGAAAGGTTCGAGTCGAGGTTGAGGTTCTAATGAAAATCGGGAAATATATCGGTATTATGGTAATGGTTATAGCTAGTCCTATGACCTGAAAGTTGTACCATAAAAATAGAGTACAAGGGGACGTGTTTGAGTGGGACATGATATACCTAGATGAAGGTGGACTCGTCTAGGTCTTGCATATAAAATTTGTTGGAAGGTAACAGCTGGTCTCGTGCTCCGAATATTAATGACACGGCCGGGGACACAAAATAATCTAAATGGAAAGTGGGAGTCCATAGGGCACTAACTATCATTCTAATAAAATTTATTCTAATTAATCGGTGATCTTCGTATATCCCAAAACTTTAGGAGGCTTACAGTCTACCCACTTTAGAAATAGGACATGGTCTTAGGAATATTGAGGTTAGAGGGTTCCCAAAGTCCGGATACTGTACCTCGACTCTTGTTAATAGGGAATAAGGTACGGCGTATCGGGATACGGTAGATATAAGTCAAGTCAAGGATCGTTCCTCAATTAATGGAGAACGAGTGTGTACAATGACACATGGTCGACAAAAATAGGATGATCTACTCGTCTATAGTATACTAGAGTTATCGACGGGGTAACCAACTCTAAGGCACAAGATTTCTAACAACTGAGTCGTGAATTTCTATTTGTGTCAACCTGCCAGACTATCGTCACAAGAGTTGTAGTGATCGTGTATTGTTGTTGACAACTGGTAGATCATAATATGACAGGGTATTTAAGATATGGTATTGGCTAAGCTAGTGACTGTGGTGTTCCAACACTAGTTAGGTCTTAATAATAGAATTTACATAACTAGAGTAATATTTGTTGGAAACCAATCTCGGGATGAGTATTACGGTAAATGATTACCCTATTGTCCACTCATCTCATGTCTAACTGTGGGCTTCGGTCGAGGAAGGGTTGGTTCAAGGCTTAAGGGTTGCTAGTTAAGACAAGCTTCCAGCAAATAATTAGAGACTCACAACATTTGGTTTCTTGAGAATAGATAGTCTTCTAGGTTGGCGTTCTGACTAAGGGTAAAACCCTAATCATTCTCAAATTTAGATAGCTCGAAAGTCTCAATAGTAGTTTGAGGGTCGATGGGAGAACGTGTAACTCAATCACATGACAGGCCGATGGTAGCTACACTTGTGCCTACCATTATCATAGCCATGGGAATACTATGTATCTCTCTACCATCACGAGCTTTCGTCTTTCTAAATCGGTGAAAGACAAAGACAATAAAGAATTCAAGGGAGATGTTACTGAATACAATGTCGTGATTCCAAGGCGAACATATAATTCAAGAGAAATTGTCAATGCAGTCGCGGATGAGATCCTAGAGACATCTACATCTCAATCCACGTAGGTTAATCAGAGGGAGAGCGAACCGGGTGCACTACGGTTGATCAGACCGTAATACATCGATTCTGATTAGACAATATGTTAGCAGGCGTCCCCACTATACATATGTCTCGAATCAAGCTCGAGAACAGAGTGAGCTTGCAAAACTAGGCTGTAATAGCAGTGTTGGTTAAGATAGTCAAAGTACAAGTATACAAGATTTTTGAAAGAAGGCGCAAGTAGTTCGAATTTGAGAATCAAAAATTCACCTGGTGTTCTGGCTTATACAATCTTCCTATAATCTTCCTGTCCATAAGGTCTTGGTCAACTAATGGGTTATGGAACTCTGGATTCTATATTCTTGGTAACTTATTAGTGTCGGTCAATTACCTAGTCAATAGATCACAAGGACCACATAATGCTAGGTTGGGAGACATGCTACTCAACTTACAGAACTTTCACTAGCATTGACTTTAGGTCCTATGGGACATACAGGGCATTTTTCTATCCTCTATGGTATCCTAAACTGGTAATCATGTTTGAAGTCATTTCACCGAAGATTACGCCTCGCCCGTATACTCAGGCTGTGGTAAACCCTTGGTTTCGTAGCTCAAATATAATACAAAGTCAAACACTTCTTAACTCTATCCAATATTGATTCAAGGGTAACTACGATCAAAGAGGACCACTAGCTATAGTTTTAGCAATATTCCATAACCTATATTCTCCTAAACTGAATTTGACTCTAGGGGTCGTACCTTGCCAGTGCGCTACTGGCTGCAGTGAATCTATAGTCTCCAAAATTTAAATAAATGGCGGCAGTGCACTGCTGTCCTGCCATTATGAGTTAACTAACATTCCTTATATCTGTAAAAATTCCTGAGCTTCTAGAGATTCAAACAAGTTGACTATGGAATAAAACGTAAGCATTCGTCCTATCAGTCACAACCCTTAAAATAAAGACTGAACAGGAAGGAAATAACTATAGACAAAAGAGACACAAACACTCTAGTATCTGTTTCATGTGTATTCAAACCATTGAGGAAAACATTTGAATTGAAACTAACTCGAGGTTCGTCTATGGATAACATAATCAGCAATCATATGAAAATAATAATTCTTAGGGCAAAATATGAACATAAATAGGCAATTTGATTTAAGATAGGAGGATGATATCTAAAGGGCAAAGAGAAAGAATTGAACAATTTATCAAGGTTAGATCATTATCTCTATGAAGCCCTGTCTCACTAAGTGAACCTATCCACATTGGATCATATCGTCATATCGAGAGGTAATAGTGTACCTATGGGGATCTGACAAACCATCAAATTAATAACCCTCATCTAAATTGCATAGCCTAGACTACCCATCGGTAAATTTGTATAAGGGACTCCTAGTCCTAGCCATTCTCTTAAGTTAAATTAATTCCTAACTTGTGAATGAGCATTTCTTAGTCGCAGGCTCGCAATAGTACGACTAACTTAAGTACTATCACGAGTTCGCATGATTTGCGAAGACAGACCTGCATGGGCCACCACAAAAACTTGTCACGACCCGCACCTATTTTTTTTTTACGGATACGAGACGTGTCCAAGACAGCCTACGTCGCAGTGTCGGCGGTAGAACGCTGTCACGGCCATGAAGATCAAATCGCAAATAATGCTCATTCACATACTTAATTTAACTTATAATATTCACAAGTTTTACATTTGCTAAAAAATATAAACTTGTACAAATATTTGAATGGCTACAACTCCACTATCTAGCTAATCTCTAGGCTTTCCGTCTGCAAGTATACCCATCACTCCCCAAGCCAAGTGAATCCACGGCTAACCTGAAAATGTTGGTCTCCAGTCAGGAATGGAACGAGCACAATCCACTGAATGCAATTTCAAATAAAGAAAATGACTATAAAACAAAGGTTAGACATCAATTATGAGTTTTGAAAATAAACAGTAAATACGGAAAACCAATAGCAATAAATTGACACAAAATACTTTCCCCAACTGCTAGAAGTACCTTTGATATGTGATCGGTCTCGTGACAATTATACGACACGGTCTACACGGTCTAAACTTACACGGTCTACAGTTACACGGTCTACAATTACACGGTCTACAGCTACACGGTCTATAGAAAATATTACAGTAAAGAAACACTGTCTACAAAATAATAATCACGATCTACACAATTTAAATACAGTAATAATCACGGTCTATACTGTCTACTTTGCAATAAATAAATTACTGTCTGCACTGTCTATATGAAATAAATAAATTACAGTCTACATTGTCTACAAGAAATAAATAAATCACTGTCTACACTGTCTACACTGTCTAAGGTCAGATCACACATCGTTGGTACTTTTCATTCCCGACTCAACAATTTTTAATAGAAAATAATCGCATAACCAATAGCCAATCAATGAAATATAATGAAAATCAATATCAAAATGCAGACAATAAACTGTACTCGCCTGTGGTCCTCTGCTGGTGAAACCGACAATCTGAACCACTCAATGTGTCCCAATAGTCAAAACCCGTACAACAGTCCCCGGAAGCTAAAATAAACATTACCAAGGTTCTCAGAATAGTCAAATTAGCTAGTATTGCCTGTCCTTAAGTCCAATTCTGGACACAGGGGCAAAACGATAATTTTGGGTCAAAACGGTGTCCGCCGTTGGACCCGCTTTGCACCGAAAAGCGTGCCAGAGTCAACGGTCTCTAAACTTGTCAAACTATATGTTTACGGATCCAGTTTTCTGATACGAACCCAATCGTATGTCCAGAGTTGGATTCCGACAGGCCGTGCACAAAATCGCCCGTTGAGTGGGACCGTGGGGCCCGCAAAACGGCGTACGATTCAACTGTCTCAGAATTGTACCAAACTTGGCTTACAGGACCAGAAAAACGATACGATCCTGCTGGCACAAGTTTTGTCTCGATTTGACGAGCGCACACAAAGTTATGACTAAATTTGTATTGCACAGATACGGGACGATTCCGACGGATACGCATCAAATTCGTCGTGCACACGCGCCCAATTTGAATTTCGTCAAAGCCCATACGACCACGAAGCCGTTACGCACCTTTCCATGCTTACGGTGCACGACCACGTCGCCCAGAATGGCGGAACGCACGTTGTGTGGATGGATTTCATTGAATTTTTCTATTATTCAAAATAGGTTTTTGACCAAGTTTAAACGTGTATACTTCTCTGTACGAAGCAAATTTTTACAAACCTCTTACTGGACTTTTCTAGCCCTATATGTTGTGGTTAACTTCTGTTCAGAAAGTTTGTTGATTCGACGAATAGGTTGGTGGGAAAATCGACGCCAAGTTGGGTGGATAGACTACTATATACCCTGTTTTGGAACAGATTATTCTCCGATGTTCGCGTTGATTTCTCGACGAACATGAACAAGTTCAATAAGAACTAATTGACAGGAATCCTAGACGGTCATATGGGCATTCTATAGGATTTTACGGAATCGAATTCCGTTGAGTGTACGCGAAGAAACATTATGGCGAAAATCATACCTTGCTCGCGCCTTGAAGTTGTTGCACTCTGCGTCCTGTGCGTGGTTTGGCCGGCCGATCGTGGCTCTTCGGCCAGCGGTGGCGCGGTGGGGCGGCGCGCGTAGCTACCCAGGGGGTCGCGGTTCTTGGGTTAGGGTTTCGTTTAGAGATTTTCATCGATCTCTCCCTCTTTCTCGTGTTTTATATGTTCGGATGTGTGGAACCCGAGCGGAGCTCTCGGGTTTGGCTTCGTGCGGGTCGGGTTTGTTATGTCATAATCCCTCTCGGGTTTGCTGCTGTTGGTTCTCGAAAGCGTGGGTTTGGGGCTTTTGCCCGGCTGGAAAGATTCAGTGGGGGGGGGATTAACTAATTCTCAATGTGTAATTAATATATATATATATATATATATATGTATATATATCTATATACTCGAATACTTATATAATATAATATCCATAAAATCTAAATAAATATTTTTAATAGAAAAAAAAATCTCAATATTATTTATTCTTAGAATAGGCCTATAAATATGATTATATATGTGTATAACATTTATTTAAAATAATATAACCAGTAATAACAAACTAATATTACATATGAATATCCTCAATGATAATAACAACAACAACAATAATAATAATAATAATAAAATTCAATAAATCAATAATGGTGTGTATATACCATTATGCACAGTCTAGAAATTTCAAGGTGTACAAGGACCTATTTTATACAACTATTATCGAATACCCACTAATAATAATATTTATAATATTTAAATTATGAATATTTAGAAATAGTCATTAAATTATTAAAACGGAATATAACACACTCATATCAAATTCCATCAACACGAAGGTCATTGGACGTGCCGCTTGACTACATGGGCTCGGTCAGTTCGGGTCCAGTCCGGACTAAAATGGTATAACCGGTTTCATTACTCAATAATATAATTAATAAATAAATAACTATTCGGTAAAGGTTAAGTCGCAACTTGGCCTGGTTTTCCTAGTTAGGACATCACTCTGGCTCGGTCTTTCCAACCAGGACCAATACACTAGCCAAAGCCCGCCATGGCACTATCCGTGCCACAATTTCTAGTCACCGTGTAAATCCAACACTCCATCATGGCTAAAATCATCTACCGTAGTAATTAACTAAATAATTATTTATAAAACTCTAAAAATCACCATTTAATCCAAATAAATAAATAAATATATTATTAAAATTTCGGGAAGAGGGGTTATACGTACCCTTGTTGCGGAGTTGTTATAATGACTTCCTTGACCATGACACGTGTTATGATTCGGCAGGAAGTGAGATCAAATCATGGCACGCACTGACGCTCTCGATTGGCCATCAATACGAGCGGCACGTGTGACGGCACATATAGAGTAGAGATGGTTCTAGATAGCTGACTTTACATTGAGATTGATGTTTGAGTCATAGATTCGACTTGTATATTCTTAGCGGGGAAGACAACCAGTAGGCGTATGGGATAGACAGTTACATTACTCTAGCCTCAGGGGGACCTAGTTATGGGCATGATATCCGGTAATGGGCCATACATATACTAGGAATATGTCCGGTAGCGGCCACTAGCTACGTGCTAGGTACGGTCGGGAGGTATACTAGTGATTGTATATTTACATCAGCACGTGATCTGACATCGGCCCGTGACTCGATGCCATTTCCTCATCTACCCACACCTATACGTTCCAAAGTTGTTTTCATATGCGTTCACTTAGACTGGTTAGCACACCCTATATGTTTATATCAGTATTTTCTTCATGGCATGTTCCTATTTGTATCTTGCTATGTCCCTTGGGACCTGGTTCCTTTCTAGATCTCGACAAGCATCTATACTCGACGATATACGATTTCGGAGCTGAGACGGTATACGTTGCAGAGGACCTCGAGGTGTTCTCCGAGGAGTTCCCTTGATTCAGGATATGCTGCTACTTGGGTTGAGAGTTTCATTATCTAGTGAGCTGTTACTCTTGGCTAGTTATCTTCCATTTCCTATATTTCCTTTATGTTGTATTGTGGGATTGTTTCCACCAGACTTGTATTTCCATTCAATTGTATTTGGATATTCAGACTACTCTACATTTATTCCAGTACTTTTCTTTATTATATCTGTGGATGAGATTAGATGATTGCCTATTGTTTGGTTTGTTATATTTACAACATAGTACATGACCTAAAGTATGTCCATTAAATTGGGCAGCTCACTTTAGGTTGTATCAGCTGGCCAGATTATGCCTAAATCCTATATATTTGGGAGTGGGGCATAACATAGTTTTAGTAGTAGCCCATGCAGGTCTCGTTTATAATTTCGGTTATGTTACTGTACCGCTTCGAGCCTGCAATTAGGATTAGCAGTGTTAGGATCTCATCCACTTGTTGATTACCGCCTTTGAACCTCAACTCGTATTCTATTGTTAATTCTCTTGAATCCTGCTTCCTTCTATCCCTTTTGTAATAGAATTTTGTCTCTTTTAGAGAGATGTATTTGCACAGTGGACACACGACTTATGGTGTTGCCCCAGCATCCGATACCGGGCCCAGCGATGATAGGACTCTAGCTCCTACAGAGATCCAGACTCCCGAACGAGTTCAGACAGTTCTGATGACTCCATCCATTCATGTGGGGTTCGTACCGCAGCCGGCACCGATGCACCAAGAGGGCCAGCTGTCATAGACGTCAATGCGATAGGAGGGTTACCCTTTGCCACCACCACCTCCATTCCCTTCCAAGATGTCGCAGGGAGCCTACCAGCAGCAGGTACTGTATGCACCCAATCCTCCCCAGATATCGCATGGAGCATACCCGCAGCAGATGCCGTATGTACCCATTCCACCCTAGATGCCACAGCCGGAGGGTTAGCCCCAGATGTTCCAGTTCTTCCAGATGATGATGCAGCAATAGTAGAAACAGACAGAGGTCATGAGGCTGAACCTGATGACTGCCTTGGAGAGGATGACAGCCCCAGCACTTGCACTACCACCAGCCCCAGTACCAGTTCAGGAGACAGACAACGTTTAGAGGTACCGCCAGATGGACCCAAAACCCTTCAAAAGAAATGAGAGCCTGGAGGAGATATCAGATTGGATAGCCAACACATAGAAGAACATGGATGCTTCGCAGCTACCTGCTGACTTGTGGATGACTGCCATAAGGACCCAACTGGAGGGGAACACCCATCATTGGTAGGAATCGAAGGAGCACGAAGTCAACAAGGACAAGATGTGGAAGCAGTTTCTTGAGTACTTTGAGGTGAAGTACTTCCCAGCTACCATCCATGATGCTATCTACGATCAGTTCCTCCACCTCATGTAGGAGAACATGACCGTAGATGAGTACGATGCAGAGTTTAGCCGTCTCAGCCAGTTCGGCACACTACTGATACCAGATGAGAGAGAGAAGGCCTGAAGGTTCCATCATGGCTTGACGAAGGAGCTTTAGAGGTACACGAGTGCACAGTCGAGGACTACCTACGAGGAGGTGTTAGCCGAGGCTGGAGTCCAAGAAGCCATCAACAGGGATCCATTGAGTCCGAGGCACCCCACTCAGATAGCCGCACCAACCAGAGTTCAGACAGGAGGCCCGACTAGACGTCCGGAGACCCATCACCAGCAGCGGGTTGCCCCGTACCAAACGAAGGAACTTTTGACTTGTCACTATTATGGCAAGCAGGGCCATATTCAGAAGAAATGCAGGAAGAGGCTCAACCAATGCATGATGTGCGGACCGGGACAACACCGGGCTACGGACTGCCCGCAGCACTATGGCAGAGCTCAACAGGCTACCAGTACAGGCGACTGCAGCCTAGAGAGCACCAGCATCCGAAGGATATTAGAGGGGTTCATATGTAGGTATGCATGCATTATTGTTTATTTATTTCTATCTTACTGTTACATTAGATGTGTAAATTTTGAGGACAAAATTCTTTAAGGTGGATAGGTTATAAGCCCTTTGAAATTTAATTAGAATTATCTAGATTAATTAGGAATTTAATATGATTATATTTGAATTTCTAAGTTATTAATTATTTTCTACTTTTATTTTTGATTATCATATGCTTGTTGCCGTAACTTTTAAATTATGAGTACAAGACTAGTCATTTTCTCAAAACCAACTTCACATGCATAATCCAGTTGAGACACTCTTCACCCATGACCTTCGTGTCACACTCAGACACACCATCTTATACTTCATTTTTATCGCACAACTTTCCTGACATATGATCCAATCTTGATTCACCCCACGGAGTCACATTTATTTTTGACTCGAATTGGGGACACCATTTTGACCCAAAGCTGTCAACCCAAGATATGGACACGACACACATTGAGCCCACTACACACATGCCAGTTGTGGCCCATTCATTTGAGCCCCCGTATGCTACTTATTTATCTGTGATTATAAATGACTAAATTAAGCCATTTATTTCTCAAAGACCAATTGTGATCCGACCTGACTCAATTAGACTCAACCCAAGCACCATGCCATCCCTCTTATTAATACCTACACACACAACACCAATGCCTCCCTACAAAACACTAAATACAATAGCACTTTTCATCCTAATCCCAAAAGACCAACTCCTAATCCCAATTTAGGGAGAGATCTCCTAATTAAACCCATTCAAACCCCCTTCATGTCAATTAGCCTCTTTGGGCCATGCACAAAGATCCTAGGAAAAAGTTGTTATGACACACTCAATCCCCTTGTCCAATCACAACTCAACAACACTCTCCTTACTTTTCCTAAAAGCTTACACGCATCTCTCTCTTTCTAGGAAACCCCTACAGCCGACCATACCCCCCTTTTCTCTTTCTAACACATTCTATCTCCTTTCTTCACAGCTCTCCCCAGGGCCTCAACCGACTGTCCCATCTCCTAACCCTGACAGCCGATACCCCCACCATCATCTTCATCCTCCTCACCATCATCTCCATCCTCACCATCATCTTTATCATCCCCACCATCATCTTTTTCATTACACAGCCCCCTCCCCTTAGCTACAGCACCCCATCACCATCATCATCATCTTCCTCACCATCATCTTTATCTCCTCCTTCTTAACCCGCACATACCCTCCATGATCGACTCCACTACCTCCTCCTAGTCGAACCTACTTTCTCCTTATCTTCATCTTTTCTATCCCTAACCCCTGGCCGGGCAACCATTACTGCTGCCATAGCAGCTGCAGCCGCAACTGCTGCCGTAACTGCGACTGCTGCAGCTGCCATTTCTTGGCTGCTACTGCACTTGCTCTGCTGCTGCTACCGTCGTACTTGGCTGCTTTCGCATATGACCAGGGCTGGCCATGACCCCCTCACATCCTTGCGAACCTAGGGCGGTGCTCCCCCTCGCCGCCAGGCCGCAGACAGCTTCGTGCGTACTGCCGCGAGCTACTGCGCGTCCAGCGCTGTCGCATGCCGACGTCGGCCACCGCCAAGCCCCCCTCATGTACCTCACTGTTGTAGCGTATGCCTACGAAAAAGGTATACTCCTTCTTGCTCCTTCTCGTGTTCATTCCTAGCATATATGTTTCCATTTTATATCTTCCTTGTGTGCATGCTCATAGTGAATGTGCTTGTGAACCATTTTTGTGGTGTTGCGTGGGACCTTGTCCACAGTAGCATGGGTTCTTCCCCCATGACATTGCACAGTGGGAGAATGGAATGTTTCCTAGCCTCCTTCACATTATTCTTTTGCATACATACTATCGGTTCTAATGTATACATTATTTATATGAATGAACATTATGTGAGTGTGACATTGGGACGTACAAATAATTCTTGTAGGTGACTCTTGTGTATATGTGATATGAGGGGACTTGCTTTTGGAAGTGTGCATTGCCTATATGTATTTCTTTATGTATATACAACATATATATTTCCTCTTTCCGTATATATAACCCTTATATAATTTCCTATATACCTCTTTCCGTATATATAACTCTTATATATTTTCCTATATACAATCGTTTATATTTTCCCGTATACATACTACTTATGTATATTTCCCTTATATGTATATATACGTCTTATATATATATATATGTTTTCTTTATGTGTGTATAGCATATATATCCTTTATATGTATATATACGTTTTATATATTTTTTCCTTGTGTATATATGGTATATATATTTCCTTATAAATATGTAACATATATATATATTTCTTTATATATATATATATATCATATACTTTCCTTGTGAGCATGCACTAGGAGTCCCATACTCACATGAATGTCGTATAATTCGAGTATACTCAATCCTCATATTTTTGTGCCAACTCTCTCTTATGCTTACTATCACCCTTAGTATATAAATATTTTCATGTACATATACATATATGTAAGTACGTATATCCGTATACGCAACATTGTGTGTGATTAGATATATAAATCATGAATGTTCGTTTAGCGTATCGTAAGCCTTGGTTGTGTATTTGTAGGTCTCTCTGACGACGTGATCGAGACAGGAGGGACCGGCGCATTACTTGCGCACTACGGAGTTGCAGGCAAGTATACCTTGCCTTGTATTACTATTTCTACATATACTTCATTATACTCTTGTTAGCGTAGACTTAGTAGTTGAGTCCGAGAATTGCCTCGGGCATAGTCGATGATGGCATCGACACTTAGGGTTACCTACTTGACTTAGCTCTAGGCGACGTACCCTCAGTTGCGGAGTTATTATTATGACTCCCTTGACCATGACACGTGTTACGATACGTCATCGAGTGAGATCAAATCATGGCACGCGCTGACGCTCTCGATTGGCCATCAATACGAGCGACACGTGTGACGACACATATAAAGTAGAGATGGTTCTAGATAGCTAACTTTGCATTGAGATTGAAGTTTGAGTCGTGGATACGACTTGTACATTCTGGGCGGAGAAGACAACCAGTAGGCGTATGGGATAGACAGTTACATTATTCTAGCCTTAGGTGGACCCGGTTATGGGCATGATACCCGGTTATGGGCTATACATACACTAGGGGATACGTCCGGCAGCGGCCACTAGCTGTGCGCTAGGTACGGTCAGGAGGTATACTAGTGCTTGTATGTTTACATCGGCTCATGATCCGACATCGGCCCGTGACTCGATGCCATTTCCTCATCTACCCACCCATACGTTCTAAAGTTGTTTTCATATGCATTCACTTAGACTGGTTAGCACACCCCTATATGTTTATATCATTATTTACTTCATAGCATGTTCCTATTTGTATTTTGTTATGTCCCCTGAGGACCTGGTTTCTTTCCAGATCCCGACGAGCATCTGTACTCGATGATATACGGTTCCTTTTATATGGGATACATTGCAGAGGACCTCGAGGTGTTCCTTGAGGAGTTCCCTTGATTCAGGGTATTCTACTACTTGGGTTAGAGTTTCATTATCTAGTTAGCTGTTGCTCTTGGTTAGTTAGCTTCAATTTCTTGTATTTCCGTTCTGTTGTACTGTGGGATTGTTTCCACCAGACTTGTATTTCCATTCAGTTGTATTTGGATATTCAGACTACTCTACATTTATTCCAGTACTTTCCTTTATTATGTTTGTGGATGAGATTAGATGATTGCCTATTGTTTGGTTAGTTACATTTATAGCGTAGTACACCTAAGTGAGTCTATTAAATTGGGCAGTTCACTCTAGGTTGTATCAGCTGGCTAGGTTATGCCCAAATCCCATATATTTGGGAGTGGGGCGTGACACGATCAAATCATCCAAAAGCAGTTAGATGACGTGGCATGTACACTAATCTTGAAGAACATGTACTTGACACTGCCTACGACCAAGCGCATCTCCATCATAGAATGCCACGCGCCCAAGCAGTTAAACCAACCATTCGTACGACTGGGTGAATGGTGCGCCAATTCCAGTGTGCGCTAATTAGGATAACTACTTAACATTTATCTCTAAAATCTATAAATAGAATTTCAAATCACTTCACAAGCATCACTAATGATCATAATCTCCTGAGCACTTGCTACAGCACTCTCTAAAGGCTTTCTTATTTGATATTGCATCGTCCAAGGGATAAAGTGATCGTCTTCTGATCGGATTCCTACAGTTGTACTTCCCTAAAAATCAACTTGTACTCTTGTACACACACTTCTCAGTTTGTAATCAAATAACTTTTGTTTTTGCAAACAGTGAGGTGTATGACTTAGCTACCCACATTAACATTTATTGGGTTTGTTCACACATCTACTTGGTATTTTCCCTTCCGACTCAATAAACAGTCAATAAACGAGCAATAATACAATCAAGTCCTACCGTGTCACAATCGTGTCTCAACTGGATACTCAATGAAGCACAATAAAAGATAGTATTATAATGTAATAAGCTTATAAAGCAATAGTGTACTTGCCTCAAGTTAAGTTAAATTTGACGTGTGCGACACAATCTCGATTTGGTTGAAAGTTATCGTCGTTATGGCTAACCGTGACGAAATCAATAAATTACCGGTCAAATCTGAGTTCAACGAATTAAATAAAATATTTAATAAATTTTTAAATTTCTGGAAAATTTATATGTTATATATCTGTTAGCCCAATGATTGTATCACATTTTTTGAATATGGCTAATCAATTAAGTTTAACTATTGATGTCACAAATATTCATGTAATCACTATTATGTTGCAAATTAAACTTAGCATTGTCCTACTGTTTACTATATCATATAGCTATGCTTGTATCATACTGCATCATATTGTTTTTGTTCGAGTAATATGTGCTTGCAGACAAGCAGTAAGTATGATCAAACCAGAATATATATAATAAATAATTATTGATGGGCCAAAGACGGTGTTATAAAAGAAGATTTCTCTGAACCGTCCAACGACCGATCGGGGGTTCTGCTGACCGGTCATCGGATGGTAGTCGAGGGGTCAGTTTATCTTTGCACGATTGTCGTCAAGGAAAAATACGTCTTCAATATTAGGAAAAAGACTTCATCAAAAGGGCTATTTATTTTTATATCTATTCTATATTTTTTCTTTTATTGAGTCTAGAAAACATGTGAGATTGATCGGATCGGTACTGGCTTAGCTATTCTCAGTCCACAATATATATCCTACCTATCGACAAATATCAATCTAAAAGTCCACATATTAAAAAGCCCAAAACCCATCAAAATTTAGCCAAAATAGTTCTGGCAGAACTCTGTCCGAACTCGGTCAGAACTCGGCCCGAGTTCGGTCTGGGTAAATTCGATATACAGTTTCCACCAAATCTACATCCAACGTTCGTATACAAAATTCTAGCATCCGGACTCTGCCCAAGTTCGGTCCCCAAAAATACTATAAATAGAGTTAAGATTACCATTCATTTCACTCATACAATTTTATTTCATCTCTTCTCTATCTAAAGTGTTCTGAATTTTTTTACTTTCATATCTAAGCCTTTTTGACTCCTAGCCAAGCCAGTACAGTTTCTGTTTAATCTAGAGTTTGGTATTGAAGAGTTATATCGGAGGCTGTATTAAGAAAATATTTCAGTTTTCTAATTGCCTTCTAGAGTCGGTCGTGCACTCGTCACCAAGCACGGTGTTGAGAAGTCGATCGTGCACTTGTCGCCAAGCACGGTGTTGTAAAGAGTTGCAAGCGCTCAGTTAAAGTTTGTGCCATAGTGGATTAACAGCGAGTAAGAGTACTCGCGACTGGACTAGTCCTCTCAGAGGGAAACCAGTATACATCGCTGTGTCACTGAGTTTGAATTCTTGACTCTTACTTTATCACATTTTATTTACCATGTTTTATCTGCCATAATATATAACTGCTATAATTTTTAATTGGTAATTATTTTTTGCTGCACACACACATATACTCTATCCCCCCCTCTAGAGGTGCTTAACGGTCATACAATTGGTATCAGAGAAGGTGCTTCTTTTATAGATATTTTTGCTTAACATTCTTAAAGCAGATCCTCATTATCAGAGAGGGTTATATAGGTAAAGCGAGGTAATATTATTATTATATAACTATTATTACATAGATCACTATATCACATATGGCAAGAATGTACTTCACAACTAAAGAGCAATCCACAAATAGACTCCTACTGTTTTATGGAACACACTATAATTATTGGAAGACACGAATGAGCTTCTACCTGAAGTCTCTAGATTTTGACTTATGGTCAATTGTTGTCAATGGCTACAAAAAGCCTACTATCACTTCTATTCTCACATCCTCAATAATTAACAAGCCTTATTATAGTTACACGGAGGAAGAGAAGAAGTTAGCTAGCGTTGATGCAAAAGCTATGCATATCTTTTACTATACTGTAGACATAAATATATTCAATCTTATTACTACTTGCACAACATCTCATAAAATTTGGAAAGTTCTTGAATCTACTTATGAGTGCAGGTATAAAAGCAAATCTAGCAACTCCAGAGAGGAGGATAGTCTTCATAATGATGCAAATATGTGCATGATGGAATTAGGATTTAAGGTACAACACAATCCCTTATATGAGGAAGAGCTTGTATGTGACAACTGCAAGAAGATAGGCCGCATCCAAGAAGATTGTACTATTGCTAGAAAGAAGAGTCACTACGAACGATCAAATGAAGGAAGATCATCGTCTCACAAGTACGCTAGCACAAGCATATGGGGTAAAAGCAAAGCAACAGATTCTGAAGAAGAAGAGAGACATCATCAAACTGCAAATTTATGCTCAATGGCATTATCTAACAAGGTACAAAATAATTCTTTTTATAAAGAGAGTGAATTTTCTCATGATGAGTTATCTGATGCTTTTAGTGATCTATTAGAAGAACACAAGAAAGTATTAGACAAGTATAAGCAAGCTAGAAGAATATTATATCCTATAAGCGTGATAATGAAAAGCTTACTTGCTTATTGAATGATGCTAGAAATACTTCTCCTTCTGATAATTCTACTAAGATGTCCGCACTTGAGTTTAGATTGCATGAGGCACTTGATTGTATTGAGAAAAAGCACTCAAGAAAATGCTAAACTTAAGGAGGAATTAGAATTAGAAAAGAAGAAGTATTCTATTGCTTCATGTAGAATTGATACTCTTAATGCTAAATATGATAAGATCTGTGCTAACTCTAAAATGTTAGAGATTAGACTGGGAAAGCAGGTAATTTAACCTATGACTCAGTCTAACACAAGACACGTACCACCTTACAAAGTTACACACGACATATCTTTTACAAAGGAAGTAAGCAAAGCTAAAGCTTAATGCAACCATGCCTTCTATTACAAGTATCCATGCAAATCATATCACACCACTGCACATTCTCATACTGCTGCATATAGCACTAATATTAATAATTTCTGTCATTATTGTGGTATGAATGGACACGTTTCTAATCGTTGTCAGATTAGAAAACTAGTCGACATGAACTTGTGCAAATGGGTTTCCAAAGCTAACAAATGTGGATCCAAGTATTGGATACCAAAGTTTTCACCTAATATTTCAGGTGGAGCTACTTATGCTGAACCGTAGAACCATGGAACGTGTTGGTGGTTGTACAACTACAAAGGTCATCTTTCATGCAACTGCACCAATACATGTGTGGTCACTTGAACCACTTTGGTAACATGCTAAATAATTTATTTTATGGTTTTATTTATAGAATATAGCATGTTCTTATTAATCTCTTGCTATTTGATATCTTTTAGTTGTTTATTATTTGAATCAATGTGAGATATAATCCTAGCATGACTAGCTGTTTAGCTTAAATGATTAGTTCACACTATATAGTATTTTATTTTATATTAGTGTGACATATTTGTCTATGTATGCCCTTTACTCTTAATCTTTATTCTTGAAGCATGCATACCACTGTAGTCCATAGGAGTTTTTTTTGTTAATATTTTTTTGACTCTTCGTCGTTAATATTTTTTGGTCACTTCTTATCGATTTGTCTTTAACATGTCATATTTACTTTGATCGGTATTTCGGAAGTATGTATGTTTAGCACAAGTCTCATTTTTACTTGAAAAGTGTATACATATACTTTTATGATAACCTTGTGGTTGCATAATATATTCACTATTGATTCTCATATTTTATTGTGAGTAACTACTTATGAATTAATTACATCTTTGTCTGAGAAAGCATATTTATGCATGTTTTTGATCTTATGATAATTCTTTTTTATGCTTATTAAGGATACATGAATAATTCATTGTCATTCATTTATTGCTCATATGTTTCTTATATTAATATATATTTTTATAACTATCTTTATGGGGATATATGAGTTAAGTTCAAGTTCTATATTATTTTAAAAAGTAGTTTCAAACATGTGCTTATCTCATACTTTAGCTATTGATTACTTAGAACAAATTTATGTTCCTCTTTATTAGCTTCTTCCTCAAAGCCTCTTTTAATAATTTTTTTCTTGGCTTTTTGGTTGACATTTTGGATACATGACTCTTTTTTAAATAATTTTTCAATATCTAGATCTTGATAAACAATTCTTTGGGTATTTACTTCTTTTATATTTAGGGATTATGGATTTTGATGTTGTTCGATGATACTGCATATATTCTTTTAAATCTAAATTCTTAAAAGTAGAGATCATTTTGGGTACAAGTCGAAAGGGTCCTTCTGTCATACATGTGTAAATAGCCTGAAGCGATACGGTGTACTAGTCTTCGGACTACCGCTAGCTGGGAACCAACCCCTATAGCTAACACGAAGTGATCAATACTTTATAGACTTAAGATTTATTAAGGTCTATTTGCAACCAGTATCTAGTTCTGGATCCATGGTACTGAACCCAGTCCCCTAGGTTACATAATACATCAGCGTATCTAGGTCCTACATTTTAATTTACAAATGTTATATATTTTATTATTACCCAATGATTTGTAGCACATATGAATAAATGTAATTGATACATCTCATACCGATGCAACATTGTTCTAAGATTTTTTAAGTTCATAGAATATAATTGATTTTATATTGCACAAATTCTTCTTAAATCCTCGGTTATTAAAGAAAAGATTTGTTTTAGGTACAAGCCTACAAAGGGTCTGTCTGTCACCACGGCTATGACCAAAGCGAAGCGGTATTTAAGTATCCCCCGGTGAACCTCCGTTAGCTGGGACAGTACCCCTACAGCTAACCCAAGATTGATCAACGCTTTATAAACTAAAGATTTATTGAGATCTAGTTACAATTGTTATCTGATGGATTTTGGATTTTAACTTTGATGGATAATATTATTTAATTTTACAAATGGTAACATATATTGATCTTCTATAGGTTAATGTCTGTCATCTTTTGATATATTCATTTTTCTATCACACTATTGGATATTCAGACTTGATGATCTTGCGACTACTCATTGAATATTATGGTCTTGTGATTTTGTCTTTAGCCTGTGTAATATTCATGATTTTAAGCTTTTTATTGTTATCTTCTTATTCAAGTTATTTACTGTCTATCACAGTAACTCTTTGCAGGGAAGAAGTCATGCATATTGAATTTCTCTCAGATTTATTGAATTTGTCCGTTATTCGCATTAAGACAGTTTTCAAAAATACTTTACTGTCTTGAAATAATTTTTTTGTTATTTGAATATGTAATTTTATTGGAGACATATTTTGTTTGTTCATCTTTAAGCATTTATTTATTGGATTTTTTTACTTGCCTAAAGGTGATATTTGTTTTAAGTTTGGAACTTTATATGCATTTGATCAAAGGAAAGAAAGATGCATATCTTAGATATTCTTTAGATCTTGTGATTATTTTTTTTATCTATGCTTGCATATAAATTACTTCAGAATTAGATACGCATATTTTAAGGAGGAGAAAATTAAATAATTTTCTTTTATGGTCTTAATATGTGGTATACCTAGTTCATCATGGACATATATTCTTTTACTTAAAATATCTTGTTGATTTGTTCATTTATTTTAGTAAATTCATGAGAGAATACATGATTATTATTATTTTTAATTCTCTCATTTTATTTGAGTTTCTAAACGTTATCTTGCCAAATATATTTAATTATCCTTATTTGATTTTTTTGTCTTGAGTTTAAATTAATTTTGGCATTTCTTATTGATATTTTATCTCAAAGTTCATGATTATCTATATTTAGACTGGTTATAGTTTACGGGGGAGCATTCAAGTCGACTGGATTTCTCCTTCTCAACTATTTTGTCTTCATTACCTTCATGTATATCTAATGGATATACATATATCATACTAAGGTAATTGAATTCAAATGCATGAACTTTGGTATAGATTTTGCATAGATTCTAGTATATTTATTTTGATTTCTTTCCGATGATTATATTCTTTATGTAATTGATTCACTAATTTGTTTGGACAAATTATGAATCATATTTTTTTGTGATCGTTGTTAAAAGTCTCATTATATTTTTATTTATTTGGTATATACGAGATCTGTAAATTTTTTTCATAGATTATTTATGATCAATGATTGATTCCTACTATATTGATATCTACTTTTTATTAAAATCCTTTATTGGTCTATTTCAAAACTACAGTTACATTTATTCCTCATATTGTGTTTTGAATGTCATTTTGGATTTTTAGTTGGTAAACTATTTATTGTTTGAAATTAGATTTTTTTTGAACCCTGGTTGTTGTTCATGATTATTTCTATCATCATTCTGTTATGATTTACTTCTTATTACAGGAGATCTTATTATTGACCATGTCAACTGGGGAGAAATAAATTTAAGTTAGCACACAATATTCTAGTAATATGTGTTTATTAGTGATATATGCATCTATCGTATCTATCTTAAACTTAACCTATTTTTCATAATAAAAAAGGGGGAGATTGTTAGCCCAATGATTGTATCACATTTTTTGAATATGGCTAATCAATTAAGTTTAACTATTGATGTCACTAATATTCATGTAATCACTATCATGTTGCTACTTAAACTTAACAATGTCCTACTGTTCGCTATATCATATTACTATGCTTGTATCATACTACATCATATTATTTTTGTTCGCCTAATATGTACTTGCAGATAAGCAGTAAGTATGATCAAACCAAGACTTATGTAATAAAGAATTATTGATGGCCAAAGACGGCGTTATACCAAAAAAATTATTTGAACTGCCCAACGACCTATCCGGGGCCTCGTATCGGAGGTTCTGCTGACCGGTCAGCGAACGGGGGTCAAGGGGTCAGATTTCCATATCTGTTTATCTTTGGACGACTGCCATCAAGGAAAAATGTGTCTTCAATATCAGGAAAAAGTCGTCATCAAAATGGCTATTGGTTTTTATATTTATTCTGTATTTTTTCTTTTATTGTGTCTAGGAAAAATGTGAGATTGATCGGATCGGTATTGGATTAGCTATTCGCAGTCCACAATATATAGCCTATCTATCCACAAATATCTATCCAAATGTCCACATATTAAAAAGCCCGAAACCTATCAAAATTTGGCCAAAACAGTTCTGACAGAACTCTTCCCGAACTCGGTCAGAACTCGGCCCGAGTTCGGTCTGAGTTCGGTCTGAGTTCGGTCTGGGTAAATTCGAAATACAGTTCCCACCAAATATGCATCCAACGTTCGTATGCAAAATTCTAGCATCCGAACTCTGTCCGAGTTCGGTCTCCAAAAATACTATAAATAGAGTTGAGATTACCATTCATTTCACTCATCCCATTTCATCGCATCTCTTCTCTATCTAAAGCGTTCTGAGCTTTTTGCTTTCATATCTAACCTTTTTGACTCTTAGCCAAGCCAGTACAGTTTCTGTTTAATCTAGAGTTTGGTATTGAAGAGTTGTATCAGAGGCTGTAGTCAAAAAACATTCCAGTTTTCCAATTACTTTCTGGAGTCGGTCTTGTGCTCGTCACCAAGCACGGTGTTGTGAAGTCGGTCGTGCACTTGTCGTCAAGCACGATATTGTAAAGAGTTGCAAGCGCTCAGTTAGAGCTTGTCCCATAGTGGATTAACAACGGGCAAGAGTACTCACGACTGGACTAATTCTCTCAGAGAAAAACCAGTATACATCGCTGTGTCACTGAGTTTGAATTCTTAACTCTTTCTTTGTCGTATTTTATTTACCTTCTTTTGTCTACCATAATATATAACTGCTATAATTTTTAATTGGTGATTATTTTCCACTGCAAATGCACACACTCTATTCACCTCCTCTAGAGGTGCTCAACGATCCTATAATATCTTCATGTCAGCTTTCTAAAACTTTAAACGAATCACAAAACCGAGTTTAGGATCTCCCGAAATTTTGAAACAGTACGACGCATCAATTTTTGGACAACCGACACTCAAACAAATCTCCAGAAATTCACGTAAATAATTACAGAAAAATAAAATATAGATTTAGAAAGCTAACTTCGATACGGTTCTAACAAAAAATTGAGGTGAAACGGAGTCCAGAGTTGGTCGCAACGGGTTCTCGAAGTTGCTATAGCTTCAAAAAGAATGAGGCTGAAATTTATAACGAATTTTAGACGAAAAATAGAGGAATTTTAGAAAAGAAAATATGGGGGATGATATAGGTTCAATAGGTTTATATAAAGGATAGTCATTACGTAATTAGGATTAGACTGGAAGGGTTTTGGTTTTAGGAGAAGAATAAGAACTCCTTAAATAGATGGAGATTGACTCATAATTTCCTAATTTGGAAGGGTCAAGAATCTAATGAATGAGTCTTTCCAATAAATTCAAATCAAACTAATCTCAAAACTATATAGATCAAATCTCAATCCATAATTGATCATAATAATAATTGGGTTTGTGGGAAAAAGCAAATGGAGGCTTCCCTTTATATAGGAGATGTGAGATTTCCTAAATAAGGAAGGATTAGATTCAATAAATTAAATCCTTCCATGAATTAAATAAGATTTGATCCAATCCCAATCCATAATTAATCATATTAATATTACTTTAAAATAATATCTAATATTTTAAATAATCTTTAAAATAGATTTCATAAAATCAAATATCAAAAATATTGATGAGAACAATTCAAATATTTCTAAATGTATATTTTCATAAATATAAATCTCATCTAAAATAAAGCAATAAATTAAGACTAAATCCAATCATAATTTAGAATTGATCACATCTAAATCCAATAATATCTAATAATTCAATAATATATAAAATAGATTTTTATAAATATAAGCTTAAACATAATTGATAATAAAAAATTAATAAGTTTAAAAGTATATCTTTTTATTAAAACAAAATCAAATTAAAAAAGTAGTTTGACAAATTCTTTCGTCAATACAAATATCTTTTATAGAATTAAAAAATAAAATTTAATTTCTAACTAGAAAATATATAAAATGAAAAATAAAGTAAAAAAATAAAAAAAATACGGAAAGTGGGCTTACAAATCTACCCACCTTTGAAAAATTTTGTCCTCGAAATTTCAAAGGATACAATTAGGCACGAATAAGAATATAATCAATAAATGATACGATTAACGATCAAAATAGATTAGGCATAATCATGGATTGAATCGAGAGCTCAAAAAAAATGATTTGACACAATCAAAATATAGTAAAAAAGGGTTAGTCATAACCTAGGCTTTGTTAATGATAGAATCGAAACAGGATTTTCTCAACAAGAAAAGTCATTAGGCACGATTATCTATTAACCGAAATCATTCGAGCACGATTATAGAATCAAAATCTAGGAAAAGATGCGAATTGGCTGGATTGAAATATAATCAAGATAGTCTTGTCGCGATCAAAATCGTTGAAGAATGATCAATTCGAAATCTTTTCGGCACGATCCGCTATTTAACCCAAATCATTTAGGCATGATTATCAAATCTAGATACGATTATGTATCTAGTGGAAAGAAATTAAAATAGGTTTAACAGATTACTAGGAAACCTAATAATGATATGAAAATAAAAGATAAGAAAGAATGGTTCAAGAAAGGAAAATATAAGAACTAAATCAAATTCAAGCGAGGGTGCATAAAATTGCGAACCATGAAAATCAATAGTGATATGCCAAAAAGTATAAAGTCTCTATAATATTCGAAAACCGTAAGCATATCCAAAGTCATTTTATCAAGAATTTATGCCTCGCCAGTATACATCTTGCTGTAGTAAACCTTTGGCTCCATGACTCAAATAAGAATACGGTATCGAATGCTCTATCAACTCTATTTAATATTGACATAACAACTCAATGATCAAAATAGGACAACTGGACATAGTTTAAATATTATTCGATAACCTACGCTTACTTGAAATTACTTCAATTTAGGGGTCATGCCTTGCCAGTACACTGCTGGCTACAGTGAACCCTTGGTCTCCATAATTCAAATAAATGGGGACAGTGCACATCTGCCTTGTCATTGTAAGTCATCGAAAATTATTCCAACTATATCCATAAGAATTTCAAAGGAGCTTCTAAAAATTCAAACAAGTCGATCATGATAGAAAAAGTGTAAGTATCTGTCATTGAAATGAAAGTATCAATTTTAAAAATCAAACGATCGATTAGGAAGAAAACGATCGAAGATGAGAGAAATATAAATCATATATATCTTGAATTTCAAAAAAAAATTGACTCAGAATAAATATATGGATAATTGAGTAAAGTTAGGCTCAAAACTTAATAAATGAAAATAGAATATTGACTCTTAGAAAAATAATAATTACTATGGACAATGGGAATTAAATACAGACTTTACAATATGATGATAATGATTACAGGAAAAAAATAAGATTTCACAAATGATCAAGATTAGGAATCAAATCCTAGGACGTCCTAATTTACCAAGCGAATAGTCTACCCACCTTTGATCCTACCATCGTGTCGAAACACAATAGTACATTCCTCTAGAAAAATTTCTCAAGTTATCGAATAGGGTTTAGAATTCAATAAATCTTTACCTAAATCATATGGCCTATATTGCAACTTTAACTACCCAATAGTCAAATTCAATAAGGACTTTCCTATGGTATACCTAGTCCTAGCCATTCTACTAAAATCTAATCAATCCTAATTATGAGTGAGCACTTCTTAGTCGCAGACTCACAGTAGTACGACTAACTTAAGGACTACCATGAGTTCTCACATTTTTGCTAAAATAGACCTGCATGGGCCACCAAAAAAACTTGTCACGACCCGCACCCACTTTTCAGAATACAAGTACGTAGCCAAGTCTAGCCTACGCCACAACATCGACGATAGTACGCTGTCTAGGTCTCAATGCCAATCTCAAATACAACTAAACAAATCTAATTGCTCTTTCATAATAATTATTTTATTTGCAAATCCAATAATACAAAAACTTGCTAAAAATAAATAAATACAAGAAGTGTCTAATCTATCTAGACTCTAAAGTCGGCCTCCAAGGTCTCTATCTCTCCCGTATAGTCCATAGCACAAAAGTAGGAAGCATGCTAAGTCACCTGCAACGGTCCAGTCAGGAAAGGAGAAAAGTACAACCCTATTGCAATAATGTAACTTAATACAAAATAAAGCTAGACAATAGAGATGCAATGTAACATTAAAGGAACATGAACTGGAAATGATAACATGTACAAGAAACTACTAGCAGGAACATGTTTGAATAAGACAACTGAAAAATAAGCATGAACAAGTAAAACTAATCAAATAGTGCTTTAAAATACCTTTCGACATGTGAACACATAGGCTAATATGACACATTATACGATGACTAACCACATTTTTGATACGGCTAACCCATACGTTAGGTGTATGACTTAGGTATCTACATTAACATTCATTGGGCTTGTTCACACATCTACTTAGCATTTTCCCTCCCGACTCACTAAACAGTCAATAAACGAGCAATGATACAATCAAGTTCTACCGTGTCACAATCGTGTCTCAACTGGATACTCAATAAAGCACAATAAAAGATAGCATTATAATGTAATAAGCATATAAAGCAATAGTGTACTTGTCTCAAGTTAAGTTATAGTTGACGTGTGCGATACAATGTCGATTTGGTTGAAAGTTATCGTTGTTATGGCTAACCGTGACCAAATCGATAAATTACTGGTCAAATCTGAGTTCAACGAATTAAATAAAATATTAAATGAATTTATAAATTTTTGGAATTTATATGTTATAGATCTTCATGTCAGCTTTTCAAAACTTCAAAAATGGATCGCAAAACGGAGTTTGGGATCTCCCAAAATCTCAAAAACAGTACGATGTGTCAATTTTTAAACAACCGACACTCAAATAAATATCTAAAAATTCACGTAAATAATCACAGAAAAATAAAATATAGACTTAGAAATCTAACCTCGATACGGTTCTAACAAAAAAATAGAGGTAAAACAGAGTCTGGAGTTGGTCGCAACGGCTTCTCGAAGTTGCTATAGCTTCAAAAAATGAGACTAAAATTTATGACAAATTTTGGACCAAAATAGAGGAATTTTGGAAAAAAATATGGGAGATGACATAGGTTCAATAGGTTTATATAAAGGATAGTCATTACTTAATTAGGATTAGATTAGAAGAATTTTGGTTTTGGGAGATGAATAAGGGCTCCTTAAATAGATAGAGATTGACTCATAATTTTCTAATTTAGAAGGGTCAGGAATCTAATAAATAAATCTTTCCATTAAATTAAAATCAAATCAATCTCAAAACTATATGGATCAAATCTCAATCCATAATTGATCATAATAATAATTGGGTTTGTGGGAAAAAGCAAAGGGAGGCTTTCCTTTATATAGGAGATGAGAGATTTCCTAAATAAGGAAGGATTAGATTCAAGTAATTAAATCCTTCCATAAATTAAATTAGATTTGACCCAATTCTAAACCATAATTAATCATAATAATATTACTTTAAAATAATATCTAATATTTTAAGTAAGCTTTAAAATAGATTTCATAAAATTAAATATCAAAAATTTAAAGAATAATTAAAATATTCCTAAATGTATATTTTCATAAATACAAATCTCATCTAAAATAATATAGCAATAAGTTAAGACTAAATCCAATCATAATTTAGAATTGACCACATCTAAATGCAATAATATCTAATAATTCAATAATATTTAAAAATAGATTTTTATAAATATAAGCTTAAACATGATTGATAATTTTAAATTAATAAGTTCAAAAGTATATCTTCTTATAAAAACAAAATCAAATTAAAAAAAAAATAGTTTGACAAATCTCTTCTTCAATACAAATATCTTTTATATAATTAAAAAATTAAATTTATTTTCTAAATAGAAAACATATAAAACAAAAAATAAATAAATAAATAAAATAAAAAAAATTTAGGAAGTGGGCTTACAATTGTTTAAGGTAATAGGGGTTGGATAGACGTCTCTATTAGATGGACCGAGTAGATTAGACTGGCAGTATAGAATTCATTAGGCGACTTAATCCAACGAGAGACTTTAGGAGCAATGGACTGCAACTATTCTACAATTTTACCTATGTTAGATAGAGATGGGGTAGAGGTATAACACAATTTAATTTGGTTTAGTAAGGAATGTAAGATAGGGTTTTCAATCGAAATGATTAGAGTAACTTAGGAAAACATCTGGTAGAATTTAGAATTAGATACTGTTCCCTAGTTAGAGTGTGATCACCCATATAGAAGACTATAGTGAAAGGATTCAGAAGTATTGTTATGAATAGAATAAGTCCATAAGCACTGTACTTATGGTAGATACAGAACCTCATAGAAATTCTATGGTTGCATCGAGGCAGAAGAAGTTATGCTTGAACGATGTAGAAATCATGATAGTAGACATAGGTCAAGAAATGAAGTTACACTAGACTGTGGCCCGAAAGACCTTAGTAGGGAGATTCCTATTAAAGGGAGACGTGATACTAGTAAGTATTGAATAGCTCCTAGACTAGAAAGGATGGATTGTTAATCATACTATTAAGGAGATATAATAGGAGAATGGCATAGTGATAATGGATTGATTTTTGGTGGTCCTAACATCTGTGGATAGACTTAGTCAAGGACTTGAGAGTAAAATTAATTAGGAATCTGTAAAACCCCTATTTTTTTGTAATTAATTTTATTATTTTATTAGACTTAAAAATGAGTTTATACAATTTATGATTTTATTTATTTTTTTATGATCCGGTATGGCCAATTCATCCCGAACAGGGCCCGAACAAAAGTTTAGCCCATGTGAGCATGTGGGGTGACTAAGATGGCCATGTAGAAATATTTCATGTGTGTACAAATATTTTTAAATAATTTTGAGACTTGTTGAATATTTATTGACTTTTGGTACAAAAATTTAGGTTTTATTAATAAAATAATATTTTACAAGATGGTACAATTTTTTGGACCCATACAAGGGTGAGCGGTAAAGTTCACCCATTGGGACGATTATTATTATTTTATTATAATTTAAGTTATTTTGTGGAGATTTAATAAACATGTTTTTCCTATTTAAATATTATTACTATGTTGAGTTAATTTATTAAGGATTGAATTTATATATATGTAGATATGCCCAAATATATTAAATTATTTAGATAGTTGAATTTTAAATGGTATTTGGATTTTAATTAGATTTTTAGTGTATTTATGGATATATATACATATATATATAGATATAGATATATATATATATATATTAAAGTTATTAGATAAGATTTAAAAGATTGAAAAAAATATATATATGTTGATGGGTGGTCGGCCCCACCCGACCAACCCAAGCAAGAATAAGCCAGCAGCAGCTAGCTATTGTGTGCGCCCCCCCTTTATATGCAACAGCACTTAGAATTAGAATGTGGAGGCCGACCCCCTCCATAATATATAGATATGTATATATAAGTTATATATATATATATATTTATATATATATATATATATATATATATATATATATATATATATATATATATATATATATATATATATATATATATATATATATTTGGAAAAAAAAACCCTAAAATTTCTTCCTCCTCTCTCCTCCATCTTCCTCCCGGTCGTCGCGACAACAAACAACCACAACAACAGATTCCCACTTTAAGGTACCCAACTTCCCCGTTAGATTTATCTCTCGATTCTAGTCCGTTTTTAGATCCGTAAATTTGTGTAGAAAGCCCACATGACCCTCTTCAAGATCCCCTAGGTGGATTTTGACATGGCCATCCAACTTGCTCGAAAAATCGAGACGGAGTTGGAGAAAAACCCACTTTTCTGAATATTAAAAACTGTTTTGAAACATCAACTTGTCGGCCACTTTTCTCGCTGTCCATTAAACTTTCATAAAAACTAATTGAAGACAGTCAAAGACAACATAATCGAGATTGTAAAGCACCTTTTGGATTCACTTTTTATCTAGTATGTAGAAAGTTACACGTTGTTAAAGTTTCCCGAAAAATTGTAAATTCTGTTTTTAAAAAAGTGGAAAAACACCCGATACGGCGTGCGCCCCGACAAACCGGGCGACGTGGTTCCGCACTATATGCATCGAAAGGCGCGTATGGATGTTGTCGACATGTGGGAACTGACGGAACCCGATTTCGTTGCATGTGCGCGACAAAATCAGTGCGTATCCGTCGAGATACCCCCGTATCGACCCTTTGCAAATTAATTCACAACTTTGTGCACACTCATCATATCGTGATGAAACTTGTGCCATTGGACTCGAAATATTTTTCTGGTCCTGTGAGCCAAGTTTGGTCCGATTCCGAGACCGTTGATCGGGACGCTATTTTGGCGGGCCCACAATCCCACTCAACGGGCGATTGTGCACAGCCCACCGGAATCCAAAGTTGGACATACCTTTGGGTTCGTCTCATCAAACAAATCCATAGATATGTAGTTTGACGACTTTAGAAACCGTAGGTTCTGGCGTGTATTTCGGTGCAAAGCGGGTCCAACGGCGGACATCGTTTTGATCCAAAATTATGATTTTGCTCCTGTTCCAGAATTTTACTTTTGGACAGGCGTTTCCTAGACATATCTTTTATTCCAAACTCGTTCGTGATGTTTGTTGCAGCATCCGGAGTCATCTGCGGGATTTGGCTTTTATTGCTTTGTTTATTTTGCCGGTTCGAGCTACTGGATTATTCCCTTTTGCACATAACCTCAGGCAAGATACCTTGCCATCTTTATTGCTTACATTTAGTTACATTTTATTTCGTTTATTGTATCTATATTCTTTGTTTATTATTTTTTTTGCTTGTGGACCTAGAGTTAAGAGACTTCCGTCAATAGGATACATGTCATTGACTTTGTCACGATTGTATCACGAGTTGTGTGTGAGTTGTGAGTATCATATAGTGGTCACTTGCGTGTTGGCTGATCACCCATGCGCATGCGTAGGAATAACTGTCAATAGATGCATGTTAGAAGACTTGACAGTTATCTATTATAAACCCGTGTTGTGGAAATGACACGTGTTGGTGTGTCATGGTTACGATGCATGTATAGTATCATTGGGGGGAGGGGACAGCTACTAGTGTAGGGGCTACATTTACTTTTTACACATTTATGGGTGATAGTGACTCGGATGAGCACTACGTGCTGCCCAGCCGATAGTGTCTCGGATGAGCGCTACTTGACGGCCACTCTTTATTACTTGCTTGCGTGAATCCGTTACAGCCCCTGCGTAGAACGTTGTCCTCCAAATTCATATCACTTAGATGGTTAGGAACCCTGTTGTGCTGTAGTTTATAGTATTTTTACTTATGCAGTTATAATGGCATGTTCTTCCTGTATCTTGTTACGTCCCTCTGAGGACCTAGTTATCTCTCCAGGTGTGTGCTTTCATGGTTTAATGCAGGTGTTCTAGCCAAGATTATGGACGTCTCTATTTCTTCGAAGATGATCGCTCTTGGTTCGTCTTGATATTTTTATGGATCATTTTCTTGTATACTTTATCTCATTTTGATAGTTGGTAGTGGACTTTGTCTCCGTCCAACGAATGTACCATAAATATTCAAGTTGATTTTATACTATTATTCTTTTCATTGTGGATGAGATTTAGTTTGTCTTAGATTACTACATTTTACAGCTTATGTATACATACAAGGTTTCCATAAATTGGAGTGTGCTTCGTATGTATGCAGCTGGCATGATATGTATCTGGTCCCAAGTATTTTGGGACTGGGGTGTTACATGTTTTTGTGGTGGCCCATACAGGTCGAGTTTTTCACTTCGGTTACGTTACTGTACCGATGTGAACCTGTAACATAGGAATAGAATCTAGGAATCTCATCCATACAGCTTGACTTCTTCCCTTGGCTTCAAATTCCAGATTCTCGTTCGACCTCCTTGAATTGCATCTTGCTTGATTTCTTTCTACCGTTGATTCTTATTTTTGTGCTTAGTGTCAACCAGAAAGATGACTACATTAGTATATGCTCATAGGTCACACATATGGCTAGAGTGGTTATATTGGCAATTGGAATACATTCAAGACTCTAATTGAGTAAAAAGTCTTTTTAGTGTGATTTAATGATTAGTAATTTTTAAAGTAGGATACTACCAAGGAAGATTTTTATCTTGAGATTTCTAAATAGTAAACACCATAGGATTGATACTGCAGGAAGGAAAAAAAAATATATATATAGCTAGAATCTTTACACCATTGATTTAAAAAATTGATTGGATTTTTGAGTTTTGATATTTATGAATTATGGGGTTATAGCTATACATCTTTGAACAAATATAAAATTGATTTGTTTTTCGAGTTGTGCTATTTATAATTTTTGGGTGATAGATATACATCTTTGAACAAATATAAAATTTATTTGATTTCGAGTTTTGATGTTTATGATTTATTGGAGTATGGTTATACACCTTTGAACGGTTATAAATTTGGTTTGAAAATGTTCTTAGCTTTTAAAAATGGTCGTAGGAATTATTTAAATTGAGTTGTACAACTTGTGATTTTCATGTTTAGTAAATTTTGAATTTCAAGTGGAATTAATGACGGTGAATTTTGGTTTAAAATATTTGAAAGTTATGAAAACGATTTTTGAGAAATTTTTTATTTTAAATGGTGTCCTATGATTGAGGATTTACAAATCTATTTAGATTTTTGGTAAAAAAAAAAGATTTTGACTGATAAGATTATTTGAAAATTTAGTTTAATGAGGGATTGCTAATATTAAAATTTTTGGGAGAATTTCGAAGGATGTGATATTTTGATTGATTAAAGGAAGTTACCATTTAAAAGTTGTGATTTTGTTGGAATAACTTAGCATGAATAGAAGTTAAAATTGATGAGGGCATTGAGCTTAATTTTTTAGATTGCTTTTAATATGCTAAGAGTTTTATTATGAGTTATTTGAAAAATTTTAGAGTGTTAAATTTTTGATTGATTGTGAAATTTTATGGATTCGTAAATTATGAACTCTTGAGTTAAATAGTTGAATTTAAACATTAATTTTGAAAAAAGGTTAGTAGTAACGTGATAAAATTTTGCCTTGAGGTTTAAGAAAGTGATTTAAATTTTATGATGAATTTGAACGGCTTGGAGTGAATACAAACATTGGGTGGTTTATTTTTGAAAGTTTAATTTTTAAACTTTTGGAGGAAACTTGAGTTAAAATATTAATGATAGGCCACAAAGGTAGCCCTAATGAGTTAGAAGTATTCCATACTAATTGCCATGTTACTCATGACCATGATAGTAGTATATACACAAGTGTTGTTAGTCATCTACCCAGCTATGTGACTGTATTTCCACCTCGGCTTACTCGACCTTCCTTCAATTCTAGATCTTTTAATTGTAACCTTCTAACCCACTTGCAATTTGAATAATGAGTTAACGGTTCCTTAACTGTATCCATCTAGGAGACTATATTCTCTCCGAAATTGTGTTCCTAAATTATTTTTACTGGATTCTTTAATTAATTTTATTTATGCTTTAACTTGATCTTCTTTATTTTTGTGCATTAATTATCACCTCGTGAACTCCCACTTTCTATTTTTAGATCTTTTGGCGTCCTTTACCGTGACTTGGATATTTGGAGCACAACACTAGACTTTTCCTTCCAACAAATTTCATGTGTAAGACCTAGACAAGTCCACCTTCATGTAGATATATCGTGTCCCACTAAAACACGTCTTCTTGTACACTATTTTCATGATATGACCTTCTGATCAAAATGGCTAAACTATAATCTCTACCATGATACCGATATATTTTCGACCACGGATAGGGATTCAACATCGACTCAATTCTTTCGACCCGATATGTGATTGTATTCTACTTAATTCCGTAAATGCTTAAATTTGTGCTTCATCTTGATTGCTTGACCCATTGTCCCATCACACTACTAGCTTAACTCTTGTAAGTTGGGTAGAATACCTCACCACCTAACAAACCTTTTTCCTTGTGAACCACATTAGTAAGTTCACTTAGACTATAAATTCAGAGGACCCTACCTTATCTAGTCTACCAAGCCATAAATGAAGAAACACTGGGACAACTGTATAGGCCCAAACTTCGGGCGAGCCTTAATTTTAAAAGATCTGGGACTATTTAAAATTTCCTTCATCAGTACCTCCCTTGCTCATATTTTGACTATCTCACGCTGCTAACGTAGCTTCAGTTTTGCAAGCTTATTTCGTTATCAAGCTTGATCATGACATATTTTATTGGGTGCACCCACTAAACATATTGTCTAATCAGAACCGGTACATGATGGTCTGATCAACCTATTGCACTTTGGTTCGCTTATCATAACTTATTCTATGCGGATGGAGACATAGTTAAACTTGCCTTAGAGTCTCATCCGCGACCGCCTTGACAATCCTCTTTTGAATTATTTTTGCCGCCTATGAACCCCGCAATTCGTACTCAATATACAACACCGTCTTTGAAACCTTTGTTGTTCTTGTCTTTCACTTATTTTGGAAAGACAAGGCACTGTACTTGCTAGATAGACTCAAGGTATCGTCTTTGGTTGCCCAATCGGTTAATTATACACAAATGTAGATAGCCACCGACCGACTCATGTGGCTGAATCCTCGTCTTTAACTTCCCCTCATTCTTCAACTCTAGAATTATTATCGTATCCTTCCAATTGTTCTTGAGCACTCGAGAATGATGCTAATCATTCACTTAAATCAAACTCTCAATCGAGGCGATTAGTCTCCAGTCTCTTCCTAGGAACCACATCTCCCAAATGTCTAAATTATTCCCTTTGATCTACTCAATTCCTTATTACTCTCCAAATTGGATTATCAAATTTTTGCTACCTTTATTAGAAACCCTTATTCAATTCCATAATCATGATATTTTTGTATATATTGACTCCACAATTTTCTATTGCATGGTGGTGTTGAACGCCGTTTTATCGCCTCCTCCAAAAATTTAATTGCATTTTGGTATTGACGAACTCTTCCTATCCCTCAACCCTATCTACCCTATTAATCCTAAATTTCGAGGTCAAAATTCTTGTAAGTTGGGTAGGATGTAAAATTCCTATTTTTTGTAATTAATTTTTATTATTTTATTAGACTTAAAAATGAGTTTATATAATTTATGATTTTATTTATTTTTTTATGACCCCGTATGGCCAATTCAGCCCGAACAGGGCCCGAACAAAAGTTCAGCCCATGTGAGCATGTGGGGTGACTAAGATGGCCATGTAGGAACATTTCATGTGTATACAAATATTTTTAAATAATTTTGAGACTTGTTGAATATTTATTGTCTTTTGGTACAAAAATTTAGGTTTTATTAATAAAATAATATTTAACAAGATGGTACAATTTTTTGGACCCATACAAGGGTGAGCGGTAAAGTTCACCCATTGGGACGATTACTATTATTTTATTATAATTTAAGTTATTTTGTGGAGATTTAATAAACATGTTTTTCCTATTTAAATATTATTACTATGTTGAGTTGATTTATTAAGGATTGAACTTATATATATGTAGATATGCCCAAATATATTAAATTATTTGGATAGTTGAATTTTAAATGGTATTTGGATTTTAATTAGATTTTTAGTGTATTTATGGATATATATATATATATATATATATATATATATATATATATATATATATATATATATATATATATATATATATATATATTAAAGTTATTAGATAAAATTTAAAAGATTGAAAAAAAAATAGATTTAAAAGATTGAAAAAAAATATGTTGATGGGTGGTCGGCCCCACCCGACCACCCCAAGCAAGAATAAGCCAACAGCAGCTAGCTATTGTGTGCGCCCCCCCCTTTATATGCAACAGCACTTAGAATTAGAATGTGGAGGCCGACCCCCTCCATAATATATATATATATATATATATATATATATATATATATATATATATATATATATATATATATATATATATATATATGCTTTGGAAAAAAAAACCCTAAAATTTTTTCCTCCTCTCTCCTCCATCTTCCTCCCTCTCTTCGGCGTGCGTGCCCAACCTCGTCGGAGCAACAGCAGTTCCGTCTCCCGGTCGTCGCGACAACAAACAACCACAACAATAGATTCCCACTTTAAGGTACCCAACTTCCCCGTTAGATTTCTCTCTCGATTCTAGTCCGTTTTTAGATCCATAAATTTGTGTAGAAAGCCCACATGACCCTCTTCATGATTCCCTAGGTGGAATTTGACATGGCCATTCAACTTGCTCGAAAAATCGAGACAAAGTTGGAGAAAAACCCACTTTTCTGAATATTTAAAACTATTTTGAAACATCAACTTGTCGGCCACTTTTCTCGCTGTCCATTAAACTTTCATAAAAACTAATTGAAGACAGTCAAAGACAACATAACCGAGATTGTAACGCACCTTTTGGATTCATTTTTTATCTAGTATGTAGAAAGTTACACGTTAAAGTTTTCCGAAAAATTGTAAATTCTGTTTTTAAAAAAGTGGAAAAAACACCCGATACGGCGTGCGCCCCGACAAACCGGGCAACGTGGACGTGCACTATACGCATCGAAAGACGCGTATGGATGTTGTCGACATGTGGGAACTGACGGAACCCGATTTCGTTGCATGTGCGCGACAAAATCAGTACGTATCTGTCGAGATACCCCCGTATCAACCCTTTGCAAATTAATTCACAACTTTGTGCACACTCATCATATCGTGATGAAACTTGCACCATTGGACTCGAAATATTTTTCTGGTCCTGTGAGCCAAGTTTGGTCCGATTCCGAGACCGTTGATCGGGACGCTATTTTGGCGGGCCCACAATTCCACTCAACGGGCGATTTTGTGCACAGCCCATCGGAATCTAAAGTTGGACATACCGTTGGGTTCGTCTCATAAAAAAAATCCGTAGATATGTAGTTTGACGATTTTAGAGACCGTAGGTTCTGGCGCGTATTTCGGTGCAAAGCGGGTCCAACGACGGACATCGTTTTGACCCAAAATTACGATACCCCTGTTCCAGAATTTCACTTTTGGACAGGTATTTTCTAGACATATCTTTTATTCCAAACTCGTTCGTGATGTTTATTGCGGCATCCGGAGTCATCTGCGGGATTTGGCTTTAATTGTTTTGTTTATTTTGCCGGTTCGAGCTACTGGATTATTCCCTTTTGCACATAACCTCAGGCAAGATACCTTGCCATCTTTACTGCTTATATTTAGTTACATTTTATTTCATTTATTGTATCTATATTCCTTGTTTATTATTTTCTTTTTTGCTTGTGGACCTAGAGTTAAGAGACTTCCGTCAATAGGATGCATGTCATTGACTTTGTCACGATTGTATCACGAGTTGTGTGTGAGTTGTGAGTATCATGTAGTGGTCACTTGCGTGTTGGCTGATCACCCGTACGCATGCGTAGGAATAACTATCAATAGATGCATGTAAGAAGACTTGACAGTTATCTATTATAAACCCGTGTTGTGGAAATGACACGTGTTGGTGTGTCGTGGTTACGATGCATTTATAGTATCATTGGGGGGAGGGGACAACTACTAGCGTAGGGGCTACATTTACTTTTTACACATTTATGGGTGATAGTGACTCGGATGAGCAGTACGTGCTGCCCGACCGATAGTGTCTCGGATGAGCGCTGCTTGACGGCCACTCTTTATTACTTGCTTGCGTGAATTCGTTACAGCCCCTGCGTAGAACGTTGTCCTCCAAATGCATATCACTTAGATGGTTAGGAACCCTGTTGTGTTGTAGTTTATAGTATTTTTACTTATGCAGTTATAATGGCATGTTCTTCCTGTATCTTGTTACGTTCCTCTGAGGACCTGGTTATCTCTCCAGGTGTGTGCTTTCATGGTTTAATGCAGGTGTTCTAGCCAAGATTGTGGGCGTCTCCATTTCTTCGAAGATGATCGCTCTTGGTTCGTCTTGATATTTTCATGGATCATTTTCTTGTATACTTTATCTCATTTTGATAGTTGGTAGTGGACTTTGTCTCCGCCCAACGAATGTACCATAAATATTCAAGTTGATTTTATACTATTATTCTTTTCATTGTGGATGAGATTTAGTTTGTCTTGGATTACTACATTTTACAGCTTATGTATACATACAAGGTTTCCATATATTGGAGTGTGCTTCGTATGTATGCAGCTGGCATGATACGTATCTGGTCCCAAGTATTTTGGGACTGGGGTGTTACAGAATCATAGCGTAAGTAGACTTTATAAAGTATGGCTTACGACTTTTGTTATAGGTAGAACAGTTTGCTAAGCCTTGTACTTAAGACTGGACCTAAGTCTGGGTATAACCATTGTCGTGTGAATTTTGTTTGGGGGATATAGTAGTTCATGATTTGTAGGACTAGGTAAATAGCTAAGGTGGGTAGAATCTTTATAGATACTTTTCTAAGGTGTAAGTCAGAATATAGTACAGTAAAGGCCTAATCCTAGCATGCAACCCTCCATTAATTACTCTGTAAAGTACATAGACAAAAAGTAATTACCGAGCTCCTTACATATACACTCAACCATAAAGGGAAATGATGTCTCATTTCCTGTTCTAATTCTTCATCTATTATGTACTGTCTACTCGACCTCACCTCATCATTAAATATGCTGAAAACAACAACACATCGGCCAATTAGTGTAATAATAATATTGGATACTATTATATAGATGACGTAAACGTGGACGTATTAGTTACTTACCCTTTGAGCTTCTCCACTTCATCCCCATCGCAATTAAGCAATATATACAACTGAGTAGCCTTTAGTTCCACGTTATTAGTAGCAACATGTGGCTTAAAATACATCGAGCAGAAGTTTGTTATCTTTTCGAGAATATAGGCTTCATAAATAGAACCCTCGATCCGAGTCTTGTTTTTCACCTTTCTCTTTAGGTGGGTCAAATACCGCTCAAACGGGTACATCCACAATAACTAACGGGCCCACCAATACGTGCCTCATAGGAAAGATGAATTGGAAAATGCTCCATAGAGTCAAAGAACCCAGGAGGGAATACCTTCTGAAGCTTGAACATTGTTACTGCGATGTCCTTCTCTTTCTATTCTAAACGATCGACAAGCAACTTAGTAGAACAAAGATCTCTGAAGAATTTGCTCAGCTCTGTCAAGGGATCCCAAATGACCGACGATAATAATTTCCAAAATACAATCGAAATTAACCTCTCCATAAATACGTGACAGTCATGGCTTTTCATACCCGTCAGTTTGTTCTCCTTCGGGACGACGTATGTTCTCATTTTCGATCTCAAATTCGACACGTACCCATCAGAAAATTTTAGGCCATGAATCCACCTACAAAGTCTCCCTTTATCCTCCATGTCCAGTAAAAAATAGCCTTAGGCAGCTTATACTTCCCATTTCCTTCCTCTATCAAATGCAACAAAAGACGTTTGCATATATCTACTGAGTCCAACATGGCTTTCGGATCTCTTTCCGTCCATCACAGTATTAATTATGTAGTCAAACACATTCTTCTTGATATGCATGACATCAAGGTTATGTCTGATCAAATTGGTGCTCCAATATGGCAGGTCCCAGAATATACTCATTTTTGTCCACTTATGAGTGCAACCAAATCCAGCACAGTTGTACCCCTTAATAGGCTCTTTGATAGCACTTGGAAAATCTTTCATATCCTTCTATATCGTGTCTCCGGTCCACCTTGGCAGTGGATTGGCCTTCTCCACAACATCATCACAAAAAGGATTATTGTTCCTCCGGAACGGAGGATCCTCTGGCAAGAACTGTCGATGACAATCAAAGAAGGGTGGATTTCCTCCGTGTTTCAAACGAAAAGCCTTCGTACGGTCCATGCAATACGTACGGGAGACGACCTTAAGTGCTCTAACCCGATAACATTTTATAGGCCAGAAAGTCGTTGATGGTCCACATAAGTACATCCCTTATTTGAAAGTTCTGCTTTCTGGAAACGTCATACGTGTTGGCGCCTACTTCCCACAGCTGATTCAACTCATCTATCAATGACTGTAAGTACTCATGGATGTTCACCTTCTTTTTGTTCGGACCCAGGATGATAACGGTTAGGAAAATATAAAGAGTCTTCATACACATCCACGACGGTAGGTTGTACTGAGTGACAATCATGTGCCAACACGAATATTGGGAACCCTAAAGTCCGAACAAAGTAAAACCGTCGGAGGAGAGCCCCAATCTTACATTACGTGGATCAGAAGCAAAATCTGGAAACTCTCGATCAAAGTGATTCCATGCTTCTCCATCGGATAGATGATCCCGTACTCCATTGATCTGTTCATACCTGTGCCAACTCATGTTCTCGGCAGTCTCCTTCACCATAAACAACCTCTGCAACCACGACATCAAAGGCAAGTAGTGTATCGAATCGGTTGGCTTTCTTCCACCAAGAGTCCTACTTGTGCTTGTTGCCTTGTAGAGATCAGCACCATAAAATCTGCACACGTCTTCATCCTTGTAGTACAACATGCATCCATTGCGATATATATCAATTTTATCATATCCCATCTAGAACGATCTCACCATTCTCTTTGATCGGTAGAAGTTTCTAGGTAACATGTCTCCCTCCAACAAGATCTCTATAATCAACTCGATGATTCGGTTGTAGCATTCTTGAGACATATTGAAGTCGAACTTGATGCTCAGCAGTCTTGTAACCACCTCCAACGGTGAATGATCCACACAACCAGGACACAAAGGAGTCCTTGCATTCTCCAGCAACTCCATGAACTTCACAGCATCGGCATTCGGTGCCTTCTTAGTATTATCATGATTGTCTGCATTGAAACTAGGCCCCATAGCGTCAAAAACCATGTTCACTCACCCTTCGTCGTAATCAGCGTGGTCGTGGAAATCCACATACGGCTCCAAATTAGGCTTCGCCTCCGATGCTATAGGCACAAATTCTCCGTATGAGGTCCACTGATAGTAATTTAGTATGTAACCCCTCGAGTACAAGTGATATATCACGTCCACTTTTGGATGATATTTCAAGTTGTGATATCTCACACATGGACACTTAATTTTGGTATGGTCCATATACTGAGGGAATACCTTGGCGAACTGCAGGAACTGCTCTACTCCCGTATAAATTCATCTCCCACACTACTTATGTCATCAGGATGATGATTGTACATCCATGAACGATGCCGCAGATAGTAATTCATATCCATTTGAAGATAATACTGCAAAGATGGATACACATTATTCGAGTATATTATCCAAATGGACACATAGATGGATACACATGAGTATTAAATAAGTATCGTCACGTGTTCAATGTCAGCCCTTCTTTTCAAAGAAAATTACTTCTACAAGCCTTTTAAGCCTTTTAGAGTTATACAAGATTTCAGAAAAATAATAGAAAAGGCTAAGTATTATAATTTTCTTTTCTAGGATTTATTGTTCTTTGTTTTTTAACGATTTTTACTCCTTTCATTCTTTGCCCTTTTTTTTCCTATTTTTCTGAAATTTGTAGAACTCTAAAAGCCTCAATAAGGCTTATAGATGTAAACTTACTTTTTCAGAGAAAGACAGACATGGACACTTGACTTCGGGCTAATACGACACTTACCTAAGTATCTAAGATACCAAGATAGCATATACCTACATATCACCTTAACTCTAGGTATTTGTGTATCATGTGGATATCATATACCCTGGTACAAAATATCACATTGATACTCTCTTGTATCTTTATACTAGGATATAGTTTCAAATATGCATGACACTAACTATACACATGTTCATCAAAGTACCAACATACTTGACACTTGGGTATTGTCACGTGTTCCTCGTGAGCCATTCTTTGAAAATGAAAACTTAACATAAGAGATAATGACATCTCTGTCGTCATGTGTTCCTTGTGAGCCCACAAGGAAAACTTGACCTCAGAGTGTCTAAGCTAGCACTTACTTAGCGACCACTTACCTATCTAGTACTTACCATAAAATACTTAGCGATACCTAGCATGCACTTACCTATATACCTGGTATCTTGACACATGTCTTGACACTATACCAATCATACCTATACTTGACACCATACCATCTTATAGGCCACTCACTCTATAGACTCTAGATATGAATGTTCATTTCATATACGAATATAAGATATTATATATCTATTTTTTATGCATTACATATAGAAATGTGTATAAATCACATAGTAGTACACAAAAAAATCAAATACAGATTAACTATCAAATATATGATATATAAATAATTCATACTAAAAATCCACAGTTTGTGTGTCCATGTGTCTGGGTCCACGTGTTAGGGTTAGGGTTAGGGTTAGGGTTGTGTCTATTTTTGTGTCAAAGTGTCCTGGTTGTGTCATGTGCTTGTGTGTGTCAAACTGTCCTGGTTGTGTCAAAGTGTCAAAGTGTCAAAGTGGTGTGTCCTATGTCAAAGTGTTGTGTCCTGTGTCAAAATGTCGAAGTGTCAGATTCTGGTCCATGTGTCAAAGTGTCAATGTGTCAACGTATTATCCTGTGTCAAAGTATTTGTCAAAGTGTCAGTGTTGTGTCTTGGGTCAAAGTGTCATGGTTGTGTCTAGAAGAGGGTTAGGATTTACATAGTGGAGAGGAAAGGAGGAGGATGACTTGAGGAGGGGTCGACGGTGGAGCACTACGTCGGAGGAGCGATTGGAGATCGCTAGGGGAACGGGCGATCGTTGGGGGGGTCGGACAGTCGTCGGTGCTAGGGGAACAAGCGGTCGCTAGGGGGTCGGGCGATCGCTGGGGGTCGCCGGATGCTAAGGGGGTCACCGGGGGTCGAGTGGTCGCCGGCGCTCGGCGACGAAGAGGTCAGGCGACGAAGGGGTGACAAACGAAATAATTTGGAGAAAAACTGAAAACTACAACTGGCGTCCAGAACCATATATCAAATAATTTAGCGACGATTAAAGCAAACGTCGCTAGATGTCACTATTATTTTATATACTGCAACATATTAAGACATGAGTCGCTAAATGTCGCTATTGTCAATAATATAGCAAGCTTTACCGACTATTCAGCGACTTGTTATTTTTATAAAATTAAACTAGTCGCAAAATATCACTAGATATCGCAAACCAAGTGCGAGCCAAGTGCACTAAGGTTGATCAGACCATAATACACCAATTCTAATTAGACAATATGTTAGTAGGCGTACCCAATAATGCATGCCCTGTACAAGCTCGATAAAGAATAAGCTTGCAAAAACTAGTCTATATAGCGTCGTTAGTCAAGATAGTCCAAAATATAAGTACACGAGATTTATGATTGAAGAAGACACAAGTAGTTCAAGTTCCTTAAGAATCTAAGCCTTGTCTGGCGTTCGTACTTATACATTCGTCCTACAATCTTCTTGTCTAAGGCCTTGGTTGACCAATGGGGTATGGACCCCTAAAACTCTATAGTCTAGGTAAACATATACTAGCTTATATTCAGTGCCACCAGTTATACTTCATTGATGGGTATAAGGACAAAAAGAATGTTAAGTTGGAAGGCATACTATCCAACTTATAAGAGTTCAACTACTAGGGTGTTTAAACAATCAAGAAATATATACCTAGTACAAGTCGTCTTCCTAACCTCTATCTAAGCCCAAGAAATAATATTCATGGTAGAAAAGGAATCAAGCAAGATGCAATTCAAGGCAATCAAACGAGAGTTTGAAAATAAAATCAAGGAGGAGGTCAAGTATGAATTTTTCATTATACAAGTCATTTGGCGGAGACAAATCCACTACCAACCAATTTAAATGAGAAGAGATACATATAACAGAAATAATTTGTAAAAGTAACAAAGGAGGATCCAAAAGCAATCGTCCTCGATAGAAAAAGGAAGGCCATGATCTAGGCTAGAGCACATGCGAAAAGTCATAAAAGTATACACCTAGATAAATCACCAGGTCCTCAGAGGGCCGTAACAAGATACATGAAGGACATGCCATATAAACTGAATATAAAATATGTCACAAGTCACAAGCTTAAATAAATATTCTAAATTATAACAAGGCCCAATATCCCATCATCGAAATAGTAGACTACCCCTACAACCAAATAAGGACAAGGGGTAGCACATTATTTCATAATGCGACATTGTCCCATACTACTATTGGAACGGAGGTGACATGACATCATCTATGGTCGCCTAACCATTCTACTGTGTTCATGCAGTTAATGTCACGTCCCGGTCCCGTAGGACCGATCGTTCTCGCAAAGGCGTGATGCCACACAAGCCTAGGTTGCGCTCGTGTAAGGCGGGTTCCATAATGGCCGATTACAATAGCTTGCGACGGAGTCGTCGCACAGAAGTCCCAAGCAGAAACATTGAATGAAAAAGGCAACAAAAGCATTGAACACAATCAGCCTTTATTGATATAGAAAACAAGATTACAATGTGGCACGTGGCCAAGATTTACATATCTCCTAAGCTCACTTTTCTCCTAAATTAAAAGTCACTCTGCTCTCCCTTATTTCTCAATACAAGTTTCAAGGATACAACTTGCGGATGCTTCAGATAGGCGATGTCCATACATTATGTCCCATATAAGTTATGACTCCATGCGGATACATGCCTCAAAATGCCAAGGAACTCCGTGCCTCGACGCATCCAAGCGAGCTATACGCCAACGAGCTTCTACATGTGCCTGTACATGAAAACTGAGTTGGTGTCAGTACTTAACTGTACTGGTGGAGTGAGCTTCTCGTCCACCCATACAAAACCAACACATTAATCTACTTCTGTGCAACATAAGCCCTTTATGATTGTCTTTCTATTCTTTCCTTAGGATCGATTTTAGGACAAAGACTCTTGGCCTATTTATGTCTCTAGACCGTCATCGTGCTATCGCACCGATAACTTCCTTATCATTGTCTCTAAACCATTCTAGTGCTTGCAATATCAACATGCCGACTTGTGCTTGCCTTATGGCCTATACTTTGGGATGCAACAACATGATTTGTGTCATCGACTTGGTTCGTGCTTTAACATCAAGGTCGTGCCTTGCAACTTAGCATGACTTAACCAAACTTGCCTTACGACCCTTCTCGACTTAACTCGAAATGACTAAAGTCGGACATATGCAACTCTAAACTAATGACTTAATACTCAAAGCCACATTTCGTGCCCAAGCATGCATCTTTTCTATAGTCAAATCTTAGGCTTTTCGTAAGACTTGTATTACAACCGTGCATACCATCTTTACTCTATTCGTGCAGTACTTGCACGTTCTTTGATTCGACCGACACCCTACATGTTGATTGCCGCTTAGTACGTAAACTTATCTATATGAAAGGTCACTAGCAATTCAAGCCATCTTGGACATGTAGGTGGTGCAGACGATACCCTTAAAGCTAAGGGTAGCTAGCCCTGCTCAAGTCCTCGAATCACCGACAGCGTGTTCTTGCCTAACGACCTTGCTTCCATCCTAGGTCGATGTGGTCCTGTGGCCCCAGGTTACCGTATCGAGGGCGCCAAACCTTATCGACAAGTTTTCCATCCCCATCCACCTACGAGAACTTCTAAACTCAACGTAAATGCATGGCCTAACCCACTACAAAAAAAGTTGGCTTTTGGGACAACACTTTTAAGAACTCTAGTTTTAAACGTCCTAAAAAATTATTATTTGGGACTGCTATATTTTTTGTAACAAAAAATGAATTTATTGGTGACAGATTGAAAAATGGATCTCTTATTTGGAACTATTAATAATTTTTGTTCCAAATAAATTTTGTTCCCCCCAAAATTTTTCAGAGTTCGCCCCAAAAGTTTTCCCGTGTACTCCTGGAGTATAAGAAAACCATTGAAAATTTTGGCTCTCTAAAATCCTGCGCCCATTAGCTGGAACCATTTTCTCAAAACCCCCAAACCTGCATACTTCCCCTTCTCAATCCCTCTCTCCTCACTCCCACCACACCCTCACGCCGCATCCGCCACCACCACCCTCACGACCTCACCGGTGCCATCACCAGTGCCACACCACCATCTCGAGGCGTCATCAGGGAAGGATCTCTATTCACGACGGCAAGGGACACACGTTTCTCCCTCTCGGTTCACGGCAGGCCGAGCTGACGTCGTCGGCACCGCCATCACCGTTGCCATCCAGGTCCTCACCTCCTTTACTGGCCAATACAGGAAAACCTTAAGAAACCCTTAAATTATTACAACTTGTCTTCATATTTGGTAAATAAATTACTGATTTTCCTTTGTGGGTATGATCAAAAGTACCAAATTTTCATCAAAAAACATTTGTTTATGTTTTTAACCATGATTTTTCTTTGTTTGGCTAGTTTTGCCGAGGATTGAAGAAAGCTGGCAACTTTCTTTGTCTACAAATTGAAATAGAGGTGCCAATTTGTTGTTTCTGTGTATAGTTTGATTTTCTTTTAACGAGTTGCTTTTGTGGACATGGCTAGTAAGTGAGAATTTTGGTCATAAATTTGTTAACAGACTACTTGGGATTGGAGGAAAGTTGAATTTTTTTTGTTTCTATAGAGGTACTTTTTGATCTTATTGCGTATAAGTTCATTTATGTTAACAGACTACTTGGGATTGGATGAAAGTTGAATTTTTTTGTTTCTATAGAGGTACTTTTTGATCTTATTGCGTATAAGTTCATAGAGCTCTATGATTTATTAGTGTGTTAATGTATAGATTGCATATGGATGATTGTCGTAGACTTTATTGCATGGACATGATGGATCTTGGTGGTCGTTGCACACGTGGCAGTCAAAAGGATGGACGACCATGATGATGAGGAGGTGATAGGGCCCCTCGGAACCACAAAATTCCTATTGTCATATTGGTATTACGCCCTTACTCCATATTCGTGCAACATAGCTCTTAAAAAGCTAATGGAAGAAAAATATAGAAATAATCGACCCAAATTTTTTGCTAATTTTTGCGATAAAGGCTTTAGTGTTGTATTGAGTGTCATGTTTCTAACTAGAACCTTAACTGATCATTTTCTTCATACTTTTGTTCATTCTATACTACTATGTTTTAATGGTAATCTAATTTGGTGCTTTTGGGACAAATAGTTGCAGATTTATCAATTCTTATTGACATCATTGTTGTAATGGCCAGACTGGTATTGTTTGGTTGTTGACTTCAGTTGTTATCTTTTATTTTGTTGTAACATAGAGCCTGGGAAACATTTCTGGTATTTTTGGTGGCATATATTGCCCAGGTTTCTTATTTTGAGTTGGCTTCATCAATAAACCAAGGGGGCTCTGGCCATTGCATACAACATTGTAAATGGATTTTTCTTCATTTACATCTGCTTGACCTTCCACGTGGTGTATCTTGACAGAGCTACTTATCTTCTAGTAGATGAACAGTTGTTGATAACCTCAAAGTATATCAAGAGCTGGTTTGGTCTTAATCTTCTTTCCTGTATCCCCAACGAACTTGCACACAAGATACTTCCTCGTCCGACTCATATTTATGTGTTCTTCAACATGTTTTGCCTCTGGCGTCTCAGAAGGGTTAGTGCATTGTTTGCACGGTTTCTATTTTTTATTAGTATATAATAGAATTGTAGATGTTTGTAGATTACTGTTATACACAACTGTTTTTACAAATTACTTATATGTAAGGACCATCAGTGACATGGACAGGGGCTTCTATGCCTGATTTTCATGAGAAAATCTTTCCTGGAGTACCAATAGTGTGTACCCTAGCCTATAATTACTATTGATTTGAGATGTTTGTTGGGTCTGAGATGAAAGCTTATATTTTTCTACTGTGGGAATTATACTCATTTGCTATCTACAAATTAAAGCTTCAAAATCTATTTTTTCTCATGGAAACAGCCCTCCATAAATGGGGGTAAGACACCACACCTCGCATCTTGATCCTTCCCAAGCCCTGCATTGTGGGAGCCTCGTAGGTCGTAGCACTTGGTTGTCGTTTGGACTCTTGTTTTCATGAGCCAATTGTCTGTGCCATGAATGCATTTTATAGAAAGTTCTGATGTGCTATTGTATATATATTTTTTTGAATTCGTCATCACAATCTATTATGGGAAGAAGCCAATGCCTACTGTTCTCATCATTGCACTTGAATGTCTGGTTTCATTTTGAACTTATAGGTTGCTAAGCAATCTCATAAGTTCTGCCCTGAGTCTATCATCTTTCTGCAAACTCTTCTAATATCCAGCAGGAAGATGGAACCAAAATTGCAAAAAAATTATCAGGTACCTATTGTAATTTGTATATATTGCTGGAGGAGCTTTGAACTTTATGGTTATCAGCTGTCATCTAATTTGGTTGTACATTTTATAGATGCCTAACAATATACTCTTATAACAGGGTTACGATTTAATAGAGTTGCAAACAACAAAACCATGGCTCCGTATATGATCAAGTGAGTAGCAAACAACAAAACCATGGCTCCGTATGTGATTAAGTGAGTGAAGTAGAACCTATGAATTTCCTAACTATAAGGGCCATGGAAGCGGACTCTCCTTTCTTTGCATCTGATAATTTCAGTGAGGTAGAACCTATGAATTTCCTAACTATAATGGGCATGGAAGCGGACTCTCCTTTCTTTGCATCTGATAATTTCAAGTAAGTCCTTTCTATTTATTTCCTAATAATGAGAGGTCAGTAACATTTACTTTCTTATTTCTATTTTGGATCTCCACTGAAAAGGCTAGCATACTCGCTTCTGTGGTTAAAACAATTGAAGAATTTGTCAACGTATACAAAGACTTGAGCTCCTTTCCAGATAACACCTTGAACTGAAGCTCTCGAGGTTCTCCATATATAATTTGATGGATATATTTGTGACTGGCTATTGATTTCCTCGTTTTATGCATCCTATACATAACTCCCCAAATATAACATACAAGAATCAAAGAGTCTAATACTGGTTTGGCTGCTCCTAGCCAATGGGATTTAGCATCTGACAAGCAAATGATGCAAGAGGAACAACCCCTCCAGGCAATCCTTCCATTTTTCGTTATGAATTGAATATTGTAGTTTTTACATCTCCTCGTATTTAAAGTGGAGGCTTGCATATTTTAAATTTATAAGCTTTCTACCCTTGTCTTTCATTGATTACATCTGAAAACTTCACAACGGATGCTTGGTAATATACATTATCAATATACGTTATTCTTGTCCTGGAATATTATTCCTGTAACAACCATTGTTTTTTGTTGATCGGCAACATGCTTTGCTTTGTTGTGTGTTGGCAAGCTTATTACTTGTCTGTGTCGTTCCCAATTGAGGAGGCCCCAACTGCGAGGATACCTGTAAAGTGCTAGATCTTGTTCAAAACACTTGCTCCTATAAAAGAGGTTCTATGAGGTATCAACAATAATCTATGATTTGTTTCTTATAATCTTCATCTTGTTCATCTCTCGACTTTATGTTCTTGGCAATGTTTCATATATTTCATTGTTTGCAGTATAGTTATTACTTTTACCGATGCCATTAATTTTTCTTTTCTTTTCAAACTTTGCTCAAAAAATTTGAAGGGGAGTAGAATTCTCCTTTCCCTCTTCCCATTTGTAAGCACATTGAACAACAAGGAGTGTTCAAATAAAAAAAGGAAATAAACTGTCAACTCTGTGTATAATGGATAAAGTCCATTTTTTCACAATAAGAAAAAACATAATATAAAGCCTCTTCTTTCTGTTTGGATCTCATGAGTGAATTTGAATTGTCAGATGTGCCACTTGTTTATTTTCTTCCCTTTGGTCTTTATGGATGGGTGAGGCATCTTTTCTCTGCTTTAGAAACAACATTTTAGTTCTGATTCATCCTGAACATTTTACTATGTATATATTTGAAATAAAATAAAATCCTATTAGTGAAAGATGATCAATACTATTTACGGAATGATTGGGGGGCATTTTCTTGCTTTTTAGTCTTATAGATGTACTACATGTTCTGATGATACTTGGACCAAGGCATGTTGATATTATTAACATGTATTTCTGAGCAGCTTGTAGGGGAAAAGGTTTTGTTAATACTTACATTTTTTATATTCATAATTGTCTTATATGTTTTAAATATCCTTATTTGGTTTTCCTTCCTGACTTTGTTTTCAGGGTACATGCTAGGCATACATGGATGGAGGATGGTGGGAAAACCTAGTACAGGCTCTATTTCCAGTCTGGTAGTTACAATAGTCCTAGAGGTAACATAGGGACAATGCCATGGTTTTTTTGCTAGTGAGCCATGATCCGGGTGCATAAAGAAAATTGCTTAATATAACATTTGTCATTGGTATCATAGTATTTGTAGGGGAAGCTCATGAATAAGACTACAATACTCAAACTTTAAAATAAGAGATGTCAATACTCAAGCATTTGTAGGGGAAGCTCATTTTTTGTTTTCTATTAATGCATGCTAGTATCGGTCGCGGAAGAAGTAGTATGTATGTCAGTAAATCTCAGGGCATTGTGATATATGCACTAGTCAAAGAAAGATGTGGCAATGGTGCTCTAATAGACCAAATACTTTTAGCATAGTCTGCTTTAACTCCTCGAACATTAATAAATCACTTTAATGAACTCCTCGAACATTAGCAAATCTATATGATGAATGCACCTATGTGTAAGTTATACCTATATTGATAAATTTCCATAAAAAGCTATAAAGCAGTAGCAACTATAAATTAGTAGTAATCATATGTATCTTAAAATGGTATGTTGTGCAATTTTGGTTAGTGTTGCTTAACCTTCTAATTGATTAATTAAACCATATTTCTGGCTTATTCATGTACCAAGGGTTCCAATTACTTATAACTAACCATATTTTTGGCTTATTCATGTGTTTCCAGGTAGGCAATGCTGCTGGCAGCCATGGATGTGTGGATCGGTTTGTCAATGGATGTGGGAAATCAAATATATATGTTTTGGGACTTGTGTAAAAAGTCGTAGATTTTATTTTGTAAATTAAGTGAATGCTTACTGATGTAAAACTTGATGGGAACACTCTAAGTGATGTAAGACTTGGATTTCATTTTGTGAACAATGGGATATTACCTTTAAATATGTTTTATAGAAATCGTTTTGTTAATGTTGTGGCTACGCTTTGTTAATGTTGCGGCTACCATATGCATTTCCGATTAAATAAAATAGTTCTGTATGAATTTTTGTTGTATATAAAATTCAATTATATATTTTATATATAAACAGGAATTTAGTAATTCCATAATAATTTAAACAATTGTTAAGTTTTTTCACACGATTACAGTACTTTCTAAAATTTCGTCCCTTATTTATTAGGACGAAATATATCTGTTACAAAAACTTGTTTTTTGGGACAAATTAATAAACCGTCACACAAAAGCATAAATTTGAAAACTTTTGAGACGTTTTGCCTAACCGTCCTTTAACAGTAATTAGGACGGCAATATCCGTCCCTAAAGTTTTTGCCACGCCACCCTAATGGGACCGTCCATTTCCGTCCCAAAGGCCGTCCCAAATATTTGTTGGGACGGTAATTACAGTTTTTAAGACGGTTTTTTGTTGTCCCAAAAGGTCACTTTTCTTGTAGTGACCGTCACAACTCACTTTCCTTTGGTTTACCTCTTTTCTTTTCAGTACTTCTTTTGCAGAGCCCAAACCAGGGTGGCCTCGGCTACTAACCTACAGTCCCGACATCTTTACTCGGCGACTGGCCTACAGTCTCAATATATTTCTCCTCGGCGACTGACCTAAAGTCCCGACATGTTTTCATTGTTTCCATACTCTTATTGACTCAACTCAGGAATGGCTAATTGATAGCCTTCAAGCATAACTTGAACAAAATGTGTTCTTCATGTGCCATAGACCGTGGCTAACATGTTATTGAACCATCTGTGGCTCGTGCCTTAAACCGACTTCTGTTCTATGCGACACTCCGTCCAAGTTATACTTTATATGACGAGCCTTGAGATCGTGGGACTAAGTAACTTGACAACCGCAGATAATATGGGATAGTGCTTGCTATGACTCAATAACCCAGCATAACTTTGCATAACTTAATCATGCAACAACTTGACGAGCAAAGGCTATGCCATGCCTCGCATTGTAGGAACATGTCGTGCACGCATACGACTTGAACAACCAAGTTCTTTGGGTGCCTAGACTTATGCCACAAGCCGTGCGATACAACATAATCCATGGGACGAGAAAAGGCTATACCAAGCCTTGGACGATGGGACCGTGCTTTGCTTTATCAAGCATCTATACGTGCGATGCCTATGACTTAGGCCAGGTTCATAGCTTTGTGGCAACTTAGACCAACTTTCCTTCTCCCAAGCCACGGGACGAAGGACCGAGTATCTTTTTTAAAGCACGACGTACGATACTTCTAAGCCGACCATGGGACCTTTCCATGTTCTAAATCATTCTGACGTGGCTTGGGATAATTTCCTTAGCTATGTGGATTCGTCTTTTTTATTATCAAGCCAACTTGTGCATTTGAAAACTTTCGTTTTATTAGTGCGAAGGCCAAGCTGAGGCAAGTTCACCGAAGCCACCCATCGAGCCAGGAGTCGCCTCGATCGAACAGGTCTTCGAGCAGCTATTTTATGGCTAAGTTCGAACGTCGTTGGCATTTCGATTCCTCCGATTGAGTTGAACGAGATGGGGTATTACATTATACACCACTCAGAAAAAGTTTCGTCCTCGAAACTTACTGAGTACACACTTATGTTAACCAATCTTCGAATCCTGACTTTCATCAATGCCTAAATCAATATTCCATTTCATTTCAAACCAACGATTACACTACCATAATCCTTTGCTTGAAACACGATTTCAAAATCCTCGATACCATTCAGTTTCTTCAGTCTCACTCGGATTCAACGTATTACTTATTTGGATCGTGCATATATTCCAAGCATCCCCAAAATACATGCATTTCAGCCAAGTTTCGTGATAGAGAATCCATTATTTTCATTCGAGTCGGATCGTGCACATATTTAGGCATCCCTGAAATATATGCATGTCAGCCGAGCCTCGTGAGTGGTATTTTCCTACTTATGAATCATTCTATCCACAATACCATTTCCTAATCCTATCAATCCGTAAGATCAATCGTACCGATGTTACCTCTCAAAACATGGACGTTTTGCCTAACTGCTAGGCCATATCTCCAGACTAAAGTCAACGTCTGTATTGGAATCATAGTTCTCCAACAATAATATCAACACTGACCCTATTCCTAAGGTCAAACCAGACTTGATAATACGGGTTTTCTACCCAAGCTCGCATCACTCCAATTTCTAAACTTCGAGCATAGATTCCTCCTATTCGCACTTGCAACACTTAGTTGAAAGGGTCCGAGTCATTCATCAAAGCCATCCTATCGTAAGTCCTGTTCAACCAATTTTTTGACATATTAATATCGCTCGTCCAACAAATAATTCGCATAGTCTATCTCTTCGAACACGTTCGATATAATCCATATATCCATCGTATTACAATCAAGTATGCTACGACACGACTCATTTCTATAATATTTATTTCATATTCCCTAAGTCATTTACAGCAATTCACTTATTCGATCACAAGGTCGCCTAGCTCAACGATATGTCACGCCCCAATCTCACGCAATCCACGCGGGACATAAAATCACCATGCATTTTCCTAGGATAATTGTTCTTATCGGTTCACAACTTTTGCTTCGAGTCTAGACAAATTCATTCACGATACGCATATTGGATCTACTTAATCCTCAAGTTTACTTAATCGTCAATCACAAGTCTGACCCATCCTCGAATTCACCTTCGCATCAAACCATAAGTCAAAGCAATCCAAATTGCCATGCCCTGATTTTCGGAGTTCGATCATTCCCGCGACATGAAATACCATGTCAACGCTCATGCGAAACGATCGCTCCAAATCCGACATGACGTATGTGCGAGGCTGGAGTTGCGCTTGCGCAAGACAAGATCGTCGACATTGTGGTTATCATTGAAGAAATCAAGACACGATCATTTTCATCCAAGCATTAATTTTAATCAAACTCCCAAGTATATCATCTATCAAAACAATAACACTTTACACGATCGTCATTCCTCGAATCAGAGTACCCCCGAGTTATCGCATATTGATCTTTGATACACGTCAATACCATCAATGATATACGTAACATGACGATCTTCATTTGTAACAAATTTTGTGTCGTGCAACCGATGCTATCGTCCGAACTGCATAATCTCCTCGACATTCAAAATCAAGTTTGATCATTATCCCCCAAACTATTTACATGATCAATTCGTTTAATCCAAAATCAGGTATGTTCATCGGTCTATCTTAAGTCATCGAGCAACATTTCTTCAGATCGTAAAGTCATTGAGCAATTTAAGCCAAATCCATAGAGTCATTTTCGTAACTTCAAATTCAAACTCATTCATGCACGCTATCTTCCAATCGTGCTAACTTTTCGTATATGATGCATATCAATTTCCTCTATCGAGTCGTTCATTTTTACTCCTTAGTTCTTTCTCAATTCAGTTTGCCTTCTCGATCATTTTGCGTTTCATACTCGATGCAATCCTGTCGATGTGCATCGTCTACACTTTTGTTTGTATTATCTCGTGCTATCCATCTAGAATGACAATTACTCCGAAATACTCTTTGTAAGGCTTTGCATACTCGTCGCTTGCTGATAGACTCATTGACACCCCGCATCCTCAATCGATCAACATCCCTGAAACTATCCCATACACCATTCAGGGATGAAGTTATTCGACAAATCCTCAAAATAATTTTTGAATCAAAATCGAATACTTCGAATGTCCATTCGAACCATTCCTCAAATTTCAAGCACGATTCATTATGTATTGTATCGATGATATCATCTTTTCGATAGTCCCTCAATCGATAGTTATCCCACATACTCAATCGGGTTTAACTCATTGTCGTCCGAAGCGAATTGAATCCCGCACTCGACTTTGCTAAGGTTGAAACAATTCTTGGTTTATATGCCCAACCCGACTTAGCCAACCGTGCTTACTTGAAGTTAACTTTGTTCAACCAAAATTTTCTTTCGAAAGATTTTTTCAAAATATATAGACTTATTGTATGGACATCCCATGGGACATTTGAGAGAGAGCACAACAACGATATCAATTTGTGGAAGCAACATGTAAGCCTCCTGAATTTTTGGGATTTATTTTCGAATTTTTCTAAATAATTTATTCTCGATAATTCATTTTATTTAATTAATTTTGATCATTAAATGCTCTTTACCATGACTTGGATTTCTAGAGCATCATGGATGCCAGTCTCTGGAAACTTTCTTCTTGAAGTTTGTAGTAGACGAGATTATCTTCATATTGATATTTCGTGTCCCACTCAAACTTATTCCTTTGTACTCTTTTTGCTTCGTGCAAGTTCGGGTCAATTTAGACCATTTAATTAATAATTGATTTCCCACTCTTTTCCTTGATCATCGTTTGTATGTTACCGTGACTTTTAATTTAGGAGCACCAGACCAGTCGTTTTCTCAGAACCAACTTCTCATGAATGATCTACTCGAGACGCTCTTCACCCATGACCTTCGTGTCCCACTCAGACACTCTATTTTGTGCTCTATTTCCTTCGCACAACTTTCGGGTCAATTTAGGCCGATTAATTATCTACCGCAGAACCTGATTTAATTTCCAATTTAATTTTGGGACCCGACATCGACCCAACCTAGTCGACCCCAAATAGAAACATGGCCCACACGAAGCCTACTACCCGCATGACACTTGTGTCCCATTTATTTGAGTCCCCACATGTTATTTATTTACCCATGATTATAAATATCCATTTAAATTCAATTATTTCACCCTCTCCGATTTTGACCCGACCCGGCTCGATTGAACCCGAACCCAAGCTCTATGTTGTTCTCTCATGATTGCCCATATACCCCACACAATATTTCTCTTTTTCTATTTTTAAAAATATCTTTTCCTCCCTCTACTTTATTAAATATCTTAAAATATCTCTTATATATATATATATATTTTTATCTCTTTTATATATATATATATATATATATATATATATATATATATATATATATATATATATATATATATCTTAAAATATCTTTATTAAAAATATCTCTTATATATATATATATATATATATATATATATATATATATATATATATATAACACTCTCTCTCTCTACCTACACACAACCTCACTCCATCCCCATCTCCCTTTCTCTCTCCTCTCTCACAGCCAACCCCCCCATGTGGCCGAGAACACTCTCCCTCTCTCTCTACTGTTTCTTTCTCTTTCTCTCTTAATATCTCTCTCTCTCTTCACTTATACACAAACACTACTACCACCATCACCATCTCCATTTCAATTTTCTTCTCCTCCCATGTTCGACCTCCTTCTCCTCCTCCCTGGCGGAGCGCCACCACCAGCAACCCGAGCCTCCACTCCTCCTCCTCTTCTCCTCCTCTTCTTTATCACATCATTCACCACTTCCACCATCAACCACACCCTCACCGCGCCACCTCCGCGAGCACAACCACTCCCTCGCCGTGCCCCTGGCCGCCACCGTCGCGCAGGACATCATCGCCGCTGTCGCGCACAGCAGCAGCTGCGGCGCTGCAGCAAGCAGCAGCCTGTGCAGCACAGTCGCGCGCGCGCTGCAGCCGCCACCGGCGCCGCCGTGGTCGCCGTCGTCGCCGGTAAGACCCTCCCCTTGGCCGGACACACACCCCAGGCAGGCCCCGTGGCGGCCACTGTCCTCCGGGACGCGCCGTCTAGACAATTTCAGCATTTTCTCGGAATTCCGTCGACGCGCGCGCGAACGAGATCCAGAAATGGCGCTCCATCGCAGCAACTTTGCACGCGTTTTTCGAGAAATTCGACCGTTGGATCGGCGAAATCTTTGCTCCGTTACAATCTCGGTATATAGCTCTTCATCCTCCTCAAATTTTATCCGTTAATTTCGTCGTATGATACATCAAAACCGGCCACCAAGTTGACCGTTTAAATTGTGTAATTTTTGGACAGTTTTGCGGAGCCAACTTCGTCGGTTTGTATCTCCTCCATCGTAGCTTCGTCTAGAGTGCTACTGATTCCTATGTGAAGCTGGTATAACCCTCTTCCTATCCCTCCTGTTTCGTTTCATTGTGAGCACGTTTGGTTGGTTGAATTCGACGCCAAAGTTGGCCGTCCGAATTCGTAATTTTCAACTTGTAAAATTCCATTTTTGAACCCGGGACTCCGGATTCAATTTTTGACACCACCAGTAGACTCGTGGCGTCGTTCTGGCATGTTTTCATATAAATTTTGTTAGATTTTGAGGACGTGGGCCCTGGCACACATTTCAGTGCAAAGCGGGCCCCACAATTCGGGTCAACGGGTCATTTTGACACCGGGTCATCAGAATCCAATTCCGGATGTACAGTTGAGTTTGTATCGTTATTCTGGACTCGTTGACATATAATTTACTAGGTTTTAGTGGACATTGGTTCCGGCACGCATTTTGGTGCAAGTCGGATACCAATATCCGGGTCAACGGATCATTTTGATGCCGGCTCATCGGAATCCAATTCCGGATATACCGTTGAGTTTGTATCGTCATTCTGGACTTGTTGACATATAATTTGCTGAGGTTTGAGGACATTGGCTCCGACACACTTTTTCGTGCAAATCGGATTTCAATCTCCTGGTCAACGGACCAATTTGAGATCGGGTCAACGGAATCCAATTCTGGATATACCGTTGGGTTCGTATCGTCATTCTGGATTCGTGGACATATAATTTGTTAGGTTTCGTAGACTAGTATTCTTGCACATTTTTCAGTACAAAGCGGGTCCGACACGGACACCGTTTTGACCCGAAATTACCTTTTTGCCCCTGTGTCCAAATTGGACTTATGGACATGCTATCCTAGCTGATTCGACCATTGTGGACATGTTGGTAATGGTTGTTTCACCATCCGACAACATCTGTAGGTTTTTACCATATTATTATAATCTTTCTCCTTTTGTGGTATTTTGAGAGCCATCGATTCCAGTGATTTCACAACCACTGAAATTGAATGTATTGACCCTGTAGATGTTTATAGAGACTAGCTTTGACCCAGTTTGACCATGGTTGACTACTTTGACTGAACGTCGAAGTAGAGTCAACATTTGACCTAGGTTAGACTAGTTTTGACCCTGGTTGACCACAGTTGACTATTTTGATCAAAGTCAACCTGAAGTCAACCGTAGCCTACAATTGACTAGAACTGAACCAAAGTTGACCAGTGGACCCAAAGTCAACTGTTAGTCAACATTAGTCAAGTTTGACCCGAGTTGACCTAGGGTTGACCAGAGTTGACCACTTGACCAGAAGTCAACTGTAAGTCAACCCTTGACTTAGATTGACCTAGTTTGACTTGCTTTGACTTGCCTTGACCTAGTTTGACTTAGTATGACTTGATTTTACTTCCAAACCCTTATATTGATACAGTATTCCAGCTATAGGTCCTCGAGGCACTGTTCTAGGACTCAGTTGACATATTTCACCAGATCTCAGGTGAGTACATTCTCTGATAATATTTCTGTTTTATGATATCGTCTATGTTTATTGTATTTAGTGTAGATATCCTTGTTCGCTTGACACATTGTTCACACGGATTGGTATTTTTCTGGATCCCGTCATGAGATGTTATTCCTCGCTTTCCTTGGTATATCTTGTGTAAGTCTTTCTTGTTCCTTGTGCATTGTATAGACACGATTCCTGCGAAGGCTAGCTACCCTCTCAGAGAATCGCGCGTCATGATGTGTCATGGTTGGATCCACTATACTAGTCGGGGGACGGGGAGTATTAGTGTAGATATGTGGTCAAAGCCTATTGTGCACCCATTGTGCACCTATTGATTGTGAGTGTTGATCATACACCCCACGTATGGTTAGCCAGGCCTGTTACTATTGTGCAAGTTCCCAAGCCGGCCACGTATTGTAGCTAGTACTCACACACTTAGGTAGATGATTCTTGATTCTTGTACATGCCATGATCAATTTTACTTGCCTTGTTCTAGCTCTAGATTTACAGCTTACCTTGCCATGATACTCACATGCACATTTCATGATTTCTTGTATATTCTCTCTATTTACTGCTATATTTTCAATATTGTCTAACTAGAACTGTTATTTAAGATTTGTGCTCGTTCCATCCTGACTGGATATGTTGACAAAATTTTAGGAGTAGTTGTGCCCTCAGTATTGGACTTCATGGTGTTGCTAGCTGAGGTGGATCTCACTATTCTTCTATGTGATTTGCCTGGTAGTTATCCTTAGTTAGTCTTATTGTTCCTTCTTTATTTTCTTGTCTTATGATCATTATAGATTCTAGTTGTTCTAGTGATACTGTTATTATTTTTTGTCTTATCTTCCTTAGTTTTCGTGATGTGACATGAGTACATTCTAGTTATGGATCCTTAGATGTTGTAGTTAGTATAGTATACTTGACAGCGCTCTACCGCCGATACTGCGGCGTAGGCTGGACGTGGCCCACGTATTCGTATCCGTATATCCGGGTGCAGGTCGTGACACAACACATCAGAGTTAAAGAATTTAATCAAAAGTCCAAGGATATAAAGTCGTGCTCTGATACCATTATGTCATGCCCTGGTCCCGTAGGACCGATCGTCCTCGCTAAGGTATGATGCCGCACAAGCCTAGGTTGCGCTCGTGCAAGGTAGGTTCCATAACGGCTGATTACAGCGGCTTACGACGGGGTCGTCACACAGAAGTCCCAAGCAGAAATATTGAATAAAAATGGCAACACAAGCATTGAACAAAATTAGAGTCTTTATTGATATAGAAAACAAGATTACAATGTGGCATGTGGCCAAGATTTACATGTCTCTCAAGCTCATTTTCCGCTTAAATTACAAGCCACTCTGCTCTCTCTCATTTCTCAATACAATCTTCAAGGATACAACTTGTGGATGCTTCATATAGGCGATGTCCATACATTATGTCCCGTATAAGTTATGACTCCATGCGGCCGTACGCCTCAAAATGTCAAGGAACTCCGTGCCTCAACGCATCCAAGCGAGCTCCGCGCCAACGAGCTTCTACTTATGCCTGCACATGAAAACTATGTGGGTGTCAGTACTCAACTGTACTGGTGAGTGAGCTCCTCGCCCACCCATGAAAAACTAACACGTTCATTTACTTTTGTGCAACATAAGCCCTTTATGATTGTGCAACTCTATGCCAACGACTTAATACTCGACACCACATTTCGTGCCGAAGCACGCATCTTTTCTATAGTCAAATCTTAGGGTTTTTTTAAGACTTGTATTGCAACCGTGCATACCATCTTTACTCTATTCGTGCCGTACTTGCACTTTCTTTGATTCGACCGATACCGTGCATGAGGATTACCGCTCATCACGCCAACTTATCTATATGAAAGGTCACTGGTAATTCAAGCCATCTTGGACATGTAGGTGGTACAGACGAGACCCTTACAGCTAAGGGTAGCTAGCCCTGCTCAAGTCCTCGAATCATTGGAGGCATTATCTTGCCTAACTACCTTGCTTCCTTCCTAGGCCGATGCGGTCCTGTGGCCACAGGCTACCGAATCGAGGGTGCAAAAGCTTGTCGAAAAGTTGTCCATGACCACGCACCTACGAGAACTTCTAGACTCAACGTAAATGCATGGCCTAACTGTCACAACTCACTTTTCTTTGGTTTACCTCTTTTTTTTCAGTACTTCTTTTGCAGAGCCCAAACCAGGGTTGCCTCGGCACTGACCTACAGTCCCGAAATCTTTCCTCGGCGACTGGCCTACAGTCCCGACATATTTTTTCTCGACGACTGACCTACAATCCCGACATGTTTTCAGTGTTTTCATACACTTATTGACTCAACTCATGAATGGCTAATTAATAGCCTTCAAGCATAACTTGAACAAAATGTGTTCTTCATGTGCCATAGACCGTGGCTAACTTTTTATTGAACCATCTGTAGCTCGTGCCTGAAACCGACTTCTGTTCTATACGACACTACCGTCGAAGTCATACTTTATATGACGAGTCTTGAGATCATAGGACTAAGTGACTTGACAACCGCAGATAACATGGGATAGTGCTTGCAATGACTTCAATAGCCTAGCATAACCTTGCCTAACTTAATCGTACAACAACTTGATGAGCAAAGGCTATGCCAAGCCTCGCATCCCGGGAACGTGCCGTGCACGCGTTCGACTTGAACAACCAAGTTCTTTGAGTGCCTAGACTTATGCCACAAGCCGTGCGATACAAGTTACCCGTGGGACGAGCAAAGGCTATGCCAAGCCTTGGACGATGGGACCGTGCTTTGCTTTATCAAGTATCTATACGTACGACGCCTATGACTTAGGCCAGGTTCATAGCTTTGTGGCAACTTAGACCAACTTTCCTTCTCCCAAGCCAAGGAAAGAAGGACCGAGTGTCATTTTTGAAAGCACGACGTGTGATAATTCTAAGCAGACCGTGGGAACTTTCCTTGTTCTAACTCTGTCTGACGTGGCTTGGGATAATTCCCTTAGCTATGTGGATTCGTCTATTTTATTATCAAGCCTACTTCTGTATTTGAAAACTTTTATTTTATTAGTACGAAGGCCAAGCTGAGGCAATTTCACCGAAGCTACCCACCCGAGAGAGGACTCGCCTCGACCGAGTGGGTCTTCGAGCAGCTGTTGCATGGCTAAGTTCGAACGTCGTTGGCGTTTCGATTGCTCCGATTGAGCTGAGCGGGATGGGGCATTACATTATACACCAGTCAGAAAAAGTTTCATCCTCGAAACTTACTAAGTACACACTTATCTTAACCAATCTTTGAATCCTGACTTTCATCAATATTCTATTTTATTTCAAACTAACGATCGCACTACCATAATCCTTTCCTTGAAACACGATTTCAAAATCCTCGATACCGTTCAGTTTCTTCAGTCTCACTTCGTTGGATCGTGCACATATTTCAGGCGTGCCCAAAATACATGCATTTCAGCCAAGTCTCGTGAAAGAGAATCCGTTATTTTTACTCGAGTCGGATCGTGCACATATTCATGCATCCCTGAAATATATGCATGTCAGCCGAGCCTCGTGAGTGGGGTTTCCTTATTTATGAATCATTCTATCCATCAATACCATTCCCCAATCCTATCAATCCGTAAGATCAATCGTACCGATGTTACCTCTTGAAACACGGACGTCTCACCTAACCGCTAGGCCATATCTCCAGGCTAAAGTCAACGACTCTATTGGAATCATTATTCCCCAACAAAAATATCAACCCTGACCCCATTCCTAAGGTCAAACCAAAGTTAATAATACTGGTTTTCTACCCAAGCTCGCATTACTCCGATTTCTCACCTTCGAGCATAAATTCCTCCTATTTGCACTTGCAACACTTAGTCCAAAGGGTTTGAGTTATTCAGCAAAGCCATCCTATCGTAAGTCCTGTTCAACCAATTCCTCGACATATCAATATCGCTCATCCAACAAAAAATTTGTGTAGTCTATCTCTTCGAACACGTTCGATATAATCCACCTATCCATCATATTCTAATCAAGTATGTTACGACACGACTCGTTACTAAACCATAATTTTTATTTCATATTCCCTAAGTCGTTTATCGCAATTCACTTATTCGATCACAAGGTCGCCTAGCTCAATAATATGTCACGCCCCAATCTTACGCAAGTCCGATCATCCACGCGGGACAAGAAATCACCATGCATTCTCCCAAGATAAACATTCTTATCGGGCGCAACTCTTGCTTTGAGTCTAGACTAATTCATTCACAATACGCATATTGGATCTACTCAATCCTCAAGTTTACTTAATCGTCAATACAAGTCCGACCCATCCTCGAATTCACCTTCACATCAAACCACAAGTCAAAGCAATCCAAATTGCCACGCCCTGATTTTCTGAGTTCGATCATTCCCGTGACATGAATCACCATGTCAACGCTCACGGAGAACAATCGCTCTAAATCCGATGTGACGCATGCGCGAGGCTGGAGTAGCACTTGCGCAAGACAAGATCGTCGATGTTGCGGTTATCATCAAAGAAATCAAGACACGATCATTTTCATCCAAGCATTCATTTCAATCAAAATCCTAAGTATAGCATCCATCAAAACAATAACACTTTACACGATTGTCATTCCTCGAATCAGAGTACCCCCGAGTTATTGCATATCGATCTTTGATACGCCTCAATGCTATCTTTGATATACCTCAAGTATAGAAGTTGCATCATGTATAGTTGAAAGTATGGTAAATAGAATCATGAACAGTAAACAAAGCTGCAACTGGATGAACTGAAAATAACAGAAAATAAATATGATGTAACTAATAAAAATGCAGATAAATGTAAGCAGTAAATATAGCAAGTTATCATGCCTGAAATAGTGTGCAAAATGGCAGTATCTAGTAGCTCGAACCGGCAGATAAATGAAGCAAAGAAAGTCAACTCCCGCAAACGTCTTCGGATGCTGAAACAAACATCACCAACATTTTTGGTATAAAATATATGTCTAAAAATTCCTACCTAAAAGTCTAATTCTGGACACAGGAGTAAAATTATAATTTTGGGACAAAGTAACGTCCGCCGTTGGACCCGCTTTGCACCGAAAAGCGTGCCAAAACCTACGATCTCTAAATTTATTAAACTATATGTCTACGGATCCGGTTTGATGATACGAACCCAACCATATATCCAAGTTGGATTCTGGTGGGCCATGCACAAATTCGCTTGTTGGATCGGGTTGCGGGCCCGCCACGACGGCATTCCAGTCGATTTTCTCAGAATCGGACCAAACTTGGCATGCAGGACCAAAAAAATGATACAGTCCGGTTAGTGAAAGTTTTGTCTCGATATGACAACGTGCAGAAAGTTATGAGCCAGTTTGCAAAGGGGCCGATACCGGATATCTCGACCGATATGCCTCAATTTCGTCGCGCACGCAACGAAATCGAGTTCCGTCGAATCCCACATGCGAACTCGATACACAACTTTCAATGCTTTCAGTTCACGACTACGTCGCCAGGTTTGTCGGGGTGCACGAAGTATCGGTAAAAATAATTAAAATTTACTATTTTTCGTAATTTTCGAATTCTGTTTTCATGGCATACAGTAGATGAAATAGAAAACTACAAAAGGGGTTTTATTCTCGTTTAGGTTGTCTACAGAGTTAATGAAATCAATTCATAGATTTATCTACGGTGGAGGATGATACAGCTCTTCCAATATAGGGTGCTGGACCGTTTAGGTTCTGTTTTCAAACTTGAAACGAGTTACTTTTCATGAACTTTTGATCTAAATTTTTTCTTAGTTTTCTACGAACTAATATTAACAAATGATAGGGTTTCAGAGGGGGTTAACTAGGGAATAGACCTGTGAAGTCGAAATTCTGTTCGGTCGAAAGATTGAAACGCTACGCGCCTTCAAACGAGTCGCTGGACCTACTTTTCTGCTGCCAATGCACAGTCGCGGTGGGGCTTTCGATGGCATTCAGGCTGCTCTCCGACGAATATCCAACTGTGCAGGTGGTCGATGGAGTTCGCAGGGCGCCAGGGGTTACTCCGGGATCGAAAGAATCTGACACGTGGTGGGGGTTCGACCGTAGGAAGGAAGTTTTTGGCATTCAATGTTTCGAAGCCTAATACTGGGTTTTAAACCAATATCACAAAAAATTGAGATAATATATGAATCAATTTATCAGTTTAACCATAGAGAATTTGTCATGACCAGCTCTTGAATAATCGGACACGAGTCGGACACGCCCAGCCTTCGTCGTTAGACATGATGAAGTAAGCTGTACCAATATCTAGGGAAGACTATAAATCTAGATAAGCATAAAAGTAAATCACAGCATCTAATATCGAATCCCAGAATCTGAGATACAAGTCTAAATGTTATTACATTCCAGCAAATGTAAAATGTACTGATGTCTCTAATACAAGTCCAGATAAAACTAGAGAAGAAAATACTAGGCTTCCTCAGCCTCTAGGTCCTGGGCAACATCAACCGGCTCATAGGTACCTCCAGGCTCCTGCCCGTATTATGTGTCACAGATAGCCTCCAACTCACCTACAACATATCCTAGTCAGGAGCGGAGCTAAGTATATCCAAGGAAATGAACATGAACATCATGGTATGAACAAGAACACACGAAATATATATATAAAGTACGATAAGTAAGAACAAGACATGAAACCTGAACATGAATAAAGAAAGTAAATACAGGGAATATGAAATGAGTCCTAAACATGAAATACAACCTGAACCTGAAATGTGCAACATATTGAAATACATCCAGAGTGTGTGATCGGCTTGGGTAGATTCAATGAACATGAAATGGTACGACTTTGGTCCCGCATGCACGATGCGGGGCCTAAGCTATTCACATGAATAGTAACACGGGTTTGATCACACATTTGTAGTATTTCCCCTCCTAGACACAAGTAAACTCAAGAAAACATGATACAAGGCAATCTCGTGATATATCATGTCAAAAAGGAGATACAAGAATGAATATACAAGACATGAGAAAATGAATAAGTCCGAGGAGTATACTTGCCTTGCTCAGGGTGATCAAGTGTGGGCTGTATAGCTAGATATCCTCCTGTTTATAATTACAATTTGATAAGTTGACAAAAATAGTTACTTCTAGTCTAGAAAAGATCACTAAACATAATCTTTGGTTTTTACACTAAACCTATCTTTGTATATGTCTTATTAACTTCTACAATTATACAACTAAAGCAATATCCTAAAATATGAAACAAGCTATCATTAATTTTCTTATAATCCATTACTAAAACCATATGTGTCATGACTCCTAGAATGGCCAACACCCATTGATACCATGGTCTCCTAACTGTGGTAGTATAAACTACACACATTCAATTAAGGGGACAGGGCATTGACAGTTTAGGTTTAAAAGTCCAACATAGGACTGATACAATTCAGTCCTTAAACAGGCTAGTGCAAATCAGTCTTGGACATGATAATGCAATTCGGTTTTTAACAGGATCCTGGAAATCAGTCTAATCTAAGAGTGGGACTGATATTCTCAGTCCAGTCTATAGCCATTTCAGAAATTAACATCTGAAATCAAAATAGCCCTAAGGTGGTCAGTCCTGAATCATGACTGATATGTTTCAAGCTAACAGTTGACACAATCGGTCCTGTTTGGAAATATACAACCAGTCCTATGAAAGCTAATGCAATTCGACTACCACATAACCTAATCAACAGTTCACCTTCATTCAAAATCTGAACATGCTACTATGTATAGGTTCTTAGGAATTTGTGGTTGATTCATAACAGTCCTTATCATCACAAACACAAACTGCACTCTATCAGGCCCACTGATAACTCATGATATCCTCTCCTCAGCTTCTATGAGTTCTGCCAGTTCCTTATTACTGCTCTCACTGTCCAACATCCCTGACATGGTAGCAGTCTAAATAACCTCACAAATCAATAATTGAAATCCTTTAAGGATTCAGTCGTAAGCAGGACTGATGTAAACAGCCTTAATTAGGACACTGAATAGAATTCAGTCAGAAATGTTGCTGATATCAAACCATTCCTAGACATGACAGTCCTAATCTATTGTTCTGAACTCAAATTGACATACCAAAGTCTAAATCACATCATCCATTACTCGATTTCCTCAAGTTACTGAACAATAACAGTCTTAATCACTTGAACAATTCAGTCTGGATTCACTGATACAAAAGTTCAGCCATAGGTAGGACTGAAACAAGGAACTAATACAATATCAGTTTAGTACCCCCAGGCAGATATATTATCAATCTTCACTAAGACTTAGATTCAGTTCAGTCCAATAGAGGTACTGACATGAATCAGTCCTAGTTAAGGCTGAGGCAATATCAGTTCTAATCCCAGATACATATTAGTCCTAAAATACTAGTACAAATCAGCCTTACGAGGTCTGATACAATCCTTTAACAGATACTATAATCAGTTCCAGAATAAAATAATCCTTACTGATTCTTCCACCTTAAATTTGTGAACCTGAACATCTCCACTCCTAACTTCCTAACCCAAACTCTATAAGACAGAGCTGTAAGATCTACACACACACACACACACACACACACACACACACACACACACACATATATATATATATATATATATATATATATATATATATATAAATCAGGGTTCTTTACTAAACCAGCCATCCATGGTTCTTAACTAATTACAAATAAGAAGAGGATGAAAAAAACATGAGGGCCAGGTTTCATTAAATCAGAATACCAACCCAACCCAATGCATAACACAAAATCTAGATCTCAATATCTGCCATAAGTCAAGAATTTAAGAGAAAACATTCGATAATTATGTTCAATTACTACCTGATATCAAAATAGGGTATTATGAACTTAATACTTTTCTCAGAAATTTGTAAAATACTTCTAACATGTGAAATTCCAGATCGCATCTTCTACCAAACATTTGAGAAGATAAGATCAACAACTCGATAAGCAAGCTATGATTACCTGATGGAGAGAGATCCAAATTGCTGTTGGTGTCAGTGGCTTCAAAGAGGGATACGAGCTGCTCTCGAAATGGGTTCAACCTTTGAAACAAAAGATCCAAAGGATACGGTATGAAAACAGAGAATCACATGAATTGATTTAGTTCAAGAATTATGAATAAATAAAAAGGATCTCAGTTGAGGAGTTGAAGAATCAGACACATACTCTGTATCCGAACTAAAATTACAATATTTTCAAATGTCTACACCATATCTAACATCCTAAAGAATTGATACGAAAATGATTTAGAAAAACTCTCAAGATCGAACCAAAACTCATAAAAAGCATTGATCAAAAAAAGAAGAACTAATACTTACAATCCTTGACTGTTTCCTTGGTTACAGTCGTGTAGATCAAATCGATATGCAACTCAAGATCTAATAGTTCAAGAATCGAATCGATCAAAAATGAGTTGGCATTCTAATCAAAACAAACCAAGAGTGATCAATTTTCTTACCAGGTTCAAATAACCGATGGGGATGACAAGATCGATCAGAGTTCATCGTTCTCCTTACTAACGAGAATGAGTTGACCTTGATTAAAGACAACGAAGAACAATTTACCAAATCAACCGGAGACATCAATCCAAATAAAAGTAAGTTCGATTCTCACCTGATCGTGGTCGATGCTTCGTCAAAGGAAGAAGAACTATAGCTCGAAGAAGGAAGAAGAACTGCAGCTCGAAGAAGGAAGAAGACTGTAGCTCGATGAAGGAAGAAGACTGTAGCTCGAAGAAGGAAGAAGGAAAAATGTGATGGCTGAGGAATGATGAAGTCTGTTGATCCTTAAATAGGTAGATGTGGAGAGGAAATGGAGGGATATGAAATGGGAAGGCTGTTAGAGCACATGGCTCGATTGTCAGAGTCGGTTAGAGAGGAGAATTTAGAATTTCAAATTTCCATTCCTTTCTTGAGAATGATAAGTGTTGCAAATTTTTAACTAATAGCAATAGTGATTGCAATAGTATAGCCCATGCCATTCGGCCCAAAAGAAAATAGCCCAAAAGAAAAAAAATTAAATACATTGTTATCATTATTTTTTTATATGAAAAATGAAAAGCCCAAAGAAAATAATTATTTTAGAAGTTTGCTTTATGAAATTTTACTAATTTTGGGGAGGTGAAGTTACAAATCTCCCCCCGTAAAAAAATTTCATCCCTGAAATTTCAAGGAAGGCAACAAAATTAATTCCCAATAATCACAAGGAATATTCAAACACAAGCCATTTATTGAATTTTAAAAAAAATCAAATTTAGAATACAATCAAATAAACAAACTAGGATAGCGCTCCCGCATCTCGTCCTCGTGCTCCCAGTGGACTCTTCCGGAGAGTGATGTCTCAATATGACGCGGACAACTGGAATAATCTGGTTTCGCAGGTGCTTCTCCCTCCGATCCAGGATCTCCACTGGCTACTCCTCATAGGTCAAGCTCGGACCCACCTCTAGCTGGCTCGGGTCCGGAATGTAGCGTCGAAGCTGGGACACATGAAAAATGTCGTGCACTCCATCCAAGCTGGCAGGAAGTGCAAGTCGATACGCCACCTCGCCAATCCGTGTCGTCACTCCAAAGGGCCCGATGTACCTCAGACTGAGCTTCCTGCCTCTGCCGAAACGAATGACGCCTCTGGTCGACGAGATCTTCAGGAACACTCTATCTCCAACAGCGAACTCTAGTGGCCGTCTGCTGCTGTCCGCCCAGTGCTTCTGTCGATCCTGTGCAACTCCGATACGCTCTCTGATCAGTCTGATCTTTTCGACCGAATCTACCACCATCCCTGGCCCAAGCAAAGCCCTCTCGCCAACGTCGTCCCAAGATAAAGGTGTACAACATCTCCGCCCATATAGTGCCTCGAACAGGGTCATCTCGATGCTAGCCTGATAACTATTATTATAGGCAAACTCCACGAGATGCAAATGATCATCCCACGAATCGTCAAAGTCGAGTGCACAAACCCGCAACATGTCCTCCAGTGTCTGAATGGTCCTCTCGGACTGTCCGTCCGTCTGTGGATGATACGCAGTGCTGAACTTCAACTGTGAACCCAAGCTCAGCTATAGACTCCTACAGAAGTGTGATGTGAAGCGGCTGTCCCTGTCTGAAATGATGCTCACCGGCACCCCGTGAATCGTTACGATCTGACGCATGTAAAGGTCTGCAAGCTTCTCGGTCGACAGTCCAACCTTGAACGGAATGAAATGAGCAGACTTCGTCAGCCTGTCCACGATAACCCAAATAGCATCCTTGCCACTGGGCGTATGTGGTAAACCAGAGACGAAGTCCATGGTGATGTGTTCCCTCTTTCATTACGGAATATGTAAAGGCTAGAGCAATCCCGCCGGTCTCTGGCGCTCTGCCTTGACTTGCTGGCACACAAGGAATCTGGAAACAAATCTAGCAACTTCTCTTTTCATCCCATAACACAAAATATACTCCCGCAGATCCTTATACATCTTGGTAGATCCAGGATGAATAGAATACTGCGACTGGTGGGCCTCCTGCATCACCTCCTCCCGCAAATCCTTGGGCACACACAACTAAGTTTCGTGCCTCAGGGATCCATCATCTGCAATAGAGAAGTCGTTGAGCAATCCTGCCTGGCCTCTGAGACATCGGAGTCCTTCATCAAGAAACTGGGCCTCCTTGATCGTCTCTATCAGTCCTGACTGTATCTGCATGTGCATCAGTTGCCCTCCAACTCCCGGAAGAACAATCTCGATCCCAAGGCTCTCAAGATCCTCCAAAAGATGTCGATCCATAGTGAGAAACATAGCAACAGGATATCGACTGAGAGCATCTGCTACCACATTCGCCTTCCCAGGGTGGTATTGTAGATTAATATCGAAATCCCTCATGAGTTCCAGCTATTTGTGATGCCTCAAATTCAGCTCCTTCTGAGTGAAAACATACTTCAGGCTTTTGTGGTCCGTGAAGATGTCTACTCGCTCTCCATACAGGTAGTGCTTCTACAGTTTTAAAGCAAAAATGACTACTGCAAGCTCCAAGTCATGTATAGGATAATTCTTATCATGAGGCCTCAACTGCCTGAAAGCATAAGCAATGACCTTCTTGTTCTACTCAAGCATACATCCCAAGCCCTTCTCTGATGCATCGCTGTAGATGACGAACCCTCCAGATCCTGATGGCAAAGCTAAAACTGGCACTATAGTGAGTCTCCTCTTCAGTTATTCAAATGTTGACTGGCAGGCGTCGCTCCAGATGAACTCCTCGTCCTTCCGTGTAAGCTTGGTCATCGGCTCCACTATCTTAGCAAAATCTTTTACAAACTTCCTGTAGTATCCAGCTAGCCCCAGGAAACTACGAATCTCAGCTACTGACTTGGGAGGTGCCCATGCTTCCACTGCTTCAATCTTCTTGGGATCCACAGAAATCCCCTCTCCAGTCACCACAAGCCCCAAGAACTCCACTCTGTCCAAGAAGAACTCGCACTTGGAGAGCTTCCCATACAGCTTCTCCTTTCGCAGAATCTCTAACACAATCCACAGGTGCTCCACATGCTCCTCCCCAGTCTTCGAATATATCAAGATGTCGTCAATGAAGACTACGACAAACTTGTCCAGATACTTGTGAAAAACTTTATTCATCAAGTTCATAAACACTGCTGGGGCATTGGTAAGTCCGAATGGCATCACCAAGAATTTATATTGGTTGTAACGGGTATTGAAAGCCGTCTTCCAAATATCCTACTCCCGAACCTTCATCTGATGATATCCCGACCGAAGGTCAATCTTGGAAAAGACCTTCGCTCCACTCAGCTGATCAAACAGCTCATCAATCCGCAGCAACGGGTATTTATTCTTGATGGTGATGTTATTGAGTGCACGGTAATCGATACACAACCTCACAGTCATATCCTTCTTGGGCATGAAGAGTACCAGTACTCCCCAGGGTGAAGCACTGGACTGAATAAAACCCTTGCCTTCTAACTCATCAATCTGGGCCTTCAACTCTGCAGCTTCCTTCGGATTAATCTTGTAGCAATGCTGGGACTTCGGTACTGATCCGGACACTAAGTCGATGCTGAACTCCATATCTCGATCTGGTGGCAATCCTGGCAACTCCTCGGGGATGACGTTTATAGAAGCATGAAAAAGAATAGTAATTCATATGCGGCCCAGATTCAGCATGCGGCTCAGAAGCTTGAAGAGTCTTATGCGGCTAGAAAAGTCCCAGCGAGCCACATGCGGCTCAAGAATTTTCGTGCGGCTCAGGAAGAGCCACATGGCCTCATGCAGCTCGAAGAAGGCCAATATAGCTGGCCATAATGATTGCAACAGGCCATTAAAAGCTCTGACACAAAGTGACAGTTCTGACGGCTCTCACATAATGAAGAGACGCGTCAGGATCATCAAAAGACAAGAAAATCTCTGAGATAGCCAGCACAATTCACAAAATCCAAAGAAGTTCTCTATGCGGACCGCCTATGTGTACCTCATACGGTTTGGTTGTGGGGGACACCCTCATGCGGCTCAGTTGTGAGGCCACCCTTATGCGGCTCAGTTATGGGGGGGGCACCCTTATGCGGTTCAGTTGGGGGGCCACCCTTATGCGGCTCAGTTGTGAGGCCATCCTCATGCGGCTCAGTTGTGAGGCCACCCTCATGCGGCTCGGTTGTGGGGGCCACCCCCATGCGGCTCGATTGTGAGGCCATCCTCATACGATTCGGTTGTGAGGCCACCCTCATACGGCTCAGTTGTGAGGCCATCCTCATGCGGCTCGGTTGTGAGGCCACCCTCATGCGGTTCGGTTGTGAGGCCATCCTCATGCGGCTCAGTTGTGAGGCCATCCTCATGCGGCTCGGTTGTGAGGCCACCATCATGCGGCTCAATTACCAGACCGCACTCGTGCGGCTCTGCCAGGACACCCCGTTCATGCGACTCACAGCATAATGGCAGTTGGGACACGTCACAGAAGATTGACTAAGACTTATCCACTCGAATTTTTGCAACCAACCAATCATAACAATGCAGATTTATTGCAACCAACGCAACAGCCCATATTGATTTCCAACAAACAGATCCAGGTTAATCTTAACCAATACCCAACCGCCCACTTTTCTAGGCACAGTTACTGCATACCCCACTCATCACTAAGCCCTATAAATAGCAGGAGATTATTTCTTTGCACACACACAGAAAAAAGCACACACAGAGAATGAGATATACACAGAGAGCATCCCAAAGAGCAATACGTAGAGAGAGAGAGCACTTCTTCGTCGGTGCCAAGGCCGCATTCGATCGTCCAAGGAGTAAGGCAGAGTTGATATCACTTTCCCAAGCCTCTACTGTCACCCCCCAGAATCAAAAATTAAACAATTGTACTTAGATTGCTTTTTCTAGGTTTTGTTCCTAGGCTCTCTTTGTACGAGCAAGTTTGTATTATGAATCAAAGTTCAGTCCTCCCATAAAACTATTCGGTTCTTAGATAATCAATGGCAAACACGATGGTGACTCTACTGGGGACTAACTTCTCCACTGCTGAGAAGTTGGTGACACAATCGGACGCAGCCAAGCTTGGCTCCACGCAACAGATGCTGGTTGTTCGCTTCGACCAGCAAGCGTTTGAAGAGATGCTCTCCGACGGGAGCGCTAGCCTGGTCCAGAAGCGAGCCCACACGAAGAAGGTCCGCCTGGAGTGGAGACCCAAATCATTTGCTCCTCCTGGAAGAAGTGTTCTCTGCTGCCCAAGACAGTGGAGGAGACTCACATGCGGCCCCACTTCAGACCGTAGAGGACTCTGCTGTCCCCAAGTCCGGTAGAAGAAAATACTATAATGTTGGACTTGCAGGGGCAAAGAGGAACTCTATACGGTCCAGGAAGAAGCCGCATAAGGGCGCCAGCCGCATGAAGACTCATGCGGCCATAAAAGCCAGCCGCATGTAGAAGGCTCATACGGCCAAAACTTCCAGCCACATGGAAGAGGCTCATGCGACCACGACTTCTAGTCGCATACAGAAGGTTCATGCGGCCACAGCTTTCAGCCGCATGCTGACTGCTTATGCGGCTACAAATGCCAGCCGCATACAGACTGCTCATGCGGCCACAAATGCCAGTCGCATGTAGACAGCCTATGCGGCCACCAATCTCAGCCACAGACCATCTGCTCCATGCGGCTCGGGTTCAATTTTCGACCGTCTCTCATGCGGTTCTGACCTCAGATGCTCTTATAAAGATGTGCCAGACTCTGTACGGCACAATTTGGACTCTTTCTAGTATGCACCCTTGGGTGCTAGAGGGAAGAAGTCTAAGGCAGCGCGGGCTCGTCGAGCTCAGTCAGCTGTCCCAACCTCTGACCATCAAAGAGCTTCGCTTACTGTTAGGCGGGCCTCTGATGGAAAGTTGTACAGAACCGACCGTATCCAGCCCCCGGCGGCAAACGGACAGAGTGGTTCCCAAGAGTCTCCAAATCAGGAAACAAACATGGTGCCAACACACTCGTATGCTCGGGACTCCCAGGCCCACAAAATGAGTGACTTACGTGATGTGATTCTTCACAAGAGCAAGGAAAGAGAAGAAAGCTTGGTGTGCAGAGAGTCCTTTTATGGACGTCACTGTACTCAAGTTATTGTCAACTGCTACTGCAGCAAGGCGGCAGTACAAGAGGACCGACAGTCCATCTTCCGATGACTGCAGCAGCCAGGACCGATCCTGCAACAAAGCTCAGGAGACGAGGCGCTTCATGTCACCTCCTGCAATTCTGCTCGGAAGATCCCTACCGGTAAGGTGGGGAAGAAGATAAATGTTTTCAGCCCGATGATCTCTACTAGCGCGGCTAAGAAACTCGCGTCCAAGCGACTGTCCACAACCACCTCAGGAGGAGTTTACCAGGGCACCCGCTCAAAGACGAAATCTTTAACACTGGGAGATTCGTCAACTATACCTCAGAGGGTAGCCGAAGCTGGGGGTAGCACTCCTCGGAACATCCATGACAATCCGATGTTCCAAGAAGATCAACCAGGGGAGACAGTTCCCCCAACAGATGCAACGGACCCAGATGTCCATTGGTTCCAAGATGAAGCAACCTCCGATACAGGTGGTAGCACTTCTTTCGAGTCCAAATCGGAGGAGAACATTCCTACATATCCCGATGACTTCTCCGTTCGGGGGTATGATTCGGAGAGCACATCCTCCACAGTTCCTTCCATTGTTCCTCGTGTGAGAATAATATTTATGACTGATAATGACCAGGACGGTCCCAGCGATCGACAGCGTCTCGACACTCTTGAGGCCATACTTCATACCCTGGTCAAGTCAGTAGACGAGATCAAGGCAGCCTTGTCGACTCTCTAAGGAAGGACGCCTGGCCAAACAAGTTTGGGTCCCACCGTCAATGCGGACTCAAACACAACTGCACCAACCCAGTTGACAATCCACCTGGGATGTCGACTCCCACAGCTGCAGACGAGGCTAGGGAGGCAAGAAGAGATGTTCAAGAGCTTCGGGCAATGTTTGACGCCCGAGAAAACTCTCAAGACCTCAGGATACGACAGTCGTATCCCGCGGCATGGAGAGATGTCCCCTTCCCTCCATGGTACAAGCCATTCAACATTAATCCATATGATGGAAAGACATCTGCAAGACAATACGTGACCTACTTTGGGGTCACAACAGATCATCTGTCGCATGACGATGCTATCCTTACGCGGTTGTTCATTGGGGCACTAGAAGGGGTCGCATTCGACTGGTACCATAACTTGCCGGACAACTGCATCCATTCCTTTGCCGGCTTCAAACGTATATTCTTGGAGAGGTTCTATGAGGTAGGACAGGATGTCACAATGTCAACCCTCATGGACGTTGTTCAAGGTGAGAAGGAGCTGACAAGGAACTACATTGAGTGGTTTTGCCAAACTGCGATGAAACTGCCCTCCGGTAACCCGAACTCTTCCTTAATTGAAATTTGCCAAAAGAGGCTGCTCCCCATAATCTGCCTCTGGATGGGCAAAAGTCAATTCAAGGACTGAAAGACTTTCATCATCAGCGCTACTAGCACAGAAGACAAGTTGAAGAAAGCTCGCCAACTGGGATTGCACATCTCGGTGAGAGACGACAAGGGCAAACGCCCTAATGCCAACAACAACAATGGCGGTTCCTCCAACAACCGAGATAACAAGGGCAAACAGGCTATGGTGGACGACAAAACCCCGAAGCCCAAACCGAAGCAGGCAGAAAAGCAGTGGCCGCAGATGACTTACTCCTTCGAGGATAGTCATGTCAAGCCAATTTTTGACATGCTCTTAGAAGGAGACAGAATTATGCTCCCTCCTCCAAGGCGTGAACCTCGACCTGCAGAGATGGAGAGCCTAAAGTACTCCCATTACCACCGCTACGTCCACCATGCTACACAAGACTGCATCCAACTGAAGCGGTACATCCAGAACCTCATCGACTCGAAGGCCCTGGCCATTAATTTCGAGGAGGTAACGGTCGCCGCCAATATGGTGTCGATCCAATTCGACAGCTTTCCGTCGACAAGAACACAAGACAGCGTAGTACCCATCCCCCGGGCAAAAATAGAGGTCGCTAATCTTCCACCTTCCCGAGACCAGGCTGCTGGTCTAGTGTCCCTCACTACATCACGAGGGGAGATCCTGTGGGTCCATCCGGACCAAGTATCTGAAGTAACCCAGCCATCATCACCCTCTACTGGCAAGAAGAAGGGCGGGAAAGTCAAGTCCTGTCGTACAATCTCGACCGACGTCGAAGAAGCGACAACTGTCGTTACCCGTTCTGGTGCACAAACTCAACCCGTGCCGGGTAACTCGGCTGAAGAATATCAGCCAACCACTGCTGATGCCCCAGGACCTTCTCAGCCTCTGCCGACCGATAAGCCCAAGCCAAAGGAGACCCGCTTCGATAAGCCCCTCCGAAAAGACACTCCTCACAGGTTGGAGAAGTCCTACAATTTTGACATTTTGGTACAACTGGCCAACACATCGGCCAAATTATCATTATACGAGCTCCTGAGACTATCCAAAGATGTTCGCGTCGCACTGAGCGAAGCACTCCAGAATGTCGACGCATATCTGGCTCAGGCCAATCTTACAGGGGAGAGCTCGCCAGCAGATCTCCAGGACAGCGCTTGCACAGGTGCAATGCCCAACATTGTCTTCACTCCACATGACATGCTTATTAAGACCAACCTGCACGATCGCCCTCTGTATTATACTGGATACGTCGGCGATGTCAAGGTGGACATGATGTAAATTGATCCCGGTTCTTCGATAAGTATTATCCCTAAGAGCTTGCTCCACCTCTTGTGCATCCCTATGCATCGGCTGACTCCTACCAGTACCGCCATTAGCGGCTTCAATTCCGGAAGAAGCTATCCTATTGGGAAGATTCGCCTGAAGTGTCAGATTGGCGACCTTCAGTCGGAAGTGACCTGCTATGTCATAGACGCAGACACTTCCTACAATATTCTCCTAGGGCGTCCGTGGATACATGATTACATGATCGTGCCCTCCACATTGCACCGGTGCTTCAAGTACGTCGACAAGCACGGCTTCTTGAGGACGGAATTTGCCGACATCGATCCCTTTAGAGGGGTTGAATCCTATTATTCGGATTCTTGCTTGTACGAGAAATCCAAGAGGCACCTGATCAACGAGGATGTTCAGGAGCAGACAGAGGCCATTGTGGGGTCTGAGGAACCCTTGAGAATCCATCTCCAATCCTGCAAACCAGGAAGGACTGCACCTCTGACAGCCACTCTGCGTAGAGAAGCAACTGGTCTCCCGGCGCTCATCGCACAGAAGGAGCAGATGACAATTCGACTGCCAAAGTCTGGCCAAGGGCCAAGACCCACGACTGAGCCACTGACAATCAGTCTGTCCAGAGCCGGCCAACAACAAACAGAGGAGCTCAATCCCTCTGTTAAGTCGATGATGCTTCATCTTCCGAGAATGAGTCGACAGCCGAGTGCTAAGCCGGGGACCACTAGCGAGCCAACAACTTCCCGCCCAGCATCGAGCACCAAACTGGGGGTCGCTAGTGCGCCAACGACTCCAAGTTTCGCTGCACCAGTAGAGCCCCTGATGATTAAGCTGCCCAGGTCATCCTCCCAGTCTTCATTAACACAGGGGGTGGCCGACGAGGAGTTAGAGCTGGCCAAATATGTGGTTGCTTACACTGATGTTTCGTCCACAGATGATGTAATTCCATCAAAAAAGATACCTTACTTCATCAATAAAGGGCTATCTTTGAACTACCTTGAGCTTAATAAGCTTTGTACAATGTATGTTATAGAACACGGTATAGGCACCCACCTACACACACAGGTGACAAATGTCTACACCATAAACCAACTTACTCCCGTAGAAGACGCTTGCTTCATAGTCGAGGGAGAGGATCATCCAATCATCTTCGACCGGAAGAATGATCCACAGTCCTTCAGGATAGAAGAAATTGATCTCAAACCCGATACTGGGAGACTGCCCCTTTATCTGTATAGCTCCCGATCCAAGTACCTCATGCAAAAACAGGTGTATGATCTGGAGACTACGCTAGACATAAACTACGATACTGTTCGGCGGTTACCCTTACAGTTGCCAGTCCCGGCTGGGAAACCACGAAATTACTACAACAAGACCAGACGTGGGCTAGGTTATGTTCACCTGCAACGACCCCTGAAAGCTTAGATGAGGAATGTGACTGGCATTCACACTCAACCGGATCACCAACTTATGATTCGGATGTCAGCATCGGGGACGTATTCAGACAAGCTCTGTCTATCAATATGGCATTTGCTGATGCCTACGAAGAAGATAAAGATGTACCCAAACTTTTCGAGTTAGAACCTTGGGTCCAGTAACTAGATGCACAATGGGAGAAACGCTTCGAACTTCGTGAACCTTCCACTGAAGATGAGATTATGCAAGTTGACATCGGCGATGATTCCTCTCCAAAGCCAATCTTCATCAACAAAAGCTGACAGACGAAGAGCGGGAGGCACTTTTGCAACTCGTCAGAGAGTACATTGATGTGTTCGCCTGGAGCTATGAAGACATGCTAGGGCTAAACCCCGAGGTTGTACTTCATAAACTCAAGATTCATCCAGACGCAAAGCCGATCAAGCAACAGCAAAGACGCTTCCGTCCGGACACCATGAATTCTATCGAAGATAAGGTCAACAAACTGATAGTCAGCGACTTCATCTGGGAGTAGCAACATCCAGACTGGGTTGCCAACGTAGTGCCAGTCCTCAAGAAGAATGGAAAGATTCGAATTTGCATCGACTTCCGAAATCTAAATGAAGCATGTCCTAAAGATGAGTTCCCTCTTTCCACCACGGACATCATGATCGACAACACATGTAGCTTTGAGTACATGTCATTCATGGATGGCTTCTCAGGGTACAACCAAATCAAGATGTTTCCTGACGACAAAAAGCATACATCATTTCGAACACCGATTGGCGCGTACTGTTACACAGTCATGCCCTTCGGTTTAAAGAATGTCGACGCCACATATCAAAGGGCCATGAGTATCATCTTCAGAGATCACCTGCGTAAGATTGTGGAGTGTTATGTTGATGACATCGCTGTCAAAAGCTGCTCTAAGGGAGACCATCTGCAGGATCTGAGGACGGTATTCGACCTGATGCGAGCGCACAACTTGAAGATGAATCCTACCAAATCTTTCTTGGGCGTATCTAGTGGAAAATTCCTGGGTTTTATCATTACTGCCCAGGGAATTTATATAGATCCGGAGAAGACGAAGGCAATCATGGAGATGGATCTCCCGAGAAATCTCCATGAACTCTGAGGCCTTCAAGGGAGGCTAGCTTACATCAGGAGGTTCATCTCTAACCTCTCCGGACGATGTCAACCATTCACCCACCTTATGAAGAAGGGCGTCTCATTCGTATGGGATGAAGAGTGACAACGTACGTTCGACAACATCAAATAATATTTGTCAAATCCTCTAGTTATGGTGGCCCCGGTTGCTGAAAAGCTATTTTTTCTTTACGTACGAGCGATGGAGCATTCCCTCGGTGCTCTACTAGCACAAAACAATGACGCAGGGCATGAAGAAGCTATCTATTACCTCAGCCGAATGATGATTGGGCCTGAGCATAGATATACCGTCGTGGAGAAGGAATGTCTTGCTTTGGTGTTCGCTACCCAGAAGATGCGACACTATGTTAAAGGATAAACCATCCATGTCATATCTAGAGTTAACCCCCTCAGGGTCCTCATGACCAAGCCGGGTGTACTCAGCTCTCGCCTCGCTATCTGGGCAATATTATTGTCTCCCTATAATTTGATCTTCGTTCCACAAAAGGCTGTTAATGGTCAAGCTCTGGCGGACTTTTTAGCAGCCCATCCAAGTTCGGAGTTAACCAGAATATATGAAGAGATTCCAGACGAGGTCGTTAATTCAAACATGGCTTCCCATGATTCCGTCTGGCGAATGTTCTTCAACGGTGCTTCAAGAACCGGGCCCAAGGTCAACATTGTCGTTGGGGTCGAAGTGGTACTGATTTCTCCCTCTGGCTTGGTGATCAACCGGGCATATTCCCTTACAGAATCCTACTCGAACAACGTGGCCGAGTACAATGCCTTGGTTATCGGCCTCCGACTTGCAAAAGAACTTGGGGTAGAGTACCTAGAGGCATATGGCGATTCACAGTTAATCGTCAATCAGATCCGGGGTTCATATGAAGTTCGTCATGAAGACATGATCCCCTATCATCAGGTAGCGATCGCCATCATTACGTCTCTGAAAGGGTTCTTCATAGAACATTTTCCGAGACTCCAGAACATTGAAGCTGACGCCTTAGCATGACTGGCTGCTTCCCTGGCGGTCCCAAAATATACTCATCATTTGGTGAACGTAGTAGGCCATGAGTTGGTCTGTCCCAAGAACAACGTCTAATTTGCTGAGAGCTATTCTACCCTGACGATTAACGAGACACAGGATTGGAGGATCCCATTTATTGACTTCGCAGTCTATAGCATCTTGCCGGAGAACCCGAAAGAAGCCACCTCTATCAGAAGACGTTCTCTCAGATTCTTCTACGATACTGAGACAAAGATGCCGTATCGGCGATCTTACGATGGACTACTGCTTCAGTGTTTGTCCAATATGGAAGCCAAAGAAGCTGTACGCGAAGCATATGACGGCGTCTGCGGGGCCCATCAGCTTGGCCCAAAATTGTAAGACCGCCTTCGCTGGATGGGCTATTACTAGCCTACGATGGTGGCAGATGCAATAGACTACGCAAGATAGTATAAAGCTTGTCAAGTCCACGCAGATTTCATACACCAACCATCTGAATTCCTACATCCGATGGTGGCATCCTGGCCATTTGAGGCATGGAGAATAGATATCATTGGTCCTATCACCCCACCTTCGTCCAGAGGGCACCGCTTCATACTGGCAATTAGAGATTACTTCTCCAAATGGGCGAAAGTTGTCCCACTTGTAGAGGTAAAGAAATCAAATGTGATCAACTTCCTCAAGCATCATGTCATCTATCGCTTCGGGCTGCCTCGAAGGATCATCCACGATAATGGTCTGCAGTTCACAAGTCACGCCTTCTATCAGTTTTACGATAAACATCGGATCCAGAATATTGCTTCAACACCGTACAATCCGGTGACGAATGGTTTGGCAGAAGCATTCAACAAAACTATAATCAAGCTGCTCAAGAAGTTCGTGTCTTCCAACAAACGCGACATGAATGAAAAGCTTGGCGAATGCTTATGGGCGTACCGTACTACAGTCCGGACGGCCACCGAAAACACACCATTCTCTCTGGTGTATGAGAGTAAGGCAGTTCTCCCACTGGAGACTCAAATCCCCTTGCTCCGTGTCGCCCTCACCTATCGATTGACGACGGATGATAATTACCGTCGCCGGCTACAAGAGTTGGAGGCCTTAGATGAGAAGCGTCTGTTAGCTCAACAACGAATCGAGCTTTATCAAGCACGCATCTCTGGAGCCTTCAACAAGAAGGTTAAACTCAGAACATTTCAAGTGGGCGATCTCGTCCTGGCTGTTCGAAGGCCGATGGTTATGACTCATAAAACTATCGACAAATTCCAGCCAAAGTGGGAAGGCCCATTCATCATCGAGGCTGTCTTCTCCAATGGTGCTTACCACCTCACAAAATAAAACGGAGACTTGCTCATGATGCCTGTCAACGGCAAGTTCCTGAAGAAGTATTATGTCTAAATGACATCTTCCAAATCAATCGGACTGTTAAGTTATGTGCCTCCAGACACCACTGAACTTACATACTGGTCATCCCAAATGAATCTATATTGCATCTTCTGGGTAGTAAGTCATGTATGATCATACCTCTGAACTTCCTTCCTAAAAGAGCATCTTTTTCATGATCTATTACCCGTACTTTCAGTGCATAAAAAGGGTAACAGATCCACAAATTTCCCGAAACAACCACGTCGATGTCACCTCTGAGTTGTTTCACTTCCATCAAAAACAAACTACCCCTCACGTAGAACTTCCACGTCCATATTACCTCTGAGTTGTTCTATGTACCCTTCATGGTCTCCACTCCTGCTACGTCCTCGTTACCTCTGAGTAGGAAGACTCCATTGAAGAAACTCTCATATTTACCACGTCCATATTACCTCTGAGTAAGTATGACGGTTTTCCCTCGACTTATTATCCGTACCCAAAAAAAAACCCCAGGGTACGCCAAGGATAATAGGCCCACAAATGTCCACAGTTGACCACAAATGTTGTACTAAGTTTTCTAGTACATGCGCCTCTTTTCTCACAATCTCATGCCTCTGGGACCCAGCTGTTCCATGGCATTCTTTCGCCCGATACCAAGAACTTCCATATCCACCTTACCGTAGAGTTGTTCTAAGTATCCCTATCAAACTTTTTATCCGTACCTAAAACCAAGGTATGCCAAGGATAATTGGTCCACTCAAAAGCCTCCAGTGGGGCAAACTCATAATACCAAAAATACGGTACAGGCACAATAGATGATGAATGGTGTAAACATAGTCATTTATTGAAAAACAAAAGTACTACATGTCGGAGACTGCGTCCCCATTAAAATGAAGGAAATAACAACGAAAGAAAGGAAAAAAGGCCGACTACGGTTCGACGACACATAATTCCCAAAGTCATTTCCTCAGCAGGGCCGTCGACCGCTCAAATTGCCGCTTGTCCCGGCGCTCGGCCTCCTGAGTCAACCGCTCCGCATCCTCCAGATGTGCGTGAGCCTACGAGCCATCTTCAAGCCTCTTCAGAGCACGCTCCAAGCCAGCAGAAGTTCAGGTGACTTTGTTGGCCTCCTAAACAATTAGCTCCTTATCTGTGCGGGAGGCCTCGAGCTCAGATTCTAAGAAAGCCAATTTCCTCTGGAGCTCGAGGATCTGCTCCCTCGTGTCTATTATCCCGCGAGAGGCTGCCGCTTCCCGAGCAATACAATCCTCTCCCCTGCGGCTCAACTGATCGTACTGCAGAGACAGATTGTGGAGGTCCTTCATTATAATTGGCTTGGATGTATCCCGAGCAACCCTTACCTTCTCCATGGCAGTTATGAGGAAGGCACGCTCCTGATCTATTGCTAAAGACAGATCAACTTGCTGCAGTACTTGAAACTGGGCCACAAGCTGATCCGCCTCTAGCAATTTGGGCTCCAGAAGCTCAACTATTCCTGCCCCACAGGGGAGGGTTCTAAGGAGTTCAATTTGGCCTCGGGCGCATTGACGGGCCAAGGCAAAAGAAGTCCCCCTCTCTACGGCAGCCTCAACCCCTCACTTCAGGTGGCAGTAGAAACTGTCAACCACATCCTTTGATGATTCATCCAGGACTTCTGAAAAACACGACGTCAAAGGAAGAGTAGCTGGCAGTGTCGAAGAAGATGCACCGAAACTTGATGCCCCTGCCACAAGAAAAACAAGTTCTGAGCGAAAAGATGCTTGAATAGCGGCCAATTCCTCCTCCGCAGGCCGAAGGATCTGGAGACTCGGCAGGGCGGAAAGGTCGACCTCCGGAGCCACATGAACAGAGGAGGGTGCAGGGACCAGTTCTCCCAGCTCCGGTCGTTCCGCAGCTTACTCTCCTGAACTCGATCCAGCAGGAGGCCCCTCAATGTAAGCTGGTGGAGGAGGAGGCATATTCTCTTCCACCAGATCCTCTATGGAAAACTCTCCCCCGATAATGTCCTTCGTTGGCAGTGAAGGAGCAGGACCTGTATGTCCGGAGCAACCGTCAATCAGCTTAACCCGAAGGATATGATGATAGAGCAAATGAACCTCCTCACTAGTCAAGACTTGGCTTATCTTACCAGGGGGAGTTGCTGAGGCTGAGGTTCGCTCACAGCCGCTGTAGCCTCTTCACCAGTGACATTCAAGTCGAATACAGCTGGTTCCTCTGCCCCAACTGCTCCGGAAGGAGATACAACTGGATCAGTATCACCCGGCTGAAGTTCAGCAGTCTCGGAGACGGGTTCAGCAGAGCCCACGTCACCCTGGATGGGGACGTCAACAACTGGAGTAACCTCAGCCGTCGCTGGAAGAATCCCGGCAGCAAGAATCTCGACACTCATATCTCTAATTAGAGTAGTTAGAGCCGGGTCGACCGCAGAGGCAGCAGCCGGCTCTGGAAAGTCCCCTTCTCCTGACGCCTACAGAGAAAAGAAAAATGATTAGGTCATAGTTCAGAAAAAAGTAGAGCTAAAGAAAAACATGGTTGTAATTCAATTTACCTCCGAAATGGCGTCAACATCGTCGCGTCTCTCCCTAGTAAGAAGCCCGCGAGGCTTAACCGCAGCCCGTTTCATAGAGTAAGTTATGCCGCCAACAGTGGACTCATGCCTGCTTCGCTTACGTGAAGGACTAGGCACGATAGGCGGCTGATCCGCCACCACATCTTCTGCGGAAGGAAGAGAGTTATCGAGGTCATGCTCGTCATCCTCTTCGTCTGCGTTGGTAGACTCCGAGTCCGACACAACAACCGTGTTCTCCCTCTTCTTTCTCGCCTTGGACCCCTTGGGCTTCTCCTCCAAGCCAGTACCAAAAATGAAGCTGGTACTCGGGTCAAAATCAACAGGAGACTTGTTCGCCATGACATGGTATAGAGCCGCCAAATACAAGATCTCCCATGACTCTCCAGTATCAGGAACTAAGAAGCTGGTACGGGTGTGAACCATCTTGTAATAGTGCCAGTCCCTGATGCCGTCAAGCACGCTACCTTCAAAACCCAGGCAAAAGCTGGGACTGTCCAAGAAAAGCTGACTATTCCCAAACTGTCGGGAGAACCTACTGGGCAAGTAAGGCTCCAAGTAGACAGTATTGCGGTTGCGGTATACCAGGTGGACAGGGCGAATGTTGTGCAGCCAAAGGAGCATCTTGTCGAATAAGAAGTAGGGAGGCCCAATACCATCAAGATGTACGGCCCTCACTTCCTCAGCAGTAAATTGAAGAACAGACACGAAAAAGTGTATCTGTCCACTCTCGCCAGCGCCATCCGACAGGCACGTATACTCTCGCAATCCCAAAGCATACGACGATACTAGAAGATGAAACCATCATCAGCAGTTACACCATCTTCGGGGCCAGGCCTCACCAAAGACCGGCAATGCATCAACAGCCACCCCGTCAGATAATGATAGGGTAGCTCAATGCATTCAAAGTCCTTCGTCATGTCACGGGCGATGACCTTGGACGAGAAAGTGCGAAGGCCACGATATATGCTGCACACCATGGCCGGAAGAAGAGCTAGTCTGACCCCAAAGACCAGCTTCACAGCAGGTAGGATAAAGTTACGACTGATTCTCTCAATAGAACTAGCCCCTCTTGAAACTACGCAATTTCGTAGCCACACCATCAAGAATCCTGCCAGAATAGCCTTCTCGGACAACTGCTGAGTGTCTTGATAAAAATAACCAAAAGAGTCAGATTGACTCCCGAACCTGTCACCGGTGGTTCTTACCCTCTTGGCGGTTGACACCTGGTCCTGCACCTCCTCCCGAGTTCGAGAACTTCGGGGAGAAACCCGGCCTGAGGCACCGAGCTTAAAAAGGTAAGTGAGCCAGGCCTTTGTGTGAGAATGGTTCCCTTCCGAGCTGTCGTTCTTTTTCTTCGACATATGCTGGCACGTGCTGTGATGATATAGTAATTCCCGGTTGATGGCAACAAAGCCCGGGAACCTCTCCTCCAACTCCTCGAACTCTTTATTCGTAGGAGTGTACACTTCAAAGACTTTATTTCCCCAAGACAGCTTGGAGACGTCATGCATCTCGTAGAGAGCAAGCACCAACTTTCCTACGGGTGTAAAGAAAGTCCCCGTACGGTAGTTGTACATCTCTAGCAGAGCCATGAACAATTTCTTGTTTATGGGCAAGCCGTAACAGGTGCCCCGAATAGCATGGTAGAGTCCAATATCGTGCAGGAGAGTTTCGTATTTCCGCACAATCTATATAGACAAGTTGGTCCACGTAGGGATGGGGTTTATCCAACTCGGTAGCGACAACCGGCCAATGGGATAGGACCCCTTCTGAGCAAGCTGGTTCATGAAAGTGTCAGCTTGGGAGAACTTGAAGTTGGGACCCTGCACATTCAAAAAATTGCCCGGGGCCAACCCCATCACGTAGCGGCTGAACGGTACCTTGCCCGCATACACTGACCCCAAGTTTTTGTTATAATGGATGTTGCCCACGAACATCCCAGACCGACTCGGAGTCAAGGAATCCTCTATCTTTCTGTCCATCGGTAGCATGTTGAACCACGACAACGGGAAATGACGCTCCATCTGAGGAATATGGATCACCATCCCGTCAGAAGTAAAACTCCAACTCTCAGATATATCCAAAACTTGGGAGTTCTTCACAGTTAGGGCATCCCCGAAGAGGAACACAGGCTTCAGGTGTTGCCCTCCAGCAGCCCTGAGTTCATCATCCCCGAAAGAAAGTAGAAGGACTGGTTTTAATGTCTCTCAACCTCTCTACAGGTTCGTCTTTGGGAAGCTGGTTCACCACATACTCGACTATGTAGTCGAACCTAACGCCCACAGCAGATTGGGCTCGACCTACCAAAGGTTCTCCCACAGGATTGACTGGCAAATTCACTGAAAAAGGGATAAAAGAAACAAGTTAGAATATGGCCAGGGAAAACTGTTTAGTATTTCCGAGCTTATGCGGCTCTGATTAGGCGGGTCCTTATGCGGCTCAATTTAAAGGAGCTTATGCGGCTCTATTTTGGGGGGGGGGGGGCTCATGCGGCCCATTCAAATGAGCTTATGCGGCTCTGTTTAGCGGGGCCTCATGCGGCCGAGTTCAAATGAGCTTATGCGGTTCTGTTTAGCGGGGCCTCATGCGGCCCAGTTCAAGTGAGCTTATGCGGCTCTGTTTAGCGGGTGCTCATGTGGCCCAGCTTAAAAGAGCTTATGCGGCTCTGATTTGGTGGGGTCTCATGCGGCACAGTTCGAAGGAGTTCATGCGGCACAGTTCGAAGGAGTTCATGCGGCCCAGTTTGTAAAGTGCTTATGCGGCCACAAGACGACTCTCATGCGGCTCGGACATGAGGCATACCCCCATGCAGCTCGGACATGAGATGTACATACGGCACATACAGCACAGTATACGGATTCTTCACAATGAACTTGAACAGTTCAATAAAGACGAAGAAGGCCCATGCATAAAACATGCGGCGTAGCCATGATGCTTAGGGTTTTGCTTTCATACAGTTTCTTCCAACATTCTTACCATCAATGGCGGGGTGAACGTCGGGATGAACTATGGGCGTCGCAGTCGACGAAAAAGCCACTCCTTTACCCTTCGTCGCAGCGCTGGAGGAAGTCTTGGAAGCCATGAAAGATCGAAGGAGAAGAAAAGATGGCAACTAAGACGAGAAGACTTGAACAAGAGAAGAGAGTAAAGAGTCTCTCTCTAAAAATTACTCATATTTATAGACAGACAGGGGCGCATAGACCGATAGACGCTTCGAATCATGTGCTGCCTAGAAGATGAAATCGACTCTTGGGATTTTATCCCCTCTCATGCAAAAAAGAATACTCAGAATTATCAAGGCAAATCTAAATATTTAATGCCGACTCTTGGAATCCAACCCAAAAGACGGCTTTAAATCAAAACAAATCAAGAGCAATTAATAAGACGCCTACGTGGCATGAAGGACGGCAGGCGGCCAGAGAAGTCTATACGGCCAGAGTAGTCCATGCGGCTAGGAAGTTTATGCGGCTAGAGCAGTCCCTACGGCCAGAGCAGCCTATGCGGCTTGAAAGTCTTATGCGGCCAGAGAAGTCTATATGGCATGGAGAGATTACGTGGACAAGCTTCTTATTCAAAGTATTTCAATTAATTAAATTGAAAACTTTGAAGGGGGTCTTGTAGAAGCATGAAAAAGAATAGTAATTCATATGCGGCCCAGATTCAGCATGCGGCTCAAAAGCTTGAAGAGTCTTATGCGGCTAGGAAAGTCCCAGAGAGCCACATGCGGTTCAGGAATTTTCGTACGGCTCAGGAAGAGCCACGTGGACTCATGCGGCTCGAAGAAGGCCAATATAGCTGGCCATAATGACTGCAGCAGGCCATTAAAAACTCTGACACAAAGTGACAGTTCTGACGGCTCTGACATAATGAAGAGACGCGTCAGGCTCATCAAAATAAGAGAAAATCTCTGAGATAGCCGGCACAATTCACAAAATCCAAAGAAGTTCTCCATGCGGACGGCCTATGTGACCCTCATACGACTCGGTTGTGGGAGACACCCTCATGTGGCTCAGTTGTGAGGCCACCCTTATGCGGCTCGGTTGTGGAGGGGCACCCTTATGTGGTTCAGTTGGGGGGCCAACCTTATGCGGTTCAGTTGTGAGAACATCCTCATGCTGCTCAGTTGTGAGGCCACCCTCATACGGCTCGGTTGTGGGGGCCACCTCCATACGGCTCAGTTGTGAGGCCATCCTCATGCGGCTCGGTTGTGTGGCCACCCTCATGCGGCTCAGTTGTGAGGCCATCCTCATGCGGCCCGGTTGTGGGGGCCACCCCCATGCGGCTCGGTTGTGAGGCCATCCTCATATGGCTCGGTTGTGAGGCCACCCTCATGCGGCTCGGTTGTGAGGCCATCCTCATACGGCTCAGTTGTGAGGCCATCCTCGTGCGGCTCGGTTGTGAGGCCACCCTCATGCGGCTCAATTTCCAAACCGCACTCATGCGGCTCTGCCAGGATGCCCCGTTCATGCGACTCACAGCATAATGGCAGTTGGGACACGTGGCAGAAGATTGACTAAGACTTATCCACTCAGATTTATTGTAACCAACCAATCATAATAATACAGATTTATTGCAACCAACACAATAGCCCAGATTAATTTCCAACAAACAGATCCAGGTTAATCATAACCAATCCTCAGCCGCCCACTTTTCAAGGCCCAGTTACTGCACACCCCACTCATCACTAAGCCCTATAAATAGTAGGGGATTATTCCTTTGCACACACACAGAAAAAAAAACACACACAGAGCAGGAGATATACACAGAGAGCATCCCACAGAGCAATACGCAGAGAGAGAGATCACTTCTTCGCCGGAGCCAAGGCCACGTTCGATCATCCAAAGAGTACGGCAGAGTTGATATCACTTTCCCGAGCCTCTACCGTCACCCCCAGAATCAAAAACAAAACAATTATACTTAGATTGCTTTTCCTAGGTCTTGTTCATAGGCTCTCTTTGTACGGGCGAGTTTTTATTGTGAATCAAAGTTCACTACTAAAGTACAACAATTTGGCGACGGAAGATTAGCGATGGATAGTATCCGTCGGCCCTAGCGACGGCCTCGCGACTACCTTGTGACTTGCTACCATCAAAAAGTAATGGATATTTTTTTTTATTTTTTTACGTCAAAATCAGTCGCACCTCCGTCGCTCACTTGACGAAGCTTTAGCGACGGATTCAAGTCCGTCGCTAATATGTCACAAATTGTGGCGGCAAAATCTAAAATAAATGGCGAGCTAATTTAGTATCTATGTGGCAATGGACGTTCCGTCGGTAGTCTAGTGGGTATTTAGCGATTACCTACCGACGGATATATCCGTCGGTAATCCGTCGCTAAATACTGTAACCTAACTTAAATTGAACCGACGGAGGGGGAATTTTTCATTCCCCCCAAAAAACTCTCTCTTCCCCCTCTCTCTCTCTCTCTCTCCGACGAGCTAGCGGGTACCCCATTTTCCGGTGAAGCTCTCTCCGACGGTATATCGCTCTCTTACGTATGCTCTCTCTCTCTCTCTCTCCCTCTGTTTAGGGTTTCGGGTTGGTGGGGGGGTCGGCTGTCGCTCGGGCCGGCGGGGTGGGAGGAGGGAGTGGGGGCGGGAGGGAGGTTGTTGAGGGCGGGGTGCATGGTAGGGTTTAGGGTTTAGGGTTTCGGGGCAGGGGTAGGGTTTCGGGTGGGCGGGGTTGGCCGGCTGTCGCGTGGGGGGGTGGGCCGACTGTAACACCCACTTTTCTAAAATGAGGATAATTTTGAATTTTTGTAAAAGTTTATTATTTAATAATAGGATTTATGATTTATGGGAATTTTTTTCATTAATTTAATACTATTTAAAATTTTTGAATTATAATTTTTGATGTGTTAGCTAGTGAACCCTAGAACTATTGAGCCTAGAGACTAACCATGACCATGGGGACCTAACCATGTGATTAGAATGACTATTTATAACTTTTTAGGCTAAGGGTATTTTGGTCATTTTGTGACTTTTGAATTATTTAAAATTTTAATTAATTGGTGAATTTTAGATTATTTTAATAATATTTAAATTGATTTATTATGATTTTGGTCATTTTTCATATTTTAATATTTTGGGAAAATTTTATATTTTTAATATTGTTTTTATTGGATTTGTTTAGTCGGGTTTGAGTTTCGTCTCGTTCCGACTTGTATTGTGACCCGGGTAGCTTAAACTCTAGATGGGACCCAATATTAAGTTAAGAATGGCCCACAAAACCCAACATTTAAGTTAGTTAGTTAGACTAATTTTTATCATGTTAGAATGGTTAAGTTAGAGACTCAAAACTAGATCCTTTTGACCCCAAACTTGAACCTAGTCTAGACTTAACCATATGAGACTAGAGAGGGGCAATTAGGACATTTCCCATTAGCCCTAATGGACTCTTTATGGCAGCCACCTTTAGAGGAGAATGATTCATTTCATTCATTACAATCTTGCCTCTTTTATTTTTCTTTTGTTCTTCCCTAATTTTAGAGAGCCTTCCCTTTGATTTGATCTCCAAATCAAATCATTCCTTCACCAAATCTTTCCTCAATCATTTCCATTCTCCAAGGGAAGGGTGATACCAAGGATTGGAAGAGAAGTGCAAGAAGGAGTGTCCATATTGAGGGATCTTCGTATCGGAGCCGTGTCCTAAAGGATTTCATTGGGATTCTACTCCCAATAGGTAAAACCTGTCCTCTAAATCGATTTCTTTTGCATATAAATTAGTTTTGAATCCGTAGGATCCATCCTCATGCATGTGTCCTCTTTAGATTCAAATTTGAGGCCATTTGGAGCTCTCTTGAGGATTTTAGATATGTGTCTTGTGTCCTACTTGATAGATCCCAAATTAGGACACCCCATGTGTATGTATGTATGATAATAGTTTAAATAGATATTTAAATTCAATTTTAGAATGGTTAGAGAGTGGATTGATCTTAGTTAGGATGGTTAGAATGAGTTTTATTTGGATACCTATGTTGGTATCCAAGTATCTTGGCGTACATGTGTTTCTTTTGTCCAAAACAACTCAAATTCGTTATAATTTTCATCCATGTTTTTATTAACCAATGCAACTTAGAAATGTCATAACTTTTAGCTTAGAACTCCGATTTATCTCCCGCTTTTTTTAAAAGAACCATATCGAAGTTAGCTTTCCAAATATATATTTTAATAAGCCAAATTATTTGTGTAACTTTCTGTAGAATTATTTGAGTGTCAGCTGTATGAAAGACGAACGCGTTTCGGTATTTTTCCGATTTCGGAAGCTTCCGGACACGAAAATATGATCCTTTTGAAGTTTCGGAAAGCTAACAAGAAGTACTACAATATACTTTAATCCTAGAATTTAGTGAATACCCAATTGGTACAGTATTGGTTTTAAGTACAAGAGTGACTGTATGATATATGCATTTTGTGTAACCTATGAGCCTATGTAGTATGGATATTAAATAAATATAGAGTATGTAATGCATGATATATTAGATAAATGAAATGATATATATGATATATATCCTCTTTACATTAATGTATATATATGGTTGAATGCAAGCATGTAGGAATGCAATTAATGTAATGTATGTAAGCAATGCATAAATGCATGAATGAAAGAATGATATACAATATATGCATGAAAGTATATAATAAATGCTAGATATAAATGCAAGGTATATATGTAATGATAGATATGAATGCATAATGTATAAATATTATAAATGCAATATCAGATTTCATATAGACATAGAACCAATGCATAGCTGATATTTAGATTGAATGTTAGTTCATTTTAGGTTGTTCGAACACTGAACTGTCCATATAAGCATATATACCTTCCTTTTCCTATTGCTAAGCCAATTTCAGTTTTCAATATAATGGAATGTCTATGAATGTAATGTTAACCTTCAACCCCTTAATTCGAAATGTTAGTTAATTTCAGTATTAGACAATGCATGAGCTGTATGCATAGGGGATGTTGGCTTAATGACAGATTTCAGATAACATGGTTCATTTTATGTGGTTAGTTACACCAGTTTATGGGATAGCTCACTTTAGTTTATATGCAAATGTGGAACTAAACTGAGAATGAACTTCACCGACTGCACAAGGACACCCCACTCTATGTCAACCACCATGTCATGTAACCCTTCTCTAAATGATTGCTATAATGTACATAGATTTATGTTGAGTATAGATGCATGTTAGTTATAACTTAAATAGTCTCTACTCTAATGTATATAGATGTATACTTGTAGCCATGCCTGTTAAGTATAATACATGTGTAATGTAGATGGGTTAGCTTTGTGCCATGTGTAGTGTAAACTCATAACTAGTGTTGATTTCTCTTTTCATGTACACCTTCATTTTTACACACACACACACACACATAGCTTTACATGTTAGTTCTTTTCTCTTATATATATATATAAATATATATATAAATATATATATATATATATATATATATATATATATATATATATATATATATATATGCACATCGAGTTGTGGTGTAATGGTAACACCACCGTGCATCGGGGGTGAGGGCCAGGTTCGAGCCCTCCCTCCCACGGAGGTGGCTGGGTGGCGGTGGCCACGACCTCCGGGCCAAGGTCGGGTGGAGTCGTCCACCGACTTTGGTTTATATATATATATATATATATATATATATATATATATATAATGTTGAATATGCATGAATGTGATGTATCTTGATATGTGACTTGTGTTGGCTTGTATAGCCTTGGATTTGTATGGTGTGTACTAGCTAGGGTAGACTGGTTAGGCCTAGTGAGACTTCATTGAGTCTAGGTTGAACCAGTTGACCTAGCTTTGACTAGATAGTTGACTAGAGTTGCCAAGTGTTGACTTTAGCCTAGTTTGACCTAGACCGCATGTAGATGCATTGTAGCAGTCTATTTCCTTATTTTAGACATGTTGTAACTTGTGTTGCTCTGATTAGGAGATGGACACCTCTCCTCAGGCAGTACACCCTCTTTGGACATTCAGTTATCAGGTGAGTACATTCTCTGACCGTTTTATACTTGTCAGAATTTGTATTCTTGCTCTAGATTAATTTACTTGATGCTGACACATTGGTAGCACGGATTGATACTATATGGATCTTTTCATGAGATGTTATCCCCCTCGGAAGCATCGGATACTGCATGTTTTGTGCGTTTCACGAATCATCACGTATCTCTATGCTTTTATTGATCTACGAATCGCTTGTGACATATGTACTCTAATGTTCACAGAGCCATCATGAATCACCTTCACGTATCACTCATTTTATGAGCCATGTGAAGTTTCACGAATCTTAACATAACTTGAACAGATCCTTGTATATTGATTGGGGATGGGGGAGTAGAAATAGCATGTGAATAATATCCAAGTAGCTGTAGTCATGAATCACTCTTAGCTATAGTCATGAATCTTCCTATGCCATTCACATGTTTATATTTTACTCTGACTCACTAGTCACTGCTAGTTCTCTATTTATAGTAGATATTTTCTTACAGTTATCTCCTTTACTTCATATATTCTCTTTCAGCGTTTCATGTATCTTACTCTATTGTATGCGGATGATGAGGAATCCTGTACCACTTACCATGGGCCTAGCTTAGAGGATTTTTGTGACCCGGATCTCCAGCAGGATCCCTTAGAAGTGGATGACACACCATTAGTTTAGATTAGTGATTTCAGTTGTATTTATTCTCTATGGATTACTGTATTTGAGTTTGAGATATTTTTTGGATTGTGTTATCTTAGACACTTAGACTTTTTTGGTTGTATCTCTGTGGATCATATTTCATTTTCATATCTGTCTATCTATCTTATCATCCTGCCTTAGATGTGATTGAGACTGTATTCTGCTATGTCACCTCCATTCGGAGTGTATATACTGTACAGGTACCTTTATATTGTTAGATGATTGACCTAGGACAGCATTCTACCGCCGACACTGCGGCGTAGGCTGGACGTACCCACTTCTCGTCCTTTACTCTAGGGTGCGGGTCATGACATATTTTTAGTGGTGGCCCATGCAGGTCGAGTTTATGTAGTGGTATTCAAACTAGATTATCACTATAGCCTGCAGTAGGATTAGGATATATTTTTGAAGGTACTCAATCACAGTTATGATTACTTGAAAGATTCCTTGGACGATCCTTGAGAATCTTATTTAAACTTCAATTTGAAATTATTTCCCTTGTTTTGTTGCTCTCACTCCTTGATTATTGAATTTAATTTTGTGGGATCGTTGTTGATTTTGATTTTCCTATCGAGATGAATTTTAAGGCCTGAGTTACGATATTTTCTGATAACATATGTTGACAGGAATACAGGGATGGTAAAACGTCTACTTGATATGGAACCTTTAGTTTGTTGCAGCCATATTAGCTGGCGTGGCAGAAACATAGAGACCTGACTTCGGAGTACGTATCTTGGTTATGAGATTTGGAATTTCTCGCAGCTATACTAGTCGGCATAGCGAGATTTCCAGGCGACATGATTGTAGTGGTGCATACCCCAGTTATGGAATCTATCGTTTATCGCAGCCTTGCTTACTGGCATGGCGAGGACTCTGAGTAACATGATTTTGGACAGACGCTTATGATTATCAGATTGTATCTTGAGAATGTTTTAAATATATCATCTCTATCGTACCCTTCTGTTGTTATAAATTGTATTCCATCATCAAATAACTTAGGAGTAGGAGTATGAGTAGGAGTAGCTTTAGCTGTTATTATAAATCTAGTGTAACTTCTTGCTGTAAATTTTTTTTCCTAATACAATGAATCGATGATTTTTGATAGACCTTAACTTAGATTTGATATTATAGCTCTGGTTTCAAAATGGTTCCTTCTTTTAAACAGATAAGCAGAACAGATTTTATCATTATTTCCTTCTTGCCATTATTTCTTGTATTACCTTAATATATATATAGGACACAGATACTTGCCTGACACGTATGCATGCTGCACTTGATTACCAACCTGTCTGAATGCATATTAATATGTTTTTGATGTTTAATTTCTCAAAATCCTAATATTTCTAATATAGTACAGTATCAGTGACTAGTTCTCTGTTTTCTAGATTAAATTCGTAAATTAAATGTAAATTTCATGTTATTAGTCGTTGTTTACATCACTGCACATGTATGTTATATACAGGATTTCAAGTCTTAAAGAAATTGGTTGAGTTTGTGTTTGAATTTGTCAAATCTGAGACTGTGTGCATATTAATCCTTTAAGCCTGAATTCTAAGTGTTTAGTTCAATTTGCAGTTTTAAATTGTAATGTTTTGAGCCATGTACATTGTTGTATGTAGGGATATAATGTTAGGTTTCATACTCTTACATGTTAGGTTGTGGTTGTGGTAAACATTGAGTTGGTTTTAATGATCGAATTTCTCCAAAATCTTGAAAACTGAATACATGTTAACATTTTTATATTGATTTCAAATGTGTAGTTAAATTTCAGATTTAATATGTAATGTTGAACTAAACTGAATGATTGGACCCTTCATTTTAAGTTTTAACCCATGTACACTTGACACTCTACACTAATGTTCACAACTGCCATGTAAACCTAACCCTTCATCTCTATGTTATGTTCATATATATTTATATAGATATATATATATAGAGAGTTTATACATACATGTTATAATATATATAGATACATAATTAAATCTCTACCTCTCTATACATATAGATATACATATATATATATATATATATATATATATATATATATATATATATATATATATATATATATATATATATATATATATATATATATATATATATATATATGGTTAGCCATGCATGTTATGAGTAAATAGCTTGTGCCTTGTAGATTGTTTAACCAATATGCCATGAGTAGTGTAACATGATAAATATTGTTTTGAAACCCAAATCCTCCTGTACACTTTCATGTATATTTCACACACACACACATGTCTACTATCTAGCCCTATGAACATGTCCACTATCTAGCCCTATGAACATGTCCACATACACCCATACACACACTAACCACATAACCTTTATATAATGCTAGCTTTTTCCTCTCTAACCCTATATATATATATATATATATATATATATATATATATATATATATATATATATATATATATATATATATTGTGACTGGATTTTAATGCTTGGCGTTGTGCTTTAAATTTTGGTTTTGATTTTGCCTTAAAGCCTTGATAATTGTTATTTCTGTATCTTTTTCAGTTTAATACCCCAGATTGCTTGTATGTTTTGATATCCGATGACTGTTTTGGCCTAGTACGACTAGTATACAAAGATGAGACTTTTACTACCACCATATGCCATGACCTTGTATGCAGTCCTTTTAAATTGTATGATTTGATTAAGTCCTGAGACCTTAATTGTTGGGAGTTTAACCTAGAAGGAGTACGACCATCTTAATTTCGAGGACGAAATTTTCTAAGGAGGGTAGACTTGTAACACCCACTTTTCTAAAATGAGGGTAATTTTGAACTTTTGTAAAAGTTTATTATTTGATAATAGGATTTATGATTTATGGGAATTTTTTTAATTAATTTAATACTAATTAAAATTTCTGAATTATAATTTTTGATGTGTTAGCTAGTGAACCGTAGAACTATTCAGCCTAGAGACTAAGCATGACCATGGGGACCTAACCATGTGATTAGAATGACTATTTATAACTTTTTAGGCTAAGGGTATTTTGGTCATTTTGTGACTTTTGAATTATTTAAAATTTTAATTAATTGGTGAATTTTAGATTATTTTAATAATATTTAAATTGATTTATTATGATTTTGGTCATTTTTTATATTTTAATACTTTGGGAAAATTTTATATTTTTAATATTGTTTTTATTGGATTTGTTTAGTCGGGTTTGAGTTTCGTCTCGTTCCGACTTGTATTGTGACCCGGGTAGCTTAAACTCTAGATGGGACCCAATATTAAGTTAAGAATGGCCCACAAAACCCAACATTTAAGTTAGTTAGTTAGACTAATTTTTATCATGTTAGAATGGTTAAGTTAGAGACTCAAAACTAGATCCTTTTGACCCCAAACTTGAACCTAGTCTAGACTTAATCATATGAGACTAGAGAGGGACAATTAGGACATTTTCCATTAGCCCTAATGGACTCTTTATGGCAGCCACCTTTAGAGGAGAATGATTCATTTCATTTATTACAATCTTGCCTCTTTTATTTTTCTTTTGTTCTTCCCTAATTTTAGAGAGCCTTCCCTTTGATTTGATCTCCAAATCAAATCATTCCTTCACCAAATCTTTCCTCAATCATTCCCATTCTCCAAGGGAAGGGTGCTACCAAGGATTGGAAGAGAAGTACAAGGAGGAGTGTCCACATTGAGGGATCTTCGTATCGGAGCCGTGTCCTAAAGGATTTTATTGGGATTCCACTCCCAATAGGTAAAACCGATCCTCTAAATCGATTTTCTTTGCATATAAATTAGTTTTGAATCCGTAGGATCCATCCTCATGCATGTGTCCCCTTTAGATTCAAATTTGAGGCCATTTGGAGCTCTCTTGAGGATTTTAGATATGTGTCTTGTGTCCTACTTGATATATCCCAAATTAGGACACCCCATGTGTATGTATGTATGATAATAGTTTAAATAGATATTTAAATTCGGTTTTAGAATGGTTAGAGAGTGGATTGATCTTAGTTAGGATGGTTAGAATGAGATTATTTGGATACCTATGTTGGTATCCAAGTATCTTGGCATACATGTGTTTCTTTTGTCCAAAACAACTCAAATTCGTCATAATTTTTATCCACGTTTTTATTAACCAAAGCAACTTAGAAATGTCATAACTTTTAGCTTAGAACTCTGATTTATCTCTCATTTTTTTTAAAAGAACCGTATCGAAGTTAACTTCCAAATATATATTTTAATAAGCCAAATTCTTTGTGTAACTTTCTGTAGAATTATTTGAGTGTCAGCTGTACGAAAGACGAACGCGTTTCGGTATTTTTGCGATTCTGGGAGCTTCCGAACACGAAAATGCGATCCGTTTGAAGTTTCGAAAAGCTAACACGAATTACTAAAACATACTTTAATCCTAGAATTTAGTGAATAACCAATTGGTACAGTATTGGTTTTAAGTAGAAGAGTGACTATACGATATATGCATTTTGTGTAACCTATGAGCCTATGTAGTATGGATATTAAATAAATATAGACTATGTAATGCATGATATGTTAGATGAATGAAATGATATATATATATATATATATATATATATATATATATATATATATATATGTATATATATATATATATATATATATATATATATATATATATGTATATATATATATGATAAATATCCTCTTTACATTAATGTATATATATGGTTGAATGCAAGCATGTAGGAATGCAATTAATGTAATGTATGTAAGCAATGCATAAATGTATGAATGAAAGAATGATATACAATGTATGCATGAAAGTATATAATGAATGCTAGATATAAATGCAAGGTATATATGTAATGATAGATATGAATGCATAATGTATAAATATTGTAAATGCAATATCAGATTTCACATGTTGAAATAGAACCAATGCATAGCTGATATTTAGATTGAATGTTAGTTCATTTTAGGTTGTTCGAACACTGAACTGTCCATGTAAGCATATATACCAACCTTTTCCTATTGCCAAGCCAATTTCAGTTTTCAATATAGTGGAATGTCTATGAATATAATGTTAACCTTCAACCCCTTAATTCGAAATGTTAGTTAATTTCAGTATTAGACAATGCATGAGCTGTATGCATATGGGATGTTGGCTTAATGGCAGGTTTCAGATAACATGGTTCATTTTATGTGATTAGTTACACCAGTTTATGGGATAGCTCACTTTAGTTTATATGAAAATGTGGAACTAAACTGAGAATGAACTTCACCCTCTGCACAAGGACACCCCACTCTATGTCAACCACCATGCCATGTAACCCTTCTCTAAATGATTGCTATAATGTATATAGATTTATGTAGAGTATAGATGCATGTTAGTTATAACTTAAATAGTCTCTACTCTAATGTATATAGATGTATACTTGTAGCCATGCCTGTTAAGTATAATACATATGTAATGTAGATGGGTTAGCTTTGTGCCATGTATAGTGTAAACTCATAACTAGTGTTGATTTCTCTTTTCATGTACACCTTCATGTTCACACACACACACATAGCTTTACATGTTAGTTCTTTTCTCTTATATATATATATATATATATATATATATATATATATATATATATATATATATATATAATGTTGAATATGCATGAATGTGATGTATCTTGATATGTGACTTGTGTTGGCTTGTATAGCCTTGGATTTATATGGTGTGTACTAGCTAGGGTAGACTGGTTAGGCCTAGTGAGACTTCATTGAGTCTAGGTTGACCCAGTTGACCTAGCTTTGACTAGATAGTTGACTAGAGTTGACCAAGTGTTGACTTTTGTCTAGTTTGACCTAGACAGCATGTAGATGCATTGTAGCAGTCTATTTCCTTATTTTAGACATGTTGTAACTTGCATTGCTCTGATTAGGAGACAGACACCTCTCCTCAGGCAGTTCACCCTCTTCGGACATTCAGTTATCAGGCGAGTACATTCTCTGACCGTTTCATACTTGCCAGGATTTATATTCTTGCTCTAGATTACTTTACTTGATGCTGACACGTTGGTAGCACGGATTGGTACTATATGGATCTTTTTATGAGATATTATCCCCCTCGGGAGCATCGGATACTGCATGTTTTGTGCGTTTCACGAATCATCACGTATCTCAATGCTTTTACTGATTCACGAATCGCTTGTGACACATGTACTCTCATGTTTACAGAGCCATCATGAATCACCTTCACGAATCACTCATTTTATGAGCATGTGAAGTTTCACGAATCTTAACATAACTTGAACCGATCCTTGTGTATTGATTGGGGATGGAGGAGTAGAAATAGCATATGAATAATATCCAAGTAGCTATAGTCATGAATCACTCTTAGCTGTAGTCATGAATCTTCCTATGCCATTCACATGTTTATATTTTACTCTGACTCACTAGTCACTGCTAGTTCTCTATTTATAGTAGATATTTCCTTACAGTTATCTCCTTTACTTCATATATTCTCTTTCAGCGTTTCATGTATCTTACTCTATTGTATGCTTTATTTTTCCTAACTTGATATGAACTGCGTGAGATGTATTGTGCTCGCTCTAGTCCTGACTTGACCTGTTGAAAATTTTACAGAGGATGATGAGGAACCCTGTACCACTTACCATGGGACTACCTTAGAGGATTTTTGTGACCCGAATCTCCAGCAGGATCCCTTAGAAGTGGATGTCACACCATTAGTTTAGATTAGTGATTTCAGTTGTATTTATTCTCTATGGATTACTGTATTTGAGTTTGAGATATTTTCTGGATTGTGTTATCTTAGACACTTAGACTTTTGTGGTTGTATCTCTGTGGATCTTATTTCATTTTCATATCTGTCTATCTATCTTATCATCCTTCCTTAGATGTGATTGAGACTGTATTCTGCTATGTCACCTCCATTCGGAGTATATATACTATACAGGTACCTTTATATTGTTAAATTATTGACCTAGGACAGCGTTCTACCGCCGACACTGCGACATAGGCTGGACATACCCACTTCTCGTGCCTTACTCTAGGGTGCGGGTCGTGACACCGGCTGTCGCGAGGGCCGGCGGTTATGGAGGGAGTATATATATATATATATATATATATATATATATATATATATATATATAGCCCTTTCTAACTGTAGGTATGTCTCATTACCTACATTAGCTCCCAACCTCATACACACACACCATGATATGAACAGCGGCCAATTGGCTACTGCTCTGCTATAGGCCAAATTGGCCAAAACCAAAATCTCTCAAGAGCAGTCATACAAATATAAACCCAGTGGCCAACACATTTTAGGCAAACACACACACACACACCATGATATGAACATCGGCCAATTGGCTACTGCTCTGCTACAGGCCAAATTGGCCAAAACCAAAAGCTCCCAAGAGCACTCATACAAATATAAACCCAGTAGCCAACACATTTTAGGCAAACATACACACACACCATGATATAAACAGCGGCCAATTGGCTACTGCTCTGCTACAGGCCAAATTGGCCAAAACCAAAAGCTCTCAAGAGCCCTCATACAAATATAAACCCAGTGGCTAACACATTCTAGGCAAACCCAAGCCATGGCCAAGTGCTGCTAGTGTAACTTCTGCTGCTACTACTACGCAACCTATGCTGCAATGCAAATGCAGCCTGCCACTAGAGGGCCAAACCTCCCTTGCTGCAGTACAGTGCTTGTACTGTCTACAACACCCTTTTTGGTCATAATAGGACCTGACCAAGAGGCCCTGCCACAAGGTTAGGCAAGGTGCTGCCTGCCTACTGTAGGTCAACCACACTTACTTGCCACTGGGTGGCTCAACAGGGGTGAATCCCCTGTCCCCAATTCCTGTAGTGGTGGCCAAGCCACCTGCAGTACACCCAAGGCTCAAGGACCATGCCCTCTCACTCGAACACAGGCTATTGGCCAAGTCCTGGTTACCCTTGCATAAATGCAATAGCCTAAAGGCCCTTACCTAAACCTTATCTACAGTAGGGAGTACCTCCTTTCAACTGAACACTAGGTTCCCTATAAATACATTAAGACACTCCTCTAACCTACTGATACAAGGACACTCACTGACACTTGACAGTAAGCCCACTGTCCCCAATACTAACTCAGAACAGTTAACTCACCTAAACACGATACATTCACTATGGTTCACACGTTTTTCACTCTCACTGATCTGTCATAGGAAACAAAGTTTCCTGAACACTCAAAGATACTAACTAACACTCTAACACAACTCTCATACAACTGATCACTAACTCTGATACTTGGATTACTGGCCTCTCTAACTCATGTATCCTAATTGCTAATAAAATACTAACTCATAATACACCATCATTTTACTGATCCAAAGACACCAACACAAGACACTCATACAACTGAACACTCAAAACAGTACCTATGTCCTCACTGATTGTAGGATTGACACCAACTAATATCCCTTCTCTTAATGACAGTATCCCTATTCTCTCTTCATTTCTCTATTTTTGAATAGCTCACCCAAATACAAAGGGACTCACTCATAAAATGCTCACACTTTTAAGACACACACACACACTTCTTAACTGATACTTGGGATACCAGGACTGATATCCACTGTCACTTGACAGTTATATCACTTACTGACTGAAATATGCCTATGTTATTGGCCCAAGATGGCCTACTCCTAATAGGCAAATTGCCTAACCCTAACCACTCTAAACTCTCATCCTCTGAACACTCACCTTACTAATTGATACCTTATACTTAGACACACACAAATCCAATGCATTGATACATACTCATGTATCCTAACTGATTTTACTGATATAGTGACTTACCTGACTAATGTAGTCCTATGGCCAAGTGACTAAAGCCAATGCCAAGGCCATGTGCCAAGGCACTCCCCACATGTCCTGGACTCCTTACTGCCTGGCCTAATTTGCCACTGTTGTGGCCAATATGCAAATGTAGTAGCTTGCATTGCCTGCACTGGCCTGAAGCCAACCCCAAGCCACTTGTATTTGCCTGCAATCAAGGCCTAAGCCAAACATTCCCCATCTCCCTACTCAGTTCTGATCTTAGAACTAAACCCTCTCTGAATACTGACTTAGCCATACTCTAAGACACACTCTCACAACTTAATGTCACTTAGACACTAACCCAAAGACCCTCACTGGTTCATTGATGCACATTTACTTTAACACCTAAAAACACACTAAACCTTAGTTAGCTTGCTTCTGTCTTTTATCTGCTTTCGAAAATATACTCAAACGACATGATGGTTCCTTTAGTTAGCTTGCTTATGTTACAATTATATTATTTGTGAATATCTTACCAGATGGCACCTATGACCCGAGGAGCGGCACGTCGTTTGAGGGAAACACTGAATACTGAGGTGGCTCCTCCTACTGTTAAGGAGGAAGTGGCACCGGTAGCTAGTGAGACCGGGAGTTCTATTCATCCAGCATCGATAGCTAGTGAGACCGGGAGTTCTATTCATGCAGTACTTGTAAGGGACTACATTTCTCCTAACGCCGTTGATCCCACTTATTCGAGGTGGTTGCGTAATCGTATCACTGAGCGTTTGCGTGAGCTGCGTGGTTCTCATTAGCTATTACTGAACTTATTTGTATTAGACTATTTGTATTGGGTTGTTTTTGTATTAGACTATTTGTATTGGATTACATATATGAATTAGTACTGTATCAATCTCTGGATTGTATTGGACTACGACATGGTGATAAGGACATAGTCCCTGTAGCCATTCGACTGGCGAGGCAAAAACTATGTAGTCGTAGATGAAGTTGACTGTCCTCCGACCCTCATCCCTCAGCAAAGATGATATGACAACCAACCGAAGAGGATACTCTAAGAGATCCATCTGAGTAGGACGTATACTCTGAGAGATCACCTTTACAAGAATGATATCAGTAGTGGGATTGAGTGTTGGAGAAGATATTATCAGAGTATACGTTCTACTCAGATGGGTCTCTCACCATTACTATTTTTTCTGACAGCATGGTGGATGTGCTCCGTCAACAGATTCTTGCTCTGAGCCAAAACTTTGCCCCGGAGTTCAAGTGGACATCCTTTGTGTAGAGCTCGGGTGAGAGGTTCCTGACAGCATGGCGGTCTCCTTTGTCAAAGGATTCTTGGCAAATTGCCTCACCCTAACCACTCTAAACTCTCATCCTTCATGTAGAGCTCGAGTGAGAGGTTCCTGACAGCATGGCGGTCTCCTTTGTCAATGGATTTTAGCCCGTATCTGTCGAAAATCCGTCGGTAAGATGATTTACCGACGGATTTCCGACGGATATGGCCGTCGCTATGTCATTGTATTTTAGTAGTAGTTCAATCCTCCCATAAAACTGTTCTGTTCTTAGATAATCAATGGCAAACAACGTTAAAAAATTCTACAATCAGCGGATGCGACAATTCTTGGTCTTCTGCAACTGCTCCGCAGTAGACTCCCTCTGGCCTCTCTGTGATCCGTCTTCTGACCTCGAACGGCAGAACTCCAGGCGGGCTGAACGTGACCTTCCCCTCATGGCAGTCTATTACGACAAACTGCTCGCTCATCTAGTCGATGCCGAGGATTATATCGAATTAGGGAAATGGAATCACTAGAAGTCGAGCCCTAAGCTCCCGCCCAGCTATAGTGATAGGGCAATCCACCATCTCACTAACTGGCACTACCCCTCCTCCTGTCATAATCTGACAGTTCCTCATAGTGGGCTTGGGTGTGAAGTCGTGTCTATGCAGAAACTCATATGAGACAAAGCTATGTGTGGCTCCAGAATCAAATAATGTAATAGCAGAAAATGAATATATGATAACAGAACCTGTGATAACATCTGGAGCTGCCTCCTCCTCCTCAACTACGGCCATGACGTAAGCACGTCCCCGCTATGGTCCTCCCCTCTGCTGTTGCTGGTGCTGTGCAAACCTCTGCTGTTGAGGTGGTAGAGCTGGTCCTCCTCTCTAGGGTACAGCAGGCAGTGCTCTGGGTAGTGTAGGTGGTGGTCCTCTAGCTCCTTGGAGTCCTCCTGGTAGTCTGGCTGTGGCCTGCTGGCAGTCCATCATCTGATGTGCATCTGACCCATAGAAAAGACAAAGTCCGAGCCTCTTATGACAGACCTCCACGTAGTGTCCTGGTCGATGACAGTATGTGCAAGTGGCCCCCTGCTGTCTCTGATGCTAAATTACTGGAGTTCTGGCGGGACGATACTGAACTGCTGCATGTTGAGGTGGCCTTGTCTGAGTCGGAATCTGCACCCTTTTCGCCGGTGCCTGGTAATTGCTGCTACCGATGTCCCTATCCCTCTTGGGCCTCGGGTCCATCTCCTTCTCAACTGCCTGAGCGAACTTGAGGATGCTCGAGTAAGCAGTCGCCTGGCAGATCGCCACTGCGTGCCGCAGCTCTCTGGTGAGGCCTTTCTTGAACCTCTACGCCCTCTCCTCTGGCGTGTCGACTAGGTTCTCTGCGAACCTGCTGAGTCGGGTAAACTCTGAAGTATACTCTGCCACTGACATGGTCCCCTGCTGCAAGGCCTCAAATTGCATCCGAAGCTCATATCTCTCGATGTTTGGGAAAAACCTCCTTGAACAGAGTTTTGAAATCTACCCAAAGAACCTGGGGTGCTGCTAACTGGGGCTCCTCGCGGTACCAGGCTCTGGCAAGGTCGAACAGTCACATACTCGCCACCTCCACCTTCAAGTCATCAGCGATCCTTGTCATCTTCAGCATCCGCTCCACATTCTCCAGCCACTCGTCTGTATAGACGATCCCCTCGTTGTCCCAAAAGTCCATCGGGCAGAGGTTCTGGTAGTCCCTGGCCGTCCCCGGTCTCGGTGCTGCTGGTGCTGGAGGTGCTACCGGTGCTGGTGCTGCCATCTCTCAAGTCCTGAGTGCGTCGACGAGGATCGCTCTGAACTGTGCTGCCTGGTGGTTCTGGGCCTCCATGAACTGCTGAAACATGGCCATCACCTGGGCGCCGTCAAACATCATCGTCGAAGGCAACTGAGGAAAGATAGGAGGCGGTGGCGGGAGCTGATCTACTGGAGCGTCTGGTTCGGGCTGTCCCGAACTGCCTGTAACTCCTGGCTGATCCGCGGTCTTCCTCGTAGTGACCATCCTGCCATAAAAAGAAAACTTCATTGATTGACGAACCCTAAAACCTAAAAATAAACCATGTTTTTATCATATTAATGCACCTGATAAACCTGATATACCCTTATTTCCCGATTTCCCTATGCTGTGATCAAGTTTCCCTAGTGTAATCAAGTCCCCCAATAGTACGCTAAGACCTAGGTACCATTAGGATTAACCTGCATGGGCCCCCACTAAAAATATGTCATGACCCGCTCCCGAATAATCGGACATGAGTCGGACACGCCCAGCCTTCGTTGTTAGACACGATGAAGTAAGTTGTACCAATATCTAGGGAAGACTATAAATCCAGATAAGCATGAAAGTAAATCACAGCATCTAATATCGAATCCCAGAATCTCAGATACAAGTCTAAATGTTATTACATTCCAGCAAATGTAAAATGTACTGATGTCTCTAATACAAGTCCAGATAAAACTAGAGAAGAAAATACTAGGCTTCCTCAGCCTCTAGGTCCTAGGCAACATCAACCGGCTCATAGGTACCTCCAGGCTCATGTCCGTAGTATGTGTCACAGATAGCCTCCAACTCACCTGCAACATATCCTACAGGAGCGGAGCTAAGTATATCCAAGGAAATGAACATGAACATCATGGTATGAACAAGAATACAAGAAATATATATAAAGTACGAGAAATAAGAACAAGACATGAAACCTGAACATGAATATTGAAAGCAAATACAGGGAACATGAAATGAGTCCTGAACATGAAATACAACCTGAACCTGAAATATGCAACATATTGAAATACATCCAGAGTGTGTGATCAGCTTGGATAGATTCAATGAACATAAAATGGTACGGCTTTGGTCCCGCGTGCACGATGCGGGGCCTAAGCTATTCACATGAATAGTAACACGGGTTTGATCACACATCTGTAGTATTTCCCCTCCCAGACACAAGTAAACTCAAGAAAACATGATACAAGACAATCTCGTGATATATCGTGTCAACAAGGAGATACAAGAATGAATATACAAGACATGAGAAAATAAACAAGTCCGAGGAGTATACTTGCCTTGTTCAGGGTGATCAAGTGTGGGCTGTATAGCTGGATATCCTCCTGTTTATAATTACAATTTGATAAGTTGAGAAAAATAGGTACTTCTAGTCTATAAAAGATCACTAAACATAATCTTTGGTTTTTACACTAAACCTATCTTTGTATATGTCTTATTAACTTCTACAATTATACAACTAAAATAATATCCTAAAATATGAAACAAGCTATCATTAATTTCCTTATAATACATTACTAAAACCATATGTGTCATGACTCCTAGAATGGCCAACACCCATTGATACCATGGTCTCCTAACTGTGGTAGTATGAACTACATACATTCAATTAAGGGGACAGGGCATTGACAGTTTAGGTTTAAAAGTCCAATGTAGGACTGATACAATTCAGTCCTTAAACAGGCTAGTGCAAGTCAGTCTTGGACAGGATAATGCAATTTAGTCTTTAGCAGGATCCTGGAAATCAGTGTAATCCAAGAGCGGGACTGATATCCTCAGTCCAGTCTATAGCCATTTCAGAAATTAATATCTGAAATCAAAATAGCCCTAAGGTAGTCAGTCCTGAATTATGACTGATATGTTTCAAGCTAACAGTTGACACAATCAGTCCTGTTTGGAAATATACAACTAGTCCTATGAAAGCTAATGCAATTCGACTACCACATAACCTAATCAACAGTTCACCTTCATTCAAAATCTGAACATGCTACTTTGTACAGGTTCTAGGGAAGTTGTGGTTGATTAAAAATAGTCCTTATCATCACAAACACAAACTGCACTCTATCAGGCCCACTGATAACTCATGATATCCTCTCCTCAGCTTCCATGAGTTCTGCCAGTTCCTAATTACTGCTCTCACTGTCCAACATCCCTGACACGGTATCTGTCACGACCCGATCCTAAATTGTTGTGTCGAATCGGATCATGCCCAGCCTGTACCGTTGTGAGACGGCGGCAGTAAGTTGTTTCTATATGTAGGTAATCTCAACAACAATTATATTTGTCACAACTTTAATATTACGAACATTTAAAACTTTTGTTCAACAATTGAAAGTACAACTGAAACTGAAATACTGAAATGAAAAGTCTGCAAACTCCAATATAGAGAAAATCAGAATAAAAAATAACTAGCTAACTGGCCGGCTCATCGGCCTCAGGATCTGCGTCCTCCAAGTGAGACTCTGGAAGCACCGCAGGATACAGCACAGGATCATAATAGCTATTAAATAATTGCTCAGCATCATCTATGTCACCTATTGGAGGGGATCCAGTCAGGAAAGGAGCAAAGTACAATTATATATATCTAACAGTTCAACTAGTAACGAAAATTTTCAATTTTAAACAGTTTGAAATACTTGAACAATATTTTCCAGAAATTTTCCAGCAATTCAATATTTGAAAACAATGTGATTTGAATAGGTAATGTATATGACCGGCTTGGTTTGTACAATAGCATCCTAGCGATGCGATACGGCTTATCCCCATGTGTAAGAGGGGTAAGCTCGCACAATTATGCAATATGAAGGTATTGGTCATAAGCACTATACTACTCCCCCAATATCCCATAATCAATATTTGAACTCTGGGAGAGAGTTCCGTGTAGCAATGGGGTTTAAGCATGCAAGATAACAATTACTAATTAAATTGCGAGATAACATAATTGTACTTGCCTTTGCTATTGACTGGATTGAGGTGTTGGTACCGGAGAGGAAGTCAATTACGTCCTCGAATTCCTACAGTTGAGAATCCTGACTTAGAATCATAGATAAGCCATTTCTAAGTGTGTTAGTTACAATCTCTAGAAATAGGTCCTAGTCCAGTTTTAAGTTGTTTAACGAATATACTACCGGATCACGTTTTTCGTCGCAAAATCAATATCAATTAGCGAAGTAAAAATCAATTTAAGATTTATTGGGAAAAATAGAATTTCCAGGTTAATTAGCAAAACTTTGTATTTTTAGTAACATATATATAAAATCAGGTTTTTCTTTAAATGAGAAAAATGTGAATTTTTGTTTAACTTAAATTTTTTACCATCTACTTGATGTGAGAAAACTTATTAATCTTTTATACCAAAATAAATATTCTTTTTAATATTTTACGCATCTAACGACAAAACCAACAAACCAGAAGATGACCAAAAAGCTATGCTACACAATACAAGGTCACAGAAAATAAATAGAAAAATGGGCTTATGCCCTTACAACTTATTACATAAAATAATTTAAATAATAGAAAAAAACTGCTGGTGAGCTCTGAACGCCGGGAAGCGGTCCATTCAGGAGGCACGAATGCCCTGCACTCGAAATACAAAAATACCATAACAAGTTCTAAATAATAATTTAATTATAACAGTATAGAAAAGGGTAAGTCTCAGACTTGGTCATGCAATCTCACGTTGCTGGCTAACGCCTCAACGTACAGGGAGGTCCTGTAGCGTTTGCGTTTCGCCGAGGCTCATTCGACTGATACGGCCGTCGCCTAACGGTGATACAAAAATCCATAAAATCCACATTTAAAGCCAACAAGCTCCAATTTGTAAATTGTTTTGCAAAGACTGGGATTTAGAATTAGATTTATTCAAAATTACTAAACTTTTATAAAATATACTTTTTAAAAAAAATATTTTTCTGAAAATTTGGACAGCACCTCCTCTGTAACTGGGACAACCCAATCATGGGGGTGATACCAAACCACAACACAAATAAATATTCCAAACCAGGAATAATCACAGCAAAATTATAATCCAAATAGAAACTACGCCTCGACGTAGTCGATAATCTACGTATCACCCAAAAACAACAATAATTTGAAATACCGATTCCCGAAACGGGATCGGGACCGCATCATCACAGACTAATCTACAGAAGGGACACAGGGACACAAAACTTTACCTTGGGTGCTCGGCTAGAGCTCTCAGATGCAAAAATAGGAGAAAAAATAAATCCTCGCAGACTCGAAAAGTGTCCAGAATACGCGAACAGCAAAGAATGCCACGGGACAGCGCTGGGAACGGGGTACGACCACTAGAACAGGGGGCACGGCCACTGGGGCAGCGGGTCGGGGACAACGGCGAGATGCACCGATGGGACAGGGCTAGGCGCGGATGGCGGGTGTCGGAATCAGCACGGGCAGCCGTGCGAGAGGCTCGACGTCGAAAGGGGCGCGCAGGGGGTCGGCCGAGAGGGGCGCGCAGGGGGTCGTCGGGCTCGGGCGGAGGGGCGATATCGGGGTCGTCGGGAGGGGTACGGGTTTGGGCTAGGGCTTGGGGATGGGTTTGGATGAAAGGGATGATGGAGAGGGTTCATATAGGGAGAGAGATCGGGGGTTACAGAAAAGGGAGAGACGCGGCAGTTTCGAAAGAGGAAAGGGGAGGAGGCGACTGCCGTGAACGGAAGGGAAGGGGAGGGGTTAGGTTTCGATTGAGAGAGAGAGTGTGTGCTGAGAAAGGAAAGGAATGGAATTCTTTCCTTTATAAAAAGGAAAAAATTAATATATATATATATATATATATTTATATATATATATATATATATATATATATATATATATATATATATATATATATATCCTAAAATACTTAAAGGATGGTTTCAAAAACCGAGATTGGCTCGGATTCGGACATGGTTTCGAGACGGGTTCGGGACGGGTCAAGCCAAACAATAAAAATAATTCAATGAATAATTTTTAAAATATGATTTTCCTAAACTGACAAATAATTATAATAATAATACTAATATTAATAATAATAATAATAATAATAATAATAATAAACTGACCCAACTAATTAGCAAACAAAATCCAACAGTTAAATTAATAAATTCAAATTTACGAGTTTCATAACCTTCCCTCCTTAGGAAATTTTGTCCTCGAAATTAAAGGCATGGTTAGGAGTTACCTCAAGCTTCAAACAGATACGGATACCGCTCCCGTATCTCGTCTTCTCGCTACCAGGTAGACTCGCCTGGGAATTTGTGCTGCCACATCACTCTGACTATCGGCGTCACCGAATTTCTGGTTCTCTTCTCTCCTCTGTCTAATATTGCCACTGGCTTCTCTAGCACTGTGAGGCTGGATCCAATTTCCAGCTCCGAATGGTCCAAGATGTGGCTCGGGTCCGGAATATAGCGCCTGAGTTGTGAAACGTGGAAGACATTGTGGACGCCTTCGAGACTTGGGGGTAGAGCCACCTGATAAGCTATTTCTCCAATCCTGTTCAGTACTTCAAATGGACCAATATACCTGGGACTTAGTTTTCCTGCTCTGCCGAATCAGATAGTTCCTCTGGTAGGTGAGATCTTCACAAACACACTATCACCTGCTTCGAACTCTAACGGTCGTCGGCTGCTATCGGCCCAATGCTTCTGTCTGTCCTGAGCAATCCTGAGCTTATCTCTTATCATCTTTACCTTCTCTGCTGTATCGGTCACCATCTCAGGTCCAAGCAATACTCTTTCTCCTACATCGTCCCAAGCAAGTGGAGTGCGGCAACAACGTCCATAGAGTTCGTCGAACGGAGTTATACCGATACTAGCTTGGTAGCTGTTGTTATAGGAGAACTCTACCAAGTGCAAGTGGTCTTCCCAAGACCCTCCAAATTCCAAGACGTAAGATCTCGGCATGTCTTCTAGCATCTGGATTGTTCTCTCCGATTGTCCGTCAGTCTAGGGATAGTAGGCGGTGCTGAACTTCAATTGTGTTCCCAAACTGTCGTGCAAGCTCTTCCAGAAATGAGAGGTGAATCTGGTATTTCTGTCAGATACAATACTTACCGGAACTCCATGAATCTGGTAGATACGCTGCATGTACAGTGCTACCAACTTCTCGGTGGATAGACCAACCTTGAAGGGGATAAAGTGAGCTGACTTCGTCAGTCGGTCCACAATAACCCAAATGGTATCCTTTCCTCCTTGGGATCGAGGTAGTCCTGACACAAAGTCCATCGTTATGTGTTTCCATTTCCACTTCGGGATGTCTAGCGACTGCAATAGTCCTGCGGGTCTCTGTCTGCTAGCTTTCACTTGTTGACAAATTAAGTATCTAGCCACATACCTGGATACGTCCTTCTTCATTCTGTACCGCCACACTACAGTACGCATATCCCGATATATTTTGTTAGCTTCTGGATGTATAGAATATTGCGACTGATGTGCTTCTTGCATCAACTCGTTCCTTAGTTCGCCAGTTGGTATGCAAAGCCTCGTACCATGCCTCAGTGCTCCATTGCTGGCGATTGAGAATCCTTTAAGTGTTCCTGCCAGCAATTGATCTCTGAGTTTTCAAAGTGTCTCATCTTGGAATTGTGTCTCCTTGACTTTGTCCATCAGACTTGAACGCACTTGCAACTGCATCATTGATGAACCAGCTCCTGGTACAATGGCTTCTCTTCCTAGTTTCTTTATTTCCTCTTCGAACAGTACAATCTCCAATCTAAGCTTCTCTATGTCTTCCAGCAAATGCTGCTCCTTGGTCAAAAATATTGCCATCGTGTATCGACTAAGTGCATCTGTAACAACATTAGCCTTACCCGGATGATACTGCAGGTTGATGTTGAAATATTTCATCAGCTCCAGCCATCGTCTCTATCGCATGTTTAGCTCCTTTTGAGTGAAAATATATTTAAGACTTTTGTGGTCTGTAAATATTTCTACTCTCTCTCTATAGAGGTAGTGCTTCCACAACTTCAAAACAAATATAACTGCTGCAAGCTCCAAATCATGCGTGGAATGGTTCTTCTCATGAGTCCGTAATTGCCTAGATGCGTAAGCAATTACTTTCTCGTTTTGTTGAAGAACACAACCCAATCCTTTACCGGAAGCATCACTATAAATTGAGAAACCGCCGGTACCTGAGGGTAGCGCAAGTATAGGCACCGTTGTAAGTCTCTTCTTCAGCTCCTCAAATGCTGACTGGCAAGCTTCAGACCAAACAAATTCTTCATTCTTCCTGGTGAGCTTCGTCATCGGCTCAGCAATTCTGGCAATTTCTTTCACAAATTTTCGGTAGTAGCCAAAAAAGCTTGGTGTAGTCCATGTCTCAATAGCAGCTGTCTTCTTTGGATCCACCGAAATTCCTACTCCTGTGACAACATGGCCTAGAAAATTTACCTTTTCTAAGAAGAATTCGCATTTAGATAGCTTACCATAGAGCTTCTCCCTCCTTAAAGTTTCTAGAACTTTCCTCATATGCTCTTCATGCTCTTCTTCGGTCTTCGAGTAGATCAGGATGTCATTGATGAAGACAACAACAAATTGATCCAGGTATTCGTGGAAGACCTTGTTTATAAGGTTCATGAATACCGCAGGGGCATTCGTCAATCCAAACGGCATGACCAAAAATTAATATTGTCCATATTTGGTGTTGAACGCCGTCTTTGGAATATCCTCCTTCCTGACCTTGATTTGATGGTAGCCAGATCGAAGATCTATCTTCGTGAATACCTTAGCTCCACTTAATTGATCAAACAGGTCATCGATCCGGGGTAGAGGGTACTTGTTCTTGATGGTGATGTTGTTTAGCGCCCGGTAGTCGATGCACATCCGCACGGTTCTATCCTTCTTGGGCACGAACAAAATTGGTGCTCCCCATGGTGAAGCTCCATCTCTGATAAATCCCTGGGCCTTCAGTTTGTCAATCTGGTCCTTCATCTCCTTGGCCTCCTTAGGGTTGACTCTGTAGCATCTTCGAAAAAATTGGGGAAGAGCCGGGAACTAGATCAATGGTGAATTCTACATCTCGATCTGGGGGCAATCCTGAAAGACTATCATGGAAGATGTCCATGAATTTTGCTATGATAGGATGAGGAGGCTTGGGTTCTTCAATGATAGAGGAGTAGATAACACTCTCTATATCTTCTGGAGTTCGAGAGATTTCAAACTCCGGTTCTCCTGGTGGGCTGAAAACTACACATCCTTTGTGACAATCTATCAGTGCATGCTGCTTACTTAGCCAGTCCATCCCTAGGACTACATCATAGTTGGGTAAGGGCATCACAAGTAAAGGTACTAAGAATTTGTGGCCTGAGATAGTTATGGGGCAGTTACAAGTTTCGGTGATGGGTATGGATCCACCACCGGTCATAACTCTACATATCATCTTGCTAAATCCCGTAACTAGATGATGTGCAAAAATGAAATTTGATGATATAAAACTGTGTGATGCACCCGAATCAAATAATGCTAAAGCAGGATGTGAATGCACATAAATAGAAACTGTGATGACATCAGCGGTGGGTTCTGTAGTGTCCCGCTCCTAAAGGTTCACTATGTAAGGCTTATGGCTTGGCTAACTCTGTCAGAACCGAGTATTGGGGAAACTTACCGTTGGCACCGAATCAATCACGGACAAGTGCATAAGAACCTTTCCAACTAATGGATTGGTTTCTCTTGAAATGCGTCCAAGTGTTTTCTCTGGATATTTTGCTGCTGGTTTTGTTGCTTGGTTTTGATGGATGCTTTTCTGAATGATTTTCGATGATTTGATTCTTGCCCGTTTTCATCGACTTGCATAGCATTCATTCTTGAGAATTCAGAGAGAAGAGATCATAACGAGACGGATTATTCACCAAACTTTTGGTGCCAATGCAGACTGACGCATGACGAAAGGCTAAGCGTGCAAGTGTTCCTCTCTCTCTGCGATTCTCTCACTTGGTGATTGTGGATCTCTGTGGTGGTATTGTCCCTCTCGCTATTCCTTCATGCCAACTAAATAAATATCTTGTAACATCCGTTGATCGATACCAAGTTGCTAATGCCACAAGTCAATACCACTAAGAAGCTAGAGATTGAACATTGAACATTAAAATGAATGCTAGTCCCTTGAACATTGAATGAATCGATTACACTGTTAACAACAATTGAGATTATGCTTGTCCATTAAACATTGATTTTACGGCAAAGAACTGAACATTGAATTGAACTTGAATTGATGCCTGGAATGATGAATATGAAATGCTGCGAATTGAACAAGTTGTCTATATTACTTTCAAAATTACCATACACTGTATGCTTATCGAGTCGGTCATGCATGCGCATGGTCATGGACAACTTGTGCACAAGGTTTGGTGGTGTGTTTCCTCGAATTGGTACTGGGGCACCGGGACTGATTCGACTTAGGAGGAAATATTGGCTTGATAATGGGAGCACGGGTCTTTCGAGGCATCCTTAGGGGCTAGCTACCTACTTTGGAGTCATTGCATTACCTTGAAGTCCTATAAGGCAAAGAATTGTCCATATGGTAGCGCCAGTGGCCACGTAGTCAGGATATATGCTAATGATCATTTTATACAGGGGCGGTAAGTATATTATTATTATCCTGTATCTTATGCAGAAAAGCTAGATTCGGCCAATGGTAAATTAAACATGGTTTATTCCATGTTACATTTATTGTGAATTATTCCGAATGTTGTTTGTCCCTAATAAGTTCATATCTTTAAAATGCTTGTCATTAATAAAATGTTGGTTTAGCTGAGTGGGCCAACGGGGCTCACCAGCGCATTGTTATAATGTGCTGACCCCTCCTCCACAGGTACTGGAGAAGGCACGGGTGCACATCGCAACTAAAGCTTCCTGAACTGCTATTTCCTTTCAAGTTGTTTTCCCTAAAAGACGCACAAAGTATTGTAGAGTTTTCAAAGATGGCTGCTTATATTTTCAAAGTACTAAAGGAGCATGATGTATGGAACGGAAAGTTATTTCATGGCAGCCTATCAGTTGTACTTCTTTTCGTGAATCAGTGTAGCCGAAAAGGCATTTCAAATATTATCGAGAAAAGTTGTATTCTGACTACAATTATCAATAAAATGAGTATTTCTTCTTCCTATATTGTGCCCCAATGTTTTCGCAATTGTGGCTTAATTTCAAATGTTTCAAAATGATATAAATATACATGTTCTAGCCTTTTACAAGTGCAACTCTAGACTTGTACGGCATTACGCCTTCGCGAGGATGATCGATTCGGCATGAATCGAAGCAAAGCGAGCGATTCCACGAATCGGGGCATGACAAGTTGGTATCAGAGCACGGTTTCAAATCCTCGGATTTTAAAAATATTTTTCAAAAAGGAAGCCTTGATGCAAATTTTGTCGATTGATGGTGTCGATAGCGCTGGCATAAAATAATGTTCCATACAATAAGCCCATAAATATTTTATGAGTGCTAATGGAATTATTTCTTTGTTGTAGAATGACCAAGGGTGATAGCGCAAAGACGAATTCATCGTCTGACCCAATTGAGAAACTGATTAAACAAATGGAGGCTCAGAGGAAGCAGAGCGAAGCTCAACATCGTGCGCTTCAAGAGCAGCTTCAGTATTAGTTTCAGGAGCAGCTAGATGCTCAACAAAAGTAAGTGGATAGTCTAACTCAGATTGTCACCAAGCTGACGGCCGATTCCAATGTTTCTGCAAAGGCCGCAGCAACCGAGATCGTAGAAGTGCCGACAGAGAAACTTGAAACGCTGACACGGAAGAGAACAAGCATCGAGTTCTCTGAATTTAAGAGCTGTGACCCGCCTGAGTTTAATGGGAGAGAGGAGCCAGATGTGGTGATGGGCTTCTTGAACACACTTGAGGGCTATTTCCGAATGTTGGATATACAGGACAGCAAGAGAGTGGAGTATACCGCTGTACTACTTCGTCTCAAGGCACAGGAATGGTGGATTTTGCAGAGACAGAAACTTTGCAGAAATAGTCAGGATATGAAGATATCTTGGGAGACCTTTAAACAGGTTTTCATTACACAATTCATCCCACCAGCTGTCCGTCAACAGAAAGAGAATGAGTTCGTAGAACTCTGGCAGGGCAGTATGTCAGTGGGTGACTATGAGACAAAATTTCTGAAGATGGTCGCATTCGCTGGGTACATGGTACCGAATGACGACACCAAACGAGGAAGATTCGTGCAAGGCTTGAATGAGGGCCTGCAGCGGGATGTGCTAAGTCAAAAATGTACGTTTTACTGGGAGGCGTACAAGACAGCTCTCGAGATGGAGAGATTTCATCAGCCGGCTAGTCGTGGGACAACCCAGAGCAACCAAGGCAACAATAATCAGAAACGACCTTGGTCGGCAGGAAGAAATGATGCATCTAAGCATCCGAATATGGGCAATAACAAAGGATCATATCAGAAACACCGTTGTAGCAGGTGTAATCGAATTGCACATCATCGCGAAGACTGTCGTGTCGGGTGTTACAAATGTGGGAGAATGAATCACAAGGCATTTGAATGCAGAACTAGGGGAGAAAACCAGTATCCTCCTTGTGGAAATAATAAGAATCAGTATCGTGGGCACAACAACAATCAGAACGGGGGCCAACATAACAACCTGGATCGTGGCCAAGTGCCACCAGCTTTGCCAGCTCCAATCGGGAATGCACCGAATCAACAAGGTAGGCAAGTAAGGGTTTATGTGTTGAATCAGGCAGAGGCCCAGACCGCAGATAATGTAATAACAGGTATGTTACCGTACAAAGGCATACCTGCAAGAGTACTTTTTGATTCTGGCGCTACTCATTGCTTTATCTCGTCTGATTTTACAACGAAAAATAAATTTTGTATGACTCTACTAAAGACAGCTTTGTGTGTTAGCACTCCTTCGGGAGTAGATATGCCTGCAACTTTGATTTGCAGGGACGGCTACGTTAAAATTGGAGGCAAGACTTTATCTCTGGACGCAATTGTACTCGACATCAAACAGTACGATATTATCTTGGGAATGGACTGGCTCAGCGCCTGTCATGCAACAATCGACTGTACGGATATGAGAGTTGTGTTTTGCCTACCCGAAGAAACGGAGTTCTCTTACTCGTGCGGTTCGGCCTTCCAAGGACCTATGGTAATATCGACAGTTACATCAAGGCACATGCTGTATTCAGGGTGTGAAGGATTCCTTTCTTCTGTTCAAGACACTCGAATGAAGAGTGTAGGCTCGAATCAGACCGAGATTGTGGCAGAGTTCCACAATGTGTTTTCGGACGAGATACCTGAAATGCCGCCGGATAGAGAAATTGAATTCACAATTGATACATTTCCATATACTCGCCCGATATCAAAGGCGCCATACAGGATGGCTCCGACAGAATTGAAGGAACTAAAGGTACAGCTACAAGATTTATTAGATGTAAAACCCCTAAATTTCTACTATATTTTTAATGATTTTGGTACAGATTTAAAATTTTTGTATTGTACGTCTCGTAGTCGTATTGTACGTCGCGCACGAAATTTTATTTTTCGTAATTGCTCGACGAGTGCGAATATGTGCGAGCGTACATATTTTTAGAAAAATATTTTTTTCTATTTTTATAGTTTCAAGATAAAAAAAATATAATAATTATTTTTGTCATTATACCAAATTTATAAGTTGGTTATTTTAAGCCTTTCTTTCTAATATTTATTAATAATAAATTATATTTTATTGTATACTAGGAAAAGCATAATTATGTATGCATTAATTGTGCTTGTATATATATTTCATAAATATTTAATAGTTAATTTTTAAATAATAATATAATTTTTAAAATTATTCTTATATGTATTTTTAGAAAACATATTTCGAAATTATTGTGGCAATTTAAACCTTGATTTAAAATTTTGGATTTATTTAAATAGTTAAGTATTTGAAATTTGATTTATCCTATTCGATTTTAAACTAAATTTTAATTTGATTTAAATTAGATTTGTATTTAGATTTGGATTTGATTTTAAATTAAGTAGAGAATTATCTAATTGGGTTTTAAATATTACAGATCCTATCCAAATGGGAATTCCCACATCCTATAAATAGGCAGGTACTCCTCCTAACTTTTATCCTCCACAAATTCCTCCACAAAATTTCCACAAAGTGTACGTGCATCGTGTCGGTGTCCATCTCTTCCGTGTCAGCCGTGACGGCCTCGGGTACGACCTCGGTGTCTTTCCAATAAGTATTCTTTGTTTACATATACAGATTCTTCCCTCTCCTCTGTGTCGACAACCCGACATAGCAAACCCAATCCTATTCTAAACCCTAACTCTAGCCTTCTGTTGACAGCCCCATCCCCGGCCATCCCCGGTTGACTCGACCCTCGCCAAACACCCTCTCCTCCAGCAACCTCACCATCATCGCCATCCCGCCGCCGTCGCGTCCGGCCAACTCCGGCCAAGTCCCACGGCCACTGCCACTATCAGCAACACCACCATTAGCGCGATCACCATGGCCATCCCCTAGCAACCCCCACAGCCTCCATCCGACCATCAACCCCGACCACATGCCCGACCACCAATCCCGACCACGACCACCAGCGACAACACCAACCACCACCATCACCAAGTAGAAGAAGAGAAATAAAACCCTAATCCTAAACTCACCTCCAGCGTGCCTAACCCTCCACCACCGTGATTCCCCCGCGCTGGCGAACTCCAGTGCCGAAGCCCGCGTCCGCCGCTGACCCCCTTGACCCTCGCCGCGGTCTTCGCCCCGAGCGCCGCGTCTTGCCAACCTCCGCACGCAGCTCCGTCTTCCTAACCGAAACCACTGACCGTCGCCCTTTTCTCCATCCGCCGCCGCCCGTAGCTCCGCCTTCGCTCTGGAGCGAGCTCCCGCCGCCCTTCGACTCCGATTCTTCCCGAGCTCCACTCCGCCGCTCGCGTCCTCACCACCGCCGCGACCGCCGTCGATGACCGTCGCCTCCACTGCCTTAACCGACCCGTGTCTGCCCAGTCTTCCGCCGGACCGCTCGTCTCCGCCCCGCTCGTCCCTTCTCCTCCCTCCATCCTCTCTCTCCCTCTCGAACCCTCCGCTCAGCCTCCCGCTGACTCTCACTTCTCTCTCTCTGCTCAACTCTCTAAACCCCTTTTGTCCTTCTTTCAATTGGTTGTTGTGTTAGGAGAACCAAATTGGTTGTTGTGTTCAAATTGGTTGTTGTATTCTCCTCGTAAGAGGAGAACCACATTGCTTTTTATTTTTTTATTGTTTAGTTAATTACTATAATTATCATCATTATTATTATTATTATTATTATTATTCTGTTGTTTTATTTAGTACATTCTTATATCATATTGAGGTAATTATTTTCATCACATTTCTTTTATAAATTCTGCATAAACATATATTTAGGTTAAGCTTTGGAAATAATTATTATTAATTTTTTGCCATATTTTAGTTAGAGATTTGTAAATCTAATATATATTATTATGGTATTTCTAAAATAGCTTTGACTTAAATATTATTTTTAAAACCCTAAATAAATTTTCTAGATTTTTATATTACCTAGAAATATGTTGGCCCATAAAATGTAATTTACAAATTATGAAATGAATGCTTGGTATTTTCTCTACAATATTTATCTAAAGTATTTTTGAATTATAAAATATAGTTCTCTACCTAAAAATTGTATTTTGACAAACTTAGAGTTTTTGTCGAAAACGATTTTTTTACTTTAAGTATTTAAGCATTTTTCCGATAAATATTTTGACCTATGAAAATTAGTTTAGGAATTATAAATATTTTCTAAAACTCGTATATATATATATAAATATTTATTTATCCATATATTCTTTGATTTTTCTCCTGTCCGTATCCAAGTCCTATTGTTCCCATTTCTTCGCCCATTTCGAGACTACCTTATGTCCACCCTAACTAATTTGACCCTTCTGAACCCAATAGAACTGTCCATGCCATCAACAGAGGTCCCCTTGTGTAGTTGTTACCCGAAGTCGCAGTTCATGCCATCTTGATCATCGCAGTACTCCAAGCGTACTACCAGGCAAGACACCTTGCCATTTGCTGTTTATTTATTTTAGCTCATATTTCATGCATTATTTATTTTCTTTATACAAAATAAACTGTGATACATGGCATACATGTTAAAACTTACTGTTCATTTATAATTTCTGCTATGTATTATTTTTTTTACACATTAAAACTAGATTTAAGGGACAACCATTATGTTGTATTCATTGGCCTTGACACGTTGTATCACGAAGTTGTGTGTCGTATGTAGAACACGGACATGCGTGACTGGCTGGCCACCAGTGCGTATAAGCCGTGTGATAGGAATAACCGCTAATAGAGGTTGTAATGCTTAGTTTGACTTAGCGGTTATTAGAGGTTTTATGTTGTGGATACAACATAATAGGCATTGTGTGGGAAGAACAGTTCCTTAATGTATGTGTCATATATGCACTGCCCTGATAGCCGGTTATCTCCAGTGGGAGGTACGGTCCTGATAGCCGGTTATCTCCAGTGGGCGGTACGGTCCTGATTGCCGGTTATCTCCAGTGGGAGATACGGTCCTGATTTCTGATATTCCTGATCCGACCCATGCGTCAAAGGTTTGTTCTTTATTGCATATTCACTATAGTACGGTTAGGTACCCTATTACATACATCCCTTATTTATTTGAGCAATATTTATTAAGTTTATATGGCATGATATTATGTGTCTTGTTACGTCCCTCTGAGGACCTGGTTATCTCGCCAGGTGTGTGCTATTGTCTTTCGCAGGTGCTCTAGCCGTGATTATCGCTATTTCTTCGAGGATGATTACACTTGGATCGTCTTCGCTTCGCTCGCCAAAATTATTTCTTCTCTCATGTATTTTCTTTTACTTGTTGGTTGTGGATCTGTCTCCGCCCAACATATTGTATCAAGATAATTCATTATTATTATATGATATTTTTATTCATTTATTTTGTGTGGATGAGATTAGTTATGGTTCTACTGTATTTTACAGCTTATGTATCCATACGAGGCCTATGTACTTCGTATGTATACAGCTGGCATGTCTACATTCCTAGTCCTACGTATTTTGGGACTGGAGCGTTACATGTTTTTGTGGTGGCCCATGCAGGTCAAGATAAATTGTTTGGTTACTTTATCGTACCAAGCAAGCCTGCGTATAGGATTAGAAGTCTAGGATCTCATCCACATGCTTGACCGCTTTTCTTCGATTCCATATTCGACCGACTCATCGATTGCATCTTGCTTGATTCATTCTATCATTATCTTCCCTTCGTGCTTGCTAGAGATTGACCCTACTAGTAGATGTCCCAAACACCCTTAGCTTAATTCTTTTAAGTTGGGTAGAACACCCCACGACCTGACACACCCTTGACCATTAAGAGAATACGAATAGTATTATCTAGACCATAGAGACTAGAGGAATTTAACCCATTTGGTCAACCAAGCCTTGGTCAATAAAACCATAGAATAATGGTATAGGAATAAATAAGATTTAAATCCTTATGACTCTTAGACTATTCATATTTGCTTATTCATCTACCAACGTGCCTATATTTTTACCATCTAAACTAATGATGCTAATATAGCCTAGTTTTTGTAAGCTAAATTTTTATCAAGCTTGTTCATGACGTATGTTATTGGATGCATCCACTAACGTATTGTCTACTCAGAACCGGTACATGATGGTCTGATCAACCGAGTGAACTTTGGTTCGCTTTTGTCTATCGTTCTATGTGGATGGGGACATAGCTAAACTTGCCCTCTACAATCTCATCCACGACTGCCTTGACAATTCCTTTGAAATTATTCGATCGTCTTTGAATCACATATTCGTACTCGATAATGCCTCCTTCGAACTCTATATTGCTTTCGCCTTCACCTATTTTAGAAGGACGAAGGCGTTGTACTAGAATTTCCTCTAGCCTTCTTATCGAGTAGGACCATTATCACTCGATGTTGTTATATCTTCATCCTAAACTACTCGACATTTCTCTCGACCCTAAATCTACAATCTTGACTTTCTAATCACTTGAATTTAAGAGTGATTACCATCGTCTCTTAATCATATCCTCAACCTAGACTACGACCATATGAACTTCTTTATGGAACTCTTCTATCTACTGTTGTGTCTTCTCACCCCTACTAATTCTTAATTTCGAGGACGAAATTCTTTTAAGTTGGGTAGGATGTAAAACCCTTAAATTTCTACTATATTTTATTTGGTACAGATTTAAAATTTTTGTATTGTACGTCTCGTAGTCGTATTGTACGTCGCGCACGAAATTTTATTTTTCGTAATTGCTCGACGAGTGCGAATATGTGCGAGCGTACATATTTTTAGAAAAATATATTTTTTTTCTATTTTTATAGTTTCAAGATAAAAAATATAATAATTATTTTTGCCATTATACCAAATTTATAAGTTGGTTATTTTAAGCCTTTCTTTCTAATATTTATTAATAATAAATTATATTTTATTGTATACTAGGAAAGGCATAATTATGTATGCATTAATTGTGCTTGCATATATATTTCATAAATATTTAATAGTTTATTTTTAAATAATAATGTAATTTTTGAAATTATTATTATATGTATTTTTAGAAAACATATTTCAAAATTATTGTGGCGATTTAAACCTTGATTTGAAATTTTGGATTTATTTAAATAATTAAGTATCTGAAATTTGATTTATCCTATTCGATTTTAAACTAAATTTTAATTTGATTTAAATTGGATTTGTATTTAGATTCGGATTTGATTTTAAATTAAGTAGAGAATTATCTAATTGGGTTTTATATATTCCAAATCCTATCCAAATGGGAATTTCTACATCCTATAAATAGGTAGATACTCCTCCAAAACTTTTATCCTCCACAAATTCCTCCACAAAATTTCCACAAAGTGTACGTGCATCGTGTCAGTGTCCGTCTCTTCCGTGTCAGCCGTGACGGCCTCGGGTCCGACCCCGGTGTCTTTCCAATAAGTATTCTTTTTTTACATATACAGATTCTTCCCTCTCTTCTGTGTCAACAACCCAACACAGCAAACCCAATCCTATTCTAAACCCTAACTCTAGCCTTCTGTTGACAGCCCCATCCCCGGTTGACTCGACCCTCGCCAAACACCCTCTCCTCCAGCAACCTCACCATCATCGCCATGCCACCGCCGTCGCGTCCGGCCAACTCTGGCCAAGTCCCACGGCCACCGCCACTACCAGCAACACCACCATTAGCGCGATCACCATGGCCATCCCCTAACAACCCACCACGGCCTCCATCCGACCATCAACCCCGACCACATGCCCGACCACCAATCCCGACCACGACCACCAGCTACAACACCAACCACCACCATCACCAAGTAGAAGAAGAGAAATAAAACCCTAATCCTAAACTCACCTCCAGCACGTCCAACCCTCTGCCGCCGTGATTCCCCCGCGCCGGCGAACTCTAGTGCCGAAGCCCGCGTCCGCCGCTGACCCCCTTGACCCTCGTCGCGGTCTCCGCCCCGAGAGCCGCGTCTTGCCAACCTCCGTACGCAGCTCCGACTTCCCGACCGAAACCCCTGACCGTCGCCCTTTTCTGCATCCGCCGCCGCCCGTAGCTCCGACTCCGCTCTGGAGCGAGCTCCCGCCGCCCTTCAACTTCGACTCTTCCCGAGCTCCACTCCGCCGCCCGCGTCCTCACCACCGCCGCGACCGCCGCCGATGACCGTCGCCTCCACTGCCTTAGCCGACCCGTGTCCTCCCAGTCTCCCGCCGGACCGCTCGTCTCCGCCCCGCTCGTCCCTTCTCCTCCCTCCATCCTCTCTCTCCCTCTCGAACCCACCACTCAGCCTCCCGCTGACTCTCACTTCTCTCTCTCTCTGCTCAACTCTCTAAACCCCTTTTGTCCTTCTTTCAATTTGTTGCTGTGTTAGGAGAACCACATTGGTTGCTGTGTTCAAATTGGTTGCTGTGTTCTCCTCGTAAGAGGAGAACCACATTGCTTTTTATTTTTTTATTGTTTAGTTAATTAGTATAATTATCATTATTATTATTATTATTATTATTATTATTATTATTATTATTATTCTATTGTTTTATTTAGTATATTTTTATATCATATAGAGGTAATTATTTCCATCTCATTTCTTTTATAAATTTTACAGAAACATATATTTAGGTTAAGCTTTGGAAATAATTATTATTAATTTTTTGCCATATTTTAGTTAGAGATTTGTAAACCTAATATATATTATTATGGTATTTCTAAAATAGCTTTGACTTAAATGTTATTTTTAAAACCCTAAATAAATTTTCTAGATTTTAATATTACCTAGAAATATGTTGGCCCATAAAATGTAGTTTACAAATTATAAAATAAATTCTTGGTATTTTCTCTTCAATATTTATCTAAAGTATTTTTGAATTATAAAATATAGTTCTCTACCTAAAAATTGTATTTTGACAAACTTAGAGCTTTTGTCGAAAATGATTTTTTTACTTTAAGTATTTAAGCATTTTTCCTATAAATATTTTGACTTATGAAAACTAGTTTATGAATTATAAATATTTTCTAAAACTCGTATATATATAAAAAAAATATTTATTTATCCATATATTCTTTGATTTTTCTCTTGTCCGTATCCAAGTCCTATTGTTCCCATTCATTCGCCCATTTCGAGACTACCTTATGTCCACCCTAACTAATTTGACCCTTCTGAACCTAATGGAACTGTCTGTGCCATCAACAGAGGTCCCCTTGTGTAGTTGTTACCCGAAGTCACAGTTCATGCCATCTTGATCATCGCAGTAATCCAGGCGTACTACCAGGCAAGACATATTGCCATTTACTGTTTATTTATTTTAGCTCATATTTCATGCATTATTTATTTTCTTTATGCAAAATAAACTGTGATACATGGCATATCTGTTAAAACTTACTGTTCATTTATAATTCCTGCTATGTATTATTTTTCTTACACATTAAAACTAGATTTAAGGGACCACCTTTGTGTTGTATTCATTGGCCTTGACACGTTGTATCACGAAGTTGTGTGTCACATGTAGAACACGGACATACATGACTGGCTGGCCACCGGTGCGTATAAGCCGTTCGATAGGAATAACCGCTAATAGAGGTTGTAATGCTTGGTTTGACTTAGCGGTTATTAGAGGTTTTATGTTGTGGATACAACATAATAGGCATTGGGTGGGAAGAACAGTTCCTTAATGTATGGGTCATATATGCACTGCCCTGATACCCGGTTATCTCCAGTGGGAGGTACGGTCCTGATAGCCGGTTATCTCCAGTGGGAGGTACGGTCCTGATTGTCGGTTATCTCCAGTAGGAGATACGGTCCTCATTCCTGATATTCCTGATCCGGCCCATGCGTCAAAGGTTTGTTCTTTATTGCATATTCACTATAGTACGGTTAGGTACCCTATTACATACATCCCTTATTTATTTGAGCAATATTTATTAAGTTTATATGGCATGATATTATGTGTCTTGTTACGTCCCTCTGAGGACCTGGTTATCTCGCCAGGTGTGTGCTATTATCTTTCGCAGGTGCTCTAGCCGTGATTATCGCTATTTCTTCGAGGATGATTGCACTTGGATCGTCTTCGCTTCACTCGCCAAAATCATTTCTTCTCTCATGTATTTTCTTTTACTTGTTGGTTGTGGATCTGTCTCCGCCCAACATATTGTATCAAGACAATTCATTATCATTATATGATATTTTTATTCATTTATTTTGTGTGGATGAGATTAGTTATGGTTCTACTGCATTTTACAGCTTATGTATCCATACGAGGCCTATGTACTTCGTATGTATATAGCTGGCATGTCTACGTTCCTAGTCCTACGTATTTTGGGACTGGGGCGTTACACTAGACCGGGGATACATTCGCCCAAGTATATCTCCATGGGGCGCTCCAGTGCTGTTTGTTAAGAAGAAGGATGGGACGATGTGGCTGTGCATCGATTACAAAGAACTGAATAAAGCAACCATCCGTAACAAGTACCCCTTGCCAAGGATAGATGATATGTTCGATCAGCTACAAGGGACGACCGTGTTTTCTAAAATAGATCTTCGTTCAGGATACCATCAGTTGAAGATCAGACCCGAGGATGTCCCTAAGTCAGTATTTCGTACGAGATACGGACACTATGAGTTTTTGGTCATGCCATTTGGCTTGACCAATGCTCCAGCATCCTTTATGGATTTAATGAATAGAGTGTTTCGACCGTTCTTAGACAAGTTTATTGTTGTGTTCATCGATGACATCTTGATCTACTCAAAAGACAGGAAGACTCATGTCGAACACTTGAGAGAAGTACTTCAGACGCTGCAGGACAATCAGCTGTATGCAAAACTAAGCAAGTACGAATTTTGGATGAACAGCATGTCGTTCCTAGGACATGTTATTTCAGCAGAAGGCGTTGCCGTTGACCCAAAGAATATTGAGGCAGTTGTAGACTGGAAGCAGCCTGCATCAGCTAGTGAGATACGGAGTTTCCTTGGTTTAGCCGGGTACTACCGTAGGTTTGTGAAAGACTTTTCAAGAATTGCTTCGCCTTTGACTCGCCTAACTCAGAAGGGAGTCATATTTAAATGGACTGACGACTGTGAGAGTAGTTTTCAAGAACTCAAGCAGCGGCTCGTCACAACTCCAATTTTAGCACTTCCGGAAGGCTCTGAGGGATTTCAGATCTACAGTGACGCATCGGGACTTGGTTTGGGATGTGTTCTCATGCAACGTGGGAAGACAATATCTTATACGTTGAGACAACTCAAACAACATGAGAAGAATTACCCAACCCATGACTTAGAATTGGAGGCGATTGTGTTTGTATGGAAATTGTGGCGACACTATCTCTATGGTGTGTCCTGCGAGATCTTTACGGATCACAAAAGCCTGAAGTACATTTTCACACAGAAGGAATTGAATTTGAGGCAGCGGCATTGGTTAGAATTGATCAAGGACTATGACTTGACAATCTCCTACACGTCGGATAAAGGAAACGTGGTAGCTGATGCCTTAAGTCGGAAATTTGTTGGCTCACTAGCAATAGCAAAGGAGGTACTACGAGATCTCGAAGAGATGGGCATCGAATTTAGGATCTGTCTGCAGAATGTGCAGTTGGCTCAGTTACAACTTGAGTCGAGTCTCCAGGGAAGGATTAAGATTGCTCAGAAGGATGACCCATTCCTGCAGAAGATACGCGAGTTGATTCTAGCAGGAAAGGCGTTGGACTTTACCATTGAAGATGACACTATTCGTGTCAAGGGGAGATTGTACGTCCCTAAGGATGAGGATATCAGGAAGGAAATACTGACCGAGGCTCATTTTGCAAAGTATTTCTTGCATCCGGAAAGCACAAAAATGTATAAGGATCTGCACACAACATTTTGGTGGCATGGCATGAAGAAAGATGTGGCGCTATTTATGTCACAATGCTTAGATTGTCAGCGTGTGAAGGCCGAACACCAACGGTCAGGCGAAGAACTACAAAATTTGGCTATTCCACTGTGGAAGTGGAATAATATCTGTATGGACTTTATAGTCGGCTTGCCAAGAACTTATAAGGGGAATGATGCGATTTGGGTTATCGCGGATAGATTAACCAAGTCGGCTCATTTTATTCCAATAAAAGTTACGTGGGGCGTAGAACGGTTGGCTCAGATCTACATAAATGAAATTGTCCGATTACATGGGGTGTCAGCTTCTATAGTGTCGGATAGAGATAGGACATTCTTGTCGCGATTTTGGGTAAGTCTGCACTTAGCAATGGGCACAAAGTTGAACTTCGGTACGGCATACCATCCGCAGACTGATGGTCAGACAGAGAGAGTAAATCAGATTCTTGAAGATATGTTGAGATTGTGCGTACTTAACTCGAAAACAAATGGGACGCACATCTCGTATTAGCAGAATTTGCATATAACAACAGTTATCAGGTAAGTATCCAAATGGCCCCGTACAAAGCATTATATGGACAGAAATGTCGATCACCGATATGCTGGGATGAAGTTAGTGAACGGCAAGTGCTCGGACCAGAACTTGTGGAACAGGCCATCGAGAGGGTTCGCTTAATTCGAGAAAGACTTAAAGTTGCTCAAAGTCGACAGAAGAGTTATGCGGATGTACATCGATGACCTTTAGAATTTACGGCGGAAGATCATATCTTTTTGAAGGTCACACCCATGCGAGGTGTGATGCGGTTTGGGAGGAAAGAAAAGATAAGCCCAAGATTCGTTAGACCATTCGAGATTTTGTAAAAGGTAGCCTCAGTGGCTTATCGACTTGCACTACCTCCGGCTTTGGCTGATGTGCACGATGTCTTCCATGTATCCTAACTGCAGAAGTACGTGCATGATCCAAGTCACGTAGTGAACTTCGATCAGTTGCAGCTGAGCGCTGACCTATCTTACACTGAAGAGCTTGTCCAAATATTGGACAGGAAGGAGAAAGTTTTGCAGAATCGGACAGTATCCTTGGTCAATGTGCTGTGGCGGACCATGCTATCGAAGAGTCGACGTGGGAATTAGAAGAGGAGATGCGGGTGAAATACCCCTTGCTGTTTGATAATTTTGAGGTAGGACTTTTGCTTTAAGTTTCGAGGACAAAATTTTTCTTAGTAGTATATTATGTAGTATCCCGCTTCTAGCGGTTCACTATGTAAGGCTTGTGGCTTGGCTAACTCGGTCGGAACCGAGTATTGGGGAAACTTACCGTCGGCACCGAATCGATCACGGACAACTGCATAAGAACCTTTCCAACTAATGGATTGGTTTCTCTTGAAATATGTCCAAGAGTTTTCTATGGATGTTTTGTTGCTGGTTTTGTTGCTTGGTTTTGATGGATGCTTTTCTGAATGATTTTTGATGATTTGATTCTTGTCCATTTTCATCGACTTGCATAGCATTTATTCTTGAGAATTCTGAGAGAAGAGAACATAACAAGACAGATTATTAACCAAACTTTTGGTGCCAATGCAGACTGACACGTGACGGAAGGCTAAGCGTGCAAGTGTTCCTCTCTCTCTGCGATTCTCTAACTTGGTAAGTGTGGATCTTTGTGGTGGTATTGTCCCTCTCGCTATTCCTTCATGCCAACTTAATAAATATTGCAACATCCGTTGATCGATACCAAGTTGATAATGCCACAAGTCAATACCACTAAGAAGCTAGAGATTGAACATTGAACATTGAAATGAATGCTAGTCCCTTGAACATTGAATGAATCGATTACACTGTTAACAACAATTAAGATTATGCTTGTCCATTGAACATTGATTTTACGACAATGAACTGAACATTGAATTGAACTTGAATTGATGCCTGGAATGATGCATATGAAATGCTGCGAATTGAACAAGTTGTCTATATTACTTTCAAAATTACCATGCACTGTATGCTTATCGAGTCGGTCACGCATTCGCATGGTCATGGACAACTTGTGCACAAGATTTGGTGGTGTGTTTCCTCGAATCGGTACTGGGGCACCGGGACTGATTTGGCCTAGGAGGAAACATTGGCGTGCTAATGGGAGCATGGGTCTTGCGAGACATCCTTAGGGGCTAGCTACCTACTTTGGAGTCATTGCATTACCTTGAAGTCCTATAAGGCAATTGTCCATATGGTTTAACAGCGCCAGTGGCCATGTAGTCAGGATGCATGCTAATGATCATTTTATGCAGGGGCGGTAAGTATATTATTATTATCCTGTATCTTATGCAAGAAATCTGGATTCGGCCAATGCTAAAGTAAACATGGTTTATTCTATGTTATATTTATTGTGAATTATTTTGAATTTTGTCTTTCCCTAATAAGTTCTTATCTTTAAAATGCTTGTCATAAATAAAATGTTGGTTTAGCTGAGTGGGCCAACTGGGCTCACCAGCGCATTGTTATAATGTGCTGACCCCTCCTCCACAGGTATTGGAGAAGGCAGGGGCGCACATCGCAATTAAAGCTTCCTGTACTGCTGTTTCCTTTCAAGTTGTTTTCCCTAAAAGACGCACAAAGTATTACGGAGTTTTCAAAGATGGCTGCTTATATTTTCAATGTACTAAAGGGGCATGATGTATGGAATGGAAAGTTATTTCATGGCAGCCCATCAGTTGTACTTCTTTTCATGAATCAATGTAGCCGAAAAGATATTTCAATTATTATCGAGAAAAGTTGTATTATGACTACAATTATCAATAAAATGAGTATTTCTTCTTCCTATATTGTGTCCCAATGTTTCCACAACTGTGGCTTAATTTCAAATGTTTTAAAATGATATAAATGTGCATGTTCTAGCCTTGTACAAGTGCAACTCTAGACTTGTACGACATCACGCCTTAGCGAGGACGATCGATTCGGCGTGAATCGAAGCAAAGCGAGCGATTCCCCGAATCGGGGCGTGACAGGTTCCTGCTCTGGCTCTCGCTCGTCTACGGTTAGGGCATAAACTCGTCCAGTCTTCTGTTGTGTTGCCCAAACTGTTATTGCTGAGTGGGTAGGGGAGCCTTCTGCTATGTTGTTCCGGTCTGGTTGAATGTCGTGGGGCAGTCCCTTACTTGGTGGGCGGTAGACCCACAAATTAGGCAGTGTCCTAGTCTTTTTCTGCAGATGTTCGCCTGATGTCCTAGCCTCTTATAGAAATTGCAGACAGGGATCTGCTTTTGAGGTGTTCTGTCATTGGTCCTCGCCTGATGATGCTGGTGGTGGTGGTGAGAAGGCCTATTGTAGTTGTGGTTGTTGACATTGGGCCTCTTCTGGTTACTCTGAAAGTTGCTAGTTCCAGAATACTCCCTCTATGAACGAGCATGCTGACTCTTCTCTATATCCTGAGCTCGTATTAGGATCCTTTCGTACGTCTTGGTGCTGCCTGCGATCACAGGGGTGCGAATCTCTTTCCTCAGTCCAAATTTGAATCTTTCAACACGATCTGCGGGGTCAGCAATCAAGTTCTTGGCAAAGCGACTAAGTTGGCCAAACTCTGTTGTATATTCACCAACCATCATGTTCCCCTGCTTCAGATTCTGGAACTGTCTTTCCATCTTCCGTAACTCTAATGTTGGGAAGAATTTCCTGCGGAACAACCTCTTGAAGGTGTTCCAGTCAAGCTGTCTGTCCTGGAGTCGGGGTCCATTCCGATACCAGGTGCTTGCTACATCTAGCAGTTGGAGTATTACTGCTTCAACTTTGAGGTCATCTGGAAGTCGAGCGACACTGAGGAGACGCTCCATGCTGTCGAGCCATTCGTCGGCATAGATGATTCCCTCGGTTCCCTTGAAGGGTCGAAGGCCCAACTTCTTGAATTTCTCTATATCGTCGACCTTAGCAGGCCTTGGTTCTGACTGGACTGCTTCTCCTCTCTCGAGAACAGCCATAGCCACGTTGTGGGTATTCTCCATGCCTTCTCTCATAATCGTAGTCTGTTCGCGATGAGCTTCAGCTTGGGCTCTCTGGGCCTCAAGCACTCCTCGTAACAGGCCTACGTGGTCGGTAGCGTCTACGGGCACTAGTAGGGCAGCTGGAGCGGGCATTACCGTACGGGACTGCAGCTCAGTCTGGGAAGATGTAGGATTTGCCACCGGAGTTAAAGGAGTGTAAACTCCACGGGGTGCTGGTGCATTATGGGGACGATCGATCAGCTGCCGAGGTGTAGGATCCGGACTTGCTTGAGGAAGTGGGGTGTGATCGGGTGATGACACCCCATCGCCAGCAGTGTTGGTCTTGTCTGTGGCCATACTCTGGAAGGTTTAGGATGCAAAACATAAGCAAGGTAGCCTACCAGTCTATAACAAACAAAAATATTTATTTATAATATATTTCAGTCCTATGTTGTGATAAATTAATGTTCTAGTGTTCTAATTGTTTCTAGATATGTTTACCTAAGTCGTTGATCGAAGACCTGTATGGGCCACCACTAAAAACATGTCACGACTCGATCCCAAATTGTTGGGTCGAATCGGATCATGCCCAGCCTGCACCATTGTGAGACGGCGGTAGTAAGCTGTTTCTATATGCAGGTAATCTCAACAACAATTATATTTGTCACAACTTTAATATTACGAACATTTAAAACTTTTGTTCAACAATTGAAAGTACAATTGAAACTGAAATACTGAAATGATAAGTCTGTAAACTCCATCATAGAGAAAATCGAAATAAAAAACAACTAGCTAAATGGCCGGCTCATCGGCCTCAGGAACTGCATCCTCCAAGTGAGACTCGATACAGCACAGGATCATAATAGCTATTAAACAATAACTCAGCATCATCTATGTCACCTATTGGGGGGATCCAGTCAGGAAAGGAGCAAAGTACAATTATATATCTAACAGTTCAACTAGTAACGAAAATTTGCAATTTTAAACAGTTTGAAATACTTGAACAATATTTTCCAGAAATTTTCCAGCAATTCAATATTTGAAAACAATGTGATTTGCATAGATAATGTATATGACCGGCTTGGGTTGTACAATAGCATCCTAGCGATGCGATACGGCTTACCCCATGTGTAAGAGGGGTAAGCTCGCACAATTTTGTAATATGAAGGTATTGGTCATAAGCACTACACTACTCCCCCAATATCCTACAATCAATATTTGAACTCTGGAAGAGAGTTCCGTGTAGCAATATGGTTTAAGCATGCAAGATAACAATTACTAATTAAATTGCGAGATAACATAACCGTACTTGTCTTTGCTATCGTCTGGATTGAGGTGTTGGTACCGGAGAGGAGGTCAGTTACGTCCTCTAATTCCTACAGTTGAGAATCCTGACTTAGAATCATAGATAAGCCATTTATAAGTGTGCTAGTTACAATTTCTAAAAATAGGTCCTAGTCCAGTTTTAAGTTGTTTAACGAATATACTACCGGATCACGTTTTTCGTCGCGAGCTACAATCAATATCAATTAGCGAAGTAAAAATCAATTTAACATTTATTGGGAAAAATAGAATTTCCAGGTTAATTAGCAAAACTTTGTATTTTTAGTAACATATATATATATATATATATAATCAGGTTTTTCTTTAATGAGAAAAATGTGAATTTTTGTTTAACTTACAAACTTGTAACTTTTTACCATCTACTTGATGTGAGAAAACTTATTAATCTTTTATACCAAAATAAATATTCTTTTTAATATTTTACACGTCTAACGACAAAACCAACAAACCAGAAAATAACCAAAAAGCTATGCTACACAATACAAGGTCACAGAAAATAAATAGAAAACTAGGCTTATGCCCTTACAACTTATTACATAAATTAATTTAAATAATAAGAAAAAAACTGCAGGTGAGCTCTGAACGCCGGGAAGCGGTCCATTCAGGAGGCACGAATGCCCTGCACTCGAAACACAAAAATACCCAGTAACAAGTTCTAAATAATAATTTAATTATAACAGTATAGAATAGGGTAAGTCTCAGACTTGGTCATGCAATCTCACGTTGCTGGCTAACGCCTCAACGTACAGGGAGGTCCTGTAGTATTTGCGTTTCGCCGAGGCTCATTCGACTGATACGGTCGTCGCCTAACGGTGATACAAAAGTCCACAAAATCCACATTTAAAGCCAACAAGCTCCAATTTGTAAATTGTTTTGCAAAGACTGGGATTTGGAATTAGATTTATTCAAAATTACTAAACTTTTATAAAATATTCTATTTTTTAAATATTTTTCTAAAAATTTGGGCAGCACCTCCTCTGTAACTGGGACAACCCAATCATGGGGCGATACCAAACCACAACACAAATAAATATTCCAAACCAGGAATAATCACAGCACAATTATAATCCAAATAGAAACCACGCCTCGATGTAGTCGTTAATCTACGTATCACCCAAAAACAACAATAATTCGAAATACCGATTCCCGAAACGGGATCGGGACCGCGTCATCACATATTAATCTACGGGAGGGACACAGGGACACGAAATTTTACCTCGGGTGCTCGGCTAGAGCTCTCAGATGCAAAAATAGGAGAAAAGATGAATCCTCGCAGACTCGAAAAGAGTCCAGAATACGCGGACAGCAAAGAATGATGCGGGACAGCGCTGGAAACGGGGTGCGGCCACTAGAACATAGGGCACAGCCACTGGGGCAGCGGGTCGGGGATGGCGGTGAGATACGCCGACGGGACAGGGATGGGCGCGGACGGCGGGGGTCGGGATCCGTACGGGCGGCCGTACGGGAGGCTCGGCGGCGGAAGGCGCGCGCAGGGGGTCGGCCGAGAGGGGCGTGCAGGGGGTCACCGGGCTCGGACGGAGGGGCGCTGTCGGGGTCGTCGGGAGGGGCGCGGGTTAGGGCTAGGGCTTGGGGATGGGTTTGGATAAGACGGATGATGGAGAGGGTTCATATAAGGAGAGAGATCGGGGGTTACGGGAAAGGAAGAGATAGGTCAGTTTTGGAAGGGGGGAGGGGAGGAGTCGGCGGCCGTGAACGGAAGGGAAGGGGAGGGGTTAGGTTTCGGGTGAGAGAGAGAGAGAGAGAGAGGGTGCTGAGAAAGGAAAGGAATAGAATTCTTTCCTTTATAAAAAGGAAAAAATTAATATAAATATAATAGATATATATCCTAAAATACTTAAAGGATGGTTTCAAAAACCGAGGTTGGCTCGGATTCGGACATGGTTTCGAGACGGGTTCGGGACGGATCAAGCCAAACAATAAAAATAATTCAATGAGTAATTTTTAAAATATGATTTTGCTAAACTGATAAGTAATAATAATAGTAAACTGACCCAACTAATTAGCAAACAAAATCCAACAGTTAAAATAATAAATTTGAATTTACGGGTTTCACAGTATCAGTCTAAATAACCTCACAAATCAATAATTGAAATCCCTTAAGGATTCAGTCCTAAGAAGGACTAATGTAATCAGTCTTAATTAGGACACTAAATAGAATTCAGTCAGAAATATTGCTGATATCAAACCATTCCTAGACATGACAGTCCTAATCTATTGTTCTGAACTCAAATTGACATCCCAACGTCTAAATCACATCATCCATTACTCGATTTTCTCAAGTTACTGAACAATACCTGTCTTAATCACTTGAAAAATTCAGTCTGAGTTCACTGATACAAAAGTTCAGCCATAGGTAGGACTGAAACAAGGAACTGATACAATATCAGTTCAGTACCCCCAGGAAGATATATTATCAGTCTTCACTAAGACTTAGATTCAATTCAGTCCAATAGAGGTACTGACACGAATCAGTCCTAGTTAAGACCGAGGCAATATCAGTTCTAATCCCAGATACATATTAGTCCTAAAATACTAGTACAAATCATCCTTACAAGATCTGATACAATCCTTTAACAGATACTATAATCAATTCCAGAATAAAATGATCCTTACTGATTCTTCCACCTTAAATTTGTGAACCTGAACATCTCCACTCCTAACTTCCTAACCCAAACTCCATAAGACAGAGCTGCAAGATCTACACACACACACACACACACACACACACACACACACATATATATATATATATATATATATATATATATATATATAAAAATCAGGGTTCTTCACTAAACCAGCCATCCATGGTTCTTAACTAATTACAAATAAGAAGAGGATGGGAAAAATGTGAGGGCCAGGTTTCATTAAATCAGAATACCAACCCAACCCAATGCATAACACAAAATCTAGATCTCAATATCTGCCATAAGTCAAGAATTTAAGAGAAAACATTCGATAATTATGTTCAATTACTACCTGATATCAAAATAGGGTATTATGAACTTAATACTTTTCTCAAAAATTTGCAAAATACTTCTAACATGTGAAATTCCAGATTGCATCTTCTACCAAACATTTGAGAAGATAAGATCAACAACTCGATAAGCAAGCTATGATTACCTGATGGAGAAAGATCCAAATTGTTGTTGGTGGCAGTGGCTTCAAAGAGGGATACGAGCTGCTCTCGAAATGGGTTCAGCCTTTGAAACAAAAGATCCAAAGGATACGGTGTGAAAACAGAGAATCACACGAATTGATTTAGTTCAAGAATTATGAATAAATGAAAAGGATCTCAGTTGAGGAGTTGAAGAACAGACACATACTCTGTATCCGAACTAAAATTATAATATTTTCAAATGTCTACACCAGATCTAACATCCTGAAGAATTGATACGAAAATGATTTAAAAAAACTCTCAAGATCGAACCAAAACTCATAAAAAGCATTGATCAAAAAAAGAAGAACTAATACTTACAATCCTTGACTGTTTCCTTGGTTACAGTCGTGTAGATCAAATCGATATGCAACTCTAGATCTAACAGTTCAAGAATCGAATCGATCAAAATGAGTTGCATTCTAATCAAAACAAACCAAGAGTGATGAATTTTCTTACCAGGTTCAAATAACCGATGGGGATGACAGAGATCGATCAGAGTTCATCGTTCTCCTTACTAACGAGAATAAGTTGACCTTGATTAAATACAACGAAGCACAATTTACCAAATCAACCGGAGACATTAATCCAAATGAAAGTAAGTTCGATTCTCACCTGATCGTGGTCGATGCTTCGTCAAAGGAAGAAGAACTGTAGCTCGAAGAAGAAAGAAGAACTGCAGCTCGAAGAAGGAAGAAGACTGTAGCTTGAAGAAGGAAAAAGACTGTAGCTCGAAGAAGGAAGAAGACTGTAGCTCGAAGAAAGAAGAAGAAAAAAATGTGATGGCTGAGGAATGATGAAGTCTGTTGATCCTTAAATAGGTAGTTATGGAGAGGAAATGGAGGGAAATGAAATGGGAAGGCTGTTAGAGCACATGGCTCGATTGTCAGAGTCGGTTAGAGAGAAGAATTTGGAATTTCAAATTTTTATTCCTCTCCTCAGAATGATAAGTGTTGCAGATTTTTAACTAATAGCAATAGTGATTGCTATAGTATAGCCCATGCCATTCGGCCCAAAAGAAAATAGCCCAAAAGGGAAAAAAAATACATTGTTATCATTATTTTTATATGAAAAATGTAAAGCCCAAAGAAAATGATTATTTTAGAAGTTTGCTTTATGAAATTTTACTAATTTTGGGGAGGTGAAGTTACAAATCTCCCCCCTAAAAAAATTTTGTCCCCAAAATTTCAAGGAAGGCAACAAAATTATTTCCCAATAATCACAAGGAATATTCAAACACAAGCCATTTATTGAATTTAAAAAAAAAACAAAAATCAGAATACAATCAAATAAACAAGCTAGGATAGCGCTCCCGCATATCGTCCTCGCGCTCCCACGTGGACTCTCCCGGAGACTGATGTCTCCACATGACGCGGACAAGTGGAATAGTTTGGTTTCGTAGGTGCTTCTCCCTCCGATCCAGGATCTCCACTGGCTACTCATTGTAGGTCAAGCTCGGACCCACCTCTAGCTCTGAGTAGTCCACTACATGGCTCGGGTTCGGAATGTAGCATCGAAGCTAGGACACGTATAAAACGTCGTGTACTCCATCCAAGCTGGCAGGAAGTGCAAGTCGATACGCCACCTCGACAATCCATGTCGTCACCCCAAAGGGTCCGATGTAACTCGGACTGAGCTTCCCGCCTCTGTCGAAACTAATGACGCCTGGTCTGCGAGATCTTCAGAAACACTCTATCTCCAACTGTCCGTCCAGTACTTCTGTCGATCCTGTGCAACTCTGATACGCTCTCTGATCAGTCTGATCTTCTCGGCCGAATCTACCACCATCTCTGGCCCAAGCAAAGCCCTCTCGCCAACATCATCCCAAGATAAAGGTGTGCGACATCTCCGCCTATACATTACCTCGAACGGGGCCATCTCGATGCTAGCCTGATAACTGTTGTTATAGGCAAACTCTACGAGATGCAAATAATCCTTCCACGAACCGCCGAAGTCGAGTGCACAAACTCGCAGCATGTCCTCCAGTGTCTAAATGGTCCTCTCGGACTGTTCTTCCGTCTGTGGATGATAGGCAGTGCTAAACTTTAACTATGAACCCAAGCTCAGTTGTAGACTCCTCCAGAAGTGTGATGTGAAGCGGATGTCCCTGTCTGAAACGATGCTCACCGGCACCCCGAGTTATTTTAGCTAGTAATAAGGATGGGTTGATCGAAACATCGATCTTTAATCCAATGAATCTTGGGTTTTAATGTATATTGGCTGGACAAGATCCATAAAATCGATATGAACCACTCCTATTAGGTTAGGGTAACCTAGAATAGGTTTTAACTCAAGTGGTTAGACCAATTGCTAGTCGGGTTGGTTAACTAGGTTCCTCAAACCTAAAAATGCACCTTCTGTGAGTTTTGAGTTTAAGTAGTTGTCACGACCCGCACCCGCTTTTCGGATACGAGACGTGTCCAAGCCAGCCTACGTCGCAGAGTCGGCGGTAGAACGTTGTTACGGCCAAGATGCTTAAAATCACAAAGTGTAACATATATTGCTCATTCACATTACTAAATCAATTTTACAAATTACAAGGTTTCAAAACTTCATATTTGATAGAAAATACAATGTCTCACAAAATAAAAAAGACAGCTAATTCAACTATCTAGGTTGACCTCAGCGTGCCCATGCCTTTCCAGTGCTAAGAGTGATCGCGGCTAAACCTGAAAAATGTTGGTTTCTATGGAACAAGCACACAAACCGACGACAAATCGAAAACACAATTGAATTCACAAGACATAAAAATAACATATATGAAATAAAAATTAGAAAGTAACTGATGTCATGGCAAGCGATGAAGAAAACAAGGAAAATAAATAAAAGACCACTATCTATGTGTTTTGAAATATCAGTTTCGACATGTGAACGGCTAGGGGGTAAATCCAACACCCTGCACGTGTCCTGTAAAGCTGCTATTATTCAAGAATAGACATCATGGGGATGGATAAGGAGTAGTTCACATGTCTACTAAAATATTTTCCCTCCCGACTAGTACTCATGGACTCGAACAAATCACAAAACACGAAAACTTGATAATCACGAAATATAGTAAATAGAGATCCATGATACTAATTTTCGTGTAACGAGCGTGTCAATAAGCAGCAGGATATATGTATAAACATGAAATGTATAGACTACTATGAATCGAAAAGCAATCAGAAAGTATACTTGCCTGAGGTCCTTAGCTGGTAAAACCGATAATACCATACCACTCAGTGAGCCACACAATTAACACATGCAAAAAGGCTTCGAATGCTGAAATAAATATTACCAATATTTTTAGAATAGTCAAATTAGCTAGGATTGCCTGTCCTTAAATCCAATTCTGGATACAGGGGCAAAACGGTAATTTTGGGTCAAAACGGTGTCCGCCGTTGGACCCACTTTGCACCGAAAAGCGTGCCAGAGTCAATGGTCTCTAAAGTCGTCAAACTATATGTTTATAGGTCCAGTTTTTCGATACAAACCCAACCGTATGTCCAAAGTTGGATTCCGGCGGGTCGTGCACAAAATCGCCCGTTGAGTCGGATCGTGGGGCCCACAAAACGGCGATCTGATCAACTGTCTCAGAATCGGACCAAACTTGGCATACAGGACCAAAAAAATGATACGGTCATATTGGCACAAATTTCTTCTCGATCTGACGAACGTGCACAAAGTAATTAGGAAATTTGCAAAGAGGCCGGTACGGTGAATTTCGACGGATACGTATTAAATTCGTTGCGCACACGCAACCAATTTGAATTACGTCAAAGCCCACATGTCCACGAAGCCGATACGCACCTTTCAATGCTTTCAGTTTGCGACCATGTTGCCCGGATTGGCGGGACGTACGTCGTATCGAAGGAGTTTTCTAGATTTTTAATATTCTAAAACAGTTTTTTTGGTCAATTTGGGTTGCCGATTTCTCGGCGCTCGGTCGATGAAATCAATTTCCGTAAATTGGGTTTCAGAGTCCTATAGGTTGCCTACAAGTCTGCTTATTAGATTTCAATAATACCTAATATCCTGTCAGTATAATGGCTTCCAAGTTGTGTCTGGTGTCCATTACAAATTTTGTTTACGAATAGAGTTTTCGTCGACTTCGAGTCGATTTTCTGAGGATTCTAGCGCATGACGATTAAATTTATTTGAAGGGCCATCAAGGGGGTTATGTTATCTACTTACCAGAGAAAGCGGTTCGCAAAACGAGCGAACAAGGTGGAAGAAAACAATGCGCGAAGTCGGGTTGATCGTTGCACTTGCTGTAGTTGTTGTCGCTGTTGTGGTGCCGCTCTGGCGCTGTCGTGGTTGTCCTGTGGCCCTATGCGGTGTCGTCCAGGGCTGGGGAGGGTCGCCCATGGTGGCTGGGGTCATAGGGCTTGGGTTTTGTGTTAGGGTTTGGGTTCTCGAGTTTTTCGACTCTCCTTCTCTCGATATGTATATATGTAGTCTGTATGTAAACAGAGTCGAGGGGTTTCCGCTCGGGTCTGGGATGCTTGTTGTGGGCCTGGGCTGGGATGCTTGCTGTTTCTCACTATTTTCCTTTTATTGGCATATATATATCTACATATATATATATATATATATATATATATATATATATATATATATATATATATATATATATATTTTATATATATATATATATATATATATATATATATATATATATATATATATATATATATATATATATATATATATATTTTAATGTACATAAATATATATATATATATATATATGTTTAAAAATATATATATATATATATATATATATATATATATATATATATATATATATATATATATATATATATATATATATATGTTTACACACATATACATATATATTTATCTATACATACACACACCTATATATATTTATATATACATACACATATATAATATATATTTATATATGTATACATACACATATATGATGATATATGCGTGTACATTGTAAATCACAATATAACAATTAAATATTACAAATATAATCCTTAGTTACAATATTGGAATCTCAATTTATATAATAGGCTATATATAAAATGAAATTAGATGATTATACACATATATATTTATTTTGTCACGACCCGCACCCTAGCGTATGGGCACGAGAAGTGGGTACGTCCAGCCTACGCCGCAGTGTCAGCGGTAGAATGCTGTCCTAGGTCACATGCATCTAACAGTTTAAGGTACATTGCACAGTTATACTCTCCGAGTGGAGGAATAATATAAAGTACAAATCTCAATCACAGGTAAGGAAGATGTACGATAAGATAGATAAGAATATCAACAGAATCCATAGATGAAATACGATAAAAGAGAGGATCCAAAGTGTCTAAGATAAGCATCTAATAAGTCCACAAATCCACATCATCACAAAATCTCTAATACAAATATCCAGATGAGATACAACTGAAATAAGATAACTAAACTATGGGAGTGTCGTCAGCAGGTAATGGATCCTGCTGGAAGTCCAAGTCACATGTGTCCTCTAATGCTTCCCCACTGCATATTAAAACCCAAACCCAGTTGATATCCAATCTCAGTTTCCAAAACCATTTTCATTTTCAGTTAACCATGTTTTAAAACTCAGTTTTAACATTCTCAGTTTTTCAGTTTTCTTATTCAGACCCTGAGAATAGGGTTTCACCTATCATTGAGAAGTAAATAGAGTATGATTAGGTTCTATTGCAAGAGACTAGAGTCAAAAATGAATTAAAATAAAGAAGTTATGGATTGATGAAGAAAGGCCAATACCTCTTTCTTGCCAATAGTTGATGTGATGTAAAAAGAGTTAAGAACTAGGAAAAGACATTAAATAGGGGGAGGATCCCTAGGGGGCCGGCCAAGAATGGGAGAATTAGGGTGAGGGTTGATGACTAATGGGATTTGGGCCAAGTGCAAGGCTAAATGAATCAATCTCTAAGTCAAAAATCCATGCACCTAAATCACTTAATCTTTCTATGAAACTTGATTCAAAATAAGTCAACTTGGGTCGACCTAAGTTAGACTTGGGTTCGACCATGCTAACCAAGTCACCATAGCTAAAGTTAACATCTAGGTTAGTCTCCATAGTCTCAAGTAGCAAATGTCAAAAATAACAACCATCACTCCAATAATTTACAATTAGTTCCAAGAAACCAAAATGACCAAAATAACCCTAGGCCAAAAATGATAAATAAAATATCCTAATCACATGGTTAGGCTCTAAGTTAAGTAGTCTCTAGGGTTTCACTGGCAAAACTCCAAAATCACAAATTACCAATAAAATAGTTTTAAAACAATTATAAATTACCAAAAATCATATCATGATTTAAATAACATTATTAAAATATTAAAATTACAAAATTTCAAAATTACCCTTATTTAGAAAACTGGGTGTTGTAAGTCTACCCTCCTTAGAGAAATTTCGTCCTCAAAATTTAGAAGGTCGTAATCCTGTAGGTCATCCCCCAACAATCAAGGTCGAAGCTTCTACCTAGCAGCATCCTGGGTCAGCAAGTCCAATATGGGTAGTAGGCTTAAAAATAGGTCATATTCAGAATTTGGGTCGGCAGGTTGGGTCAAAAAGGTGTTTCCAATTCGAGTCGGAAAAGTGACTCCATGGGGTGAATTAAGATGGGATCTTGTGTCGGGAAAGTCGTATGAAGCAAACGGAGCACAAAATGATGTGTTTGAGTGGAACACGAAGGTCATGAGTGTAGGGGGTCATGTATAGGTCATGCAAGGGTAGTTGGTTTTGAGAAAACAACTAGTCTTGTGCTCCTAAATTAAAAGTCACGGTAATGTATATGAAATAATCATAATTAAAGTGGGAATGGTCAAATGGCCTAAATTGGACCGAAAGTTGTGTTGCCAAAATAGTACAAGGGATAAGGTAAGTGGCACAGTCTAGGGTCATGGGTGTCAGGCTGGGAAAATAAGGAAAACAATGAATCAAACAGGGCTGTAAGGGTTACCATTCTTGGGTCAGAGCTATACTATCACTTCTAAGTCAAAAGGCCTATCACAATCATTATTTCATTAAGAGAAATTCATAACAAGGAAGTTATACAAAGGATTATACTAACAGTTAGAGCTACTCCTACTCCTACTCCTAAGTTAAATGATGAGAAAGCAAAACAAAACAAACAACAACAACAAAATTAAAAGACTGAAACGAAAAGTAGAGACGATATGTTCAAAAACTTTTAAGATGAAATCTGATAATCATATGCGTCCATCCAAAATTATGGTACTCTGAATCCTCGTCATACTAGTAAGCAGGGCTTTGATGAACATAGAGTCCCAACAAATGTACATACTTCTAGAATAATGGTTTTTAAAAATTTTGCTCTGCCGCTAGCTTGGCTGCGAAAACCTTAAATTACTACACCCGAGAAATATATCCAAATTAGACTGTAGGTCCTTGCCATGCTGGTTAATATGAATGTAGAAGACTAGATTCTATAACTGAGATGACCTAGCCAATAAAATTTATCTTGGCAGAAAATTAAATCAACAATGAATACCAAGAATCAGATTCATCTACGAACAAGAACGATAAAGGAACAAAATTGAGATGAACAGAACCTGCGATAAGCTCTCCTACTGCCTGTGCACCCTCAGCTGCCATAGCATAAGCTCGCCCCTATTGGCCTCCGCCAGCCTGATGTTGCACGAATCTCTGCTGCTGAGTCTACAAGGGTAGTCGCTTCTGCTGGCTCACCGGAGCCCTCGCTCTTGCTCCCTGAGCTGTCTGTCTAGGAAACTTGGGACATTCTCTTAACTGGTGATATGATGCTCATAAATTAGGCACTTGCCTAACCTCATTCGGCATTTACTCCAATCGTGCCCTGGTTTCTTACAGAAAGGATAACTGATAACATGCTGCTGTCTAGGGGTCTGCTGCATCTCTAATAGTGGTCCCTCTGCTGCTTTGTTGGAGCCCTCGCTCCTGCTGCTACCTGATTCAATGGTGTCTGGCTCTTGGGACACTTCCTACACTGATGCTCCGCTGAACCATAAAGTAAACACCTGCCAAGACTCATCCTGCAGTCATTCTACCCATGGCCTGCCTTCTTGCAGAAGTTGTACCTAGCATCCTGCTGCTGCCTGGATGCTTGGTGGAAATATGTACGTCCCTGACCCTGAAGGTGCTGCTGAACAGGCCTCTGCTGATACTGATGCTGAATCTGTACTTGAGGCCTCTTGGCCTGACCTCCACTGCTGCTGGCTCCATGAATGTCATGTCCCCTCTTGAGCAACTGTCGTCGTTGAGTTTCTACTATCTGCTGGAAGAAGAAGAACAACTGCGCCACATCCTCTGATCCTGACGGAGGCTGCTACTGCTGAAGAATGTCTGAGAAGACTGGAGAAAGTCTCAGAGTAGGAAAAGGTGCACTCCCAAAGGCTGCAGATATTCCAGCCTGAGCTGGCATAACAAAAGCTGCAGTCTCGGGGTCCTGCTGATCAGGACGAAAAGTGGCAGACCCCTCAGTAGTGTCCTCCTGATCGAGACGATGAGATCGTGTCTCCATAGCCATCCTGAAGACAGATCAAACGAGAGGGCAACTACTGAGAATGAAGCGATAACATCAAGGGATGACAGTTTATATTCAAGAAAAGACAATAATGCAGCAAGATTTTGGTAACAGGAATCAGATTAAGAGTTTCTTCTAATGTGATTAAGTACCTTCAAAAATATATCCTAATCCTACTGCAGGCTATAGTGATACTCTAGTTCGAATACCACTACATAAACTCGACCTGCATGGGCCACCACTAAAAATGTGTCACGACCCGCACCCTAGTGTAAGGGCACGAGAAGTGGGTACGTCCAGCCTACGCCACAGTATCGGCGGTAGAACGCTGTCCTAGGTCACATGCATCTAACAGTTTAAGGTACATTGCATAGTTATACTCTTCGAGTGGAGGAATAATATAAAGTACAAATCTCAATCACAACTAAGGAAGATGTACAATAAGATAGATAAGAATATCAACAGAATCCACAGATGAAATACGATAAAAGAGAGAATCCAAAGTGTCTAAGATAAGCATCTAATAAGTCCACAAATCCATATCATCACAAAATTTCTAATACAAATATCCAGATGAGATACAACTGAAATAAGATAACTAAACTATGGGAGTGTCGTCAGCAGGTAATGGATCCTGCTGGAAGTCCAAGTCACAGGTGTCCTCTAATGCTTCCCCATAGTAGGTGGTACAACACGCCTCATCCTCATCCTCTGTAATATTTTTAAAAGGTCCAGTCAAGATGGGAGCGAGCACAATACATCTCACGCAGTCCATAATATGATAGGATATGTAAATATGCTATAGAGTAAGATACATAAAACGCTGGGAAAATATATGAAGTAAAAGAGATGACTGTAAAGAAATATCTACTATAAGTAAAGAGCTAACAGTGGCTAGTGATGTAGAGTACAAGATAGACATGTGAATGGCTTGATAATAAACATGAAAGTTTGCACATGACTACACTACTTTGGAATTGTTCACATGACCGTTAATACTCTTCCGTACCCCAATCAATACACAAGGATCCAGACAGGTTACGTTATTGCTCATAATTTCACATGGGGGCCCATAAATGGGTGCACATGAATATAAACATGGGGGCTCCGTGAACATGAGATTACATGAATCATGAGAGTGCACATGAATGGTGAAAGCACAGGAATACATGATGAAAGTAAAATGCACATGACATGATGTATTCGATGCTCCCGAGGGGGATAACATCTCGTGAAGGGATCCATATAGTACCAATCCGTGTTAACGATGTGACAACATCAAGTAAAGTAATCTAAAGGATAAATATAAATTCTATCAAGTATGAAACGGTCAGAGAATGTACTCGCTTGTGTTCTGAATGCCTGTGAGAATATACTATCCAAATCGAGGTATCTGACTCCTATTCAGAGCAAGACAAGTCAAGATGTATACAAAGGGATTATAAATGAAGTGTACAATACATTCTATATAATTTTAGGTCAAACTAGACTAAAGTCAACACTTGGTCAACTTTAGTCAACTACACTAGTCAAACTAGGTCAACTAGGTCAGGTCCTAGCCCAAACAAGTCTAACAAGTCTCACTAGGCCTAACCAAGCCTAGGCTAGCACTCACACACAATCACAAGGCAATGTGAACCACAACAATGCATAATATAACATAGATACTATATATAAATACATACATTCATACATACATGCATATCCACAGTACAAACTTATTTATATATAGGCATATGTTACATCATGCATATTTACATAGTTACATAGATATACACATTCATGCACATTTACATATATACTTTTATACATTATATATGTTAACATATTTACATATACATACCAATACACCTACCCTCATATAACATGTATCTAAACCTCACATAACCCTACAACTCACAATCTCATAGTCCGAAGATGCCAAAACCTATATGGCTATATATATATATATATATATATATATATATATATATATATATATATATATATATATATATATATATATATATATATCCAATACATTCCCAACATCATACACAAACTCACCTCCTATGCCCTACCCATAACCAACACATACACTATATATATATATATATATATATATATATATATATATATATATATATATATATATATATATATATATATATATTAGACATATATGTACACATACACATTTATATATACATAAACATATATGTAAAGAAGGGAAGGAAGGGTGTGAGGGTATGGTCTGTGTGTGTGTGTGTCTGATGTGTGTCAGGGGTGTAGTGAGGGTAAGGGTGTGTGTACACTGTGTCAGTGTCCAGCTACAACACAGACACAAAACCAATTATATATATTGGCATACACACACATACACATATACATATATATCAAACTCAGTTTACAAACAACTTAGTAAACATGTATCTCAGATTTTTAGTTTTTAATTAAACATAAATGATCTCAGGTTTTCATACAACAATCAACCTAATCATTCATTCTCAGTTAGCAAGTTCAAAACCCAAATCAGTCTTCACATTCATCTATCAAACCCCACTGCATATTAAAACCCAAACCCAGTTGACATCCAATCTTAGTTTTGAAAACCATTTTCATTTTCAGTTAACCATGTTTTAAAACTCAGTTTTAACATTCTCAGTTTTCCAGTTTTCTTATTCAGACCCTTCCCAAATCAGTTCACTATATTGGTAATGCAATACACATTTCACTTTTTATTTTCGAACACACTTCTCAATGAAAAGCCCATAGATTCTAAACTAAACCAACAGTTTAAAACTCAACCACAGTTTGATAGGTGAAACCCTATTCTTAGGTTCACAGTCAGTCCACATGTGTACACCCCAATTTCAAATTCAAAATTCTTATGAAATCCTAAAACAGATACTCCTATAAATTCCTAGTATATAACAGTTACTAATTAACATCTAATTTCATATTTAATCATTTAGAAACTCATTTAAACATTCAAGAAAAATATGTTGTTTCAGTAAAACATGTGAAACCAATATTCAACCTAAATTTGAAATCGAAAAACCCAATAAAACATGAAATTGATGTGCACAAAAGTGAGAGGCATATAATACGTGTCATGGGGGATGGGTTCCTGTCCAAAAACTGGACACAAACGTGTCCATACGAAAATAAACACACACAGACACGACTACTATGCACAGTCTCATGCAGGCGTGTCACAGAGTCGTACGCATGATACACGACACGTGACATGTCATACTCGTGTCTAGGGTTAGGTCTAGTAAAGGTCTTTGTGTTAGGCACCTTGATTCGTGTCTAAGTGGTGTCGTGTCTGAGTTACAAAAGCGTATCAGCGCGTGTCTGCGCGCCTGTACGCGTACGTGTAAACCCAGTACACGAGCTAGAATGTGTCCGATACGACACGATACTTCGAGCCACTTGGGGGTCTGGTTCGTAGACACTGCCCCCATGTGTCCTCGCAGTATTGGGTCGAACAAAGCTGTGTAGTATCCCACAGTCAAGTCGAACAGCAGGGAAAACCCTTGCTCTGCACGCGAGTGTGTTCGTGTCCTCGTGTGGACACGACATGACTTGGAAATCAATTCAGAGGTTAGGGAAAACAAAGAGCACATCATAAACAATATTTCCAATCAAAAACATTTCAAAAATAAGATAAAAAAGTTCTTAGAGGCATTTCAACAAACACTTGTAAATGAAGACTGATACGTGTCCGATACGGACACGAAACTAATGCAAAACTTCACCAAACACACACCACAACTAGGGGACACCTAGATCTAGGCAACCATACAAAGAAATTAAGATTTGATGATAGTTTGAGGTGTTTACCTATTGAGTATCAAACTCAAGGAAAGAACCCCAAATAGGAAGATTTCTCTTGTAAGTCAAAGCTCCAAACTGTCCAAAATCTGAGATTCCTCTTCATGAACAGTAAATAGAGTATGATTAGGTTCTATTGCAAGAGACTAGAGTCAAAAATGAATTAAAATGAAGAAGTTATGGATTGATGAAGAAAGGCCAATACCTCTTTCTTGCCAATAGTTGATGTGATGTAAAAAGAGGCAAGAACTAGGAAAAAACATTAAATAGGGGGAGGATCCCTAGGGGGTCGGCCAAGAATGGGAGAATTAGGGTTAGGGTTGATGACTAATGGGCTTTGGGCTAAGTGCAAGGCTAAATGAATCAATATCTAAGTCAAAAACCCATGCACCTAAATCACTTAATCTCTCTATGAAACTTGATTCAAATTAAGGCAACTTGGGTTGACTAAAGTTAGACTAGGGTCCCACTATGCTAACCAAGTCATCATAGCTAAAGTCAACATCTAGTTTAGTCTCTATAGCCTCAACTAGCGAAGGTAAAAAATAACAACCATCACTCCAATAATTTACAATTAATTCTAAGAAACCAAAATGACCAAAATACCCCTAGGCCAAAAATGATAAATAAATCATCCTAATCATATGGTTAGGCTCTAGGTCAAGTAGTCTCTAGGGTTTTATTGACAAAATCCAAAATCATAAATTACCAATAAAATAGTTTTAAAATAATTAAAAATCACCAAAAATTATATCACAATTTAAATAACATTATTAAAAGATTAAAATTACAAAATTTCGAAATTACCCTCCTTGAAAAAATTGGGTGCTACATATATAAAGCCTAAATTTTATATCAGGAATATAATCATATATATGCACATGTATATACCTATATAGCCTACATAAATCCCAAAATTCCAAAATACATGTTTAAGAAAATATTCACTATAATTATCAAATAAAATATTATTGATATTTTTATATGGCAATTAATATATATATATATATATATATATATATATATATATATATATATATATATATATATATATAAACATCTACTAGACCACTACAAAATTACGAAGTATGCACATTCATACAACGCATCTATTGTCGTGAACGTCTTTGGTCGCTCTACCATATTACATGGGCCCTGGTTTGGTTCGGGTCAAGTCCGGACCAGTTTGGTACAACCGGGTCACTTAAATGCCAAATAATATTAATAATGAATAAGTAAGCTATTTATAATGGTCATGTCACAACTTGGCCTGGTTTTCCTAGTTAGGATATCATTATGGCTCGGTCTTCCCTAGCAAAGCTAATACACTAGTCAAAGCACGCCACTGCACTATCCGTGCCATAATTTCTAGTCATCTTATACTCAAATTCCTAACTATGACTAAAATCATCTACCGTAATAATTAACTAATTAATTATTTATAAACATCTAAAAATCACCATTTTAAATAAAATAAATAATAATAATAATATTTCAAAATTTTCGGAAAGGGGAGCTACAAATCTACCTACCTTAAAATAATTTTGTCCTCGAAATTCTAATTCATAACTATTCCTTAAAATTCAAAAAGGGAAGTCTACTATTACCTTAATCGCCTTAAATTTTAATTCCTCAAAATAGTTTATATCCTCCTCCTAGCCATTTTGTAACTACATAATCTCTATGACTTCTACCCACCTTTGGTCACACTACTCCTCAAATTAAAATCTTATAATCTTCTAACTAGTTGCTAACAATCCTACCAACAGATATCTAAGGCATATGGCATCTCTATAATCCTCTCCTATCTATCAAGCAACCCAAAAATTAACAAGCAACAAATTTATACACAAGTAGCTAAGAAATATTGATAAATTCTAATAAGCATGACCATTCGTTGCTCTAAAATAGAAAGGACGGAAAGATAAGAAAGAACAATCGAGAGCAAATATGACATTTCAAGAGCGATAGAGAGTATCTAATGTTACAGATAGAAAGAGAGTTTATGAACCAATGACTTATTTGCTAGATTGGGCTACTCTAGTCCAGTTACTTACTAAATCGAAGAACCCTTCGTTTTCTTAGAGGGGCTTGCAATTCGTGCAATACAGAAGTTCTGTTCTCGAAATTAATCTAAACAAGGTTCTAAAATAGAACAAAATTTGAGAAATCAAGATTATGATCTTTTCTGTGATTATTTAAGCACACGAGCAAGGGATATAAATGCAACACAAGATCGTATCGCGACTTCCAGGTAGATGGAATAAGGGTTACGAATGACTTCATATTCTAAGAGGTGGAGACTACATAATAGGTATAGGAACCTATTTCAAATAGTTCGATTTTATAGTTTAAATATGGTGGTATGCATGGATGGGTTTTACTGGATCTTAATGGTTCCTTGATTGGACATCAATCGTTTGTTGGATGAACCTTGGATTTCAATCTATAATGACTGGACAAGATCCTAATGGTAAAACTATTTCTACTAGGTTAGAGTAACCTAGAATAGGTTTTCACCTAAGTGGTTGAGCTAGTTGCCAGTCAGGTTGGTTAGCTAGGTCCCTAAAGCCCAAAATGTGCCATCAGTGACTTTTGTGTTTATGTAGCACATGAGGCCTCAATTGGGTGGCACATTAGTAGCATGTGCGTTGTGGGCTTTGTGTAGATCACAACCCTATATTGGGTCGGAATATTTGAGTCGAGGTTGAGGCTTTACTGGAAGTCGAAAAGTATACCGGTATTATGGTAAGGGTTATAGCTAGTCCTTTTGTCCTGAAAGTCGTACCACAAAAATAGAGTACAAGGGGACGTGTTTGAGTAGGACATGGTATACTTAGATGAAGGTGGGCTCGTCTAGATCTTGCATATGAAATTTGTTGGAAGGTAATAGCTAGTATTACGCTCCGAATATTAATGACACGGCCGGGGACACAAAATGATCTAAATGGAAAGTGGGAGTCCATGGGTCACTAATTATCATCCTAATGGAAATTATTTTAATCAATCGATAATCCTCGTATATCCCAAAATTTTAGAAGGCTTACAGTCTACTCACCCTAGAGGCTAGGACATGGTTTTAAGAATAATTAGATTAGAAGGATTCCAAAGTTCGGATATAGTACCTCGACTCTTGTTAATAAAGAATAAGGCACGGCAAAACAGGAGACGGTAGATATAAGTCAAGGATCATTCCTCAATAAATGGAAAATTAGGGTGTACATTGACACGTGGTTAATAAAATAGAAGGATAAACACGTCCCTAGTATATAAGAGTTATCGACGAGGTAACCAACTCTAAGGCACATCATATAAAAAGATTTTTAACAACTGAGTCGTGAATTTCTATTTGTGTCAAGCCTGCCAGACTATTATCATAAGGGTTCTAGTGGTTTGGGCTGTAGTGATCATGTATTGCTGTTGATAACTGGTAGATCATAATATGACAGGGTATTTAAGCTATGGTATTGGCTAAGCTAGTGACTGTAGTGTTTCAATATTAGTTAGGTCTTAATAATAAAATTTACATAACTAGGGTAATTGTGTTGGAAACCAATCTTGGGATAGGTGTCTACCATAGTCATGGTAAATGATTGTCCTTACCTTTGCCTATTCATCTCTTGTCTAAACTGTGGGCTTTGGTCGAGAAAAGGTTGGGTTAATGATTAAGGGTTGCTAGTTAAAGCAAGCTTCAAACAAATAATTAGGAACTCACAACAATTGGTTTCTTGAGAATAGATAGTCTCCTAGGTTGGCATTTTGACTAAGGGTAAAACCCTAATCATTCTCAAATTCAGATAGCTAGAAGGTCCCAATAGTAGTTTGAGGGTCAAGAGGAGAACGAGTAACTCAAGGCAAGGTTCTAGTCACATGGCTGGCCGATGGTAGCTACACTTGTGTATACAACTATCATAGCCCTGGGGATACTCTGTATCTATCTACCAATTACGAGCTTTCGTCTTTCCAAATCAGTGAAAGACAAAAACAATAAAGAGTTCAAGAATGATGTCACTGAATACAATTACGTGATTCAAAGGCAAATATATAATTCAAGAGGAATTGTCAATGCAGTCGCGGATGAGATCCTGGAGACATTTACATCTCAATACACGTAGGTTAATCAGAGAGAGAGCGAACCGAGTGCACTAAGGTTGATCAGACCGTAATACATCGATTCTGATTAGACAATATGTTAGTAGGCGTCCCCAATAAACATATGTATTGAATCAAGCTCGATAAAAGAATAAGCATACAAAACTAGGCTGTAATAGCAGTATTGGTCAAGATAGTCAAAATACAAGTATGCGAGATTTTTGAAAGGATGCACAAGTAGTTCGAGTTTTGTGAGAATCAAAACCTTACCTGGTGTTATAGCTTATACAGTCATCCTACTATCTTCTTATCCATAAGGCCTTGGTCGACTAATGGGTTATGGACCTCTAAATTCTATATTCTAGGTAAACCTATTAGTGTCAGTCAATTACCTCGTTAATAGATCACAAGGACCACAGAATGCTAGGTTGGGAGACATGCTACCCAACTTACAGAACTTTCACTAGTATTGGCTTTGGGTCTTATGGGACATACAGGGCATTTTTCTATTCTCTATAGTATCCTAAACTTGTAATTATGTCTGAAGTCATTTTACTGATAATTATGCCTCGCCCGTATACTCTAGCTGTGGTAAACCCTTGGTTCCATGATTCAAATGTGATACGCTATCAGATACTCTACCTTATATTGACACAAGGTCTAAAGAGGTCAACGAAGACATAGTTTTAGCAATATTCCATAAACAATGATTCCTTGAAATAATTTCAACTCTATGGGACGTGCCTCGCTAGTGCGTTGTTAGCTGCAGTGAACCCACACTCTCCATTCTCAAGTAGTTGGCGACAGTGCGCTACTGTCTAGCCATCGTAGTCGTTAAAATTACTCCAACGATATTCCTGAGAACTTCAAGGAGCTGCTAGAGATTCAAACTAGTTGACTATGATAGAAAGCATAAACATCTGCCTATAAGTCTCAATCCTTGAAGTAAAAGATTGATCGGGAAGAAAATAACTGAAGGCAAGGGAAGTAAGAACATCCTAATCTTTATTTCATATGTATTTCAATTGGCTGAGGGAAAACTTTGAATCAAATCTACCTTGAGATTCGTATATGAATAACAAAATCAGGAATTATAAACTAATTCCTTACAGCAAATAGGATTTTAAATAGGCAATTCTAACTTATGATATAAGGTTTATATCTAACAGGGCAAAAGAAAATTGAATAGTTTATCAGGATTAGAGCCTTAACTCTAGGAAAGCCTAACTTACCAAGTGATTAGTATATCCATATTGGATCATATCGTCATATCAAAAGTAATAGTGTATCTATAGAGATCTGGCAAGCTATCTAAATTTAATGAACCCTTATCTAAATTGTATGGCCTATCTGACAACCTTAACTACCCAACGGTCAATTTGCACAAGGGACTCCTAGTCCTAGTCTTTCTTTTAAATCAATTTAACTCTAAGTTGTGAATGAGCATTTTCTAGTCGCAGGCTAGCAATGGTACGACTAACTTAAGTACCATCACAAGTTCATATATTTTACAAAAACTGACCTACATGGGCCACCACAAAAACTTGTCATGACCCACACCCACTTTTCGGATACGAGACGTGTCCAAGCCAGCCTACGCCGTAGAGCCGACGGTAGAATGCTGTCACGGCCAAGATGCTCAAAATCACAAAATGTAACATATATTGCTCATTCACATTACTAAATCAATTTTACAAATACAAGGTTTCACAACTTCACATTTGCTAGAAAATATAATGTCTCACAAAATAGAAAAGACAACTAATTCAACTATCTAGGTTGACCTCAGCATACCCATGCCTTCCCAGTGCTAAGAGTGATCGCGGCTAAACCTGAAAAATGTTGGTTTCCAGTTAGGAATGGAACAAGCACACAAACCGACGACAAATCAAAAACACAATAGAATTCACAAGACATGAAAATAATATATGTGAAATAAAAACTAGAAAGTAACTGATGTCATGGCAAGCGGTGAAGAGAACAAGAAAAACAAATAAAAGACCACTATCTATGTGTTTTGAAATATCAGTTTCGACATGTGAACGGCTAGGGGGTTAAATCTGGCACCCTGCACGTGTCGTATGCAGCTGCTATTATTCAAGAATAGACATCATGGGGATGGATAAGGGGTAGTTCACACGTCTACTAAGATATTTCCCCTCCCGACTAGTACTCATGGACTCAAACAAATCACAAAACACGAAAACTTGATAATTACGAAATATAGTAAATAGAGATCCATGATAATAATTTTTGTGTGACAAGCGTGTCAACAAGCAGTAGAATATATGTATAAACATAAAATGTATAGACTACTATGAATCAAAAAGCAATCAGAAAGTATACTTGTCTGAGATCCTTAGCTGGTGAAACCGATAATACCATACCACTCAGTGAGCCACACAATCAACAAATGCAAAAAAGTCTCCGAATGTAGCTGCCCTTCCCAGAAAATTTGGAATATTTTATTATTATTTGTTTTATTGGAATGGTGATTTTTAGATTTTATAAATAATTATTTACTTAATTATTACGGTAGATGATTTTAGCCATGATGGAGTTTTGGAGTACACGGTGACTAGAGATCGTGGCACGGATAGTGCAATGGCGTGCTTTGACTAGAGTATTAGCCCTGGTAGGGAGGGCCGAGCCATAGCGATGTCCTAATTAGGAAAACCAGGCCAAGTTGTGACTTTACCCTTACCGAAGATTTATTTATTTATTATTATATTATTGAGTTTAGGAAAACCGGTTATACAATTTTAGCCCGGACTGGACCCGAACTTAGCCCAAGCCCGTGTAGTCATGCGGCACGTCCAATAACATTCGTGTTGATGGAATTTGGAATGAGGGTGTTGTATTTCGTTTTAATGATTTAATGAATATTTTCTAAGTATTCGTAATTAAAAATTATAAATATTATTATTAATGATATTCAGTGACTTTTGTATAAAATAGGTCCTCGTATAGTTTGGGGTTTTGAACTGTAGATAATGGTTTATATAGACCACTATTGATTTATGGAATTTTATTATTACTATTATTGTTATTGTTATTATCATTATTATTGAGGATATTCGTATATAATATTATTTTTAGTGGTTATATTATTTTTAAAAATAAATGATATATATATATATATATATATATATATATATATATATATATATATATATATATATATATATATATATATTCATATTTATAGGCCATATTCTAAGAATAAATAATATTGAGATTTGTATTTCTATTAAAAAATATTTATTTAGATTTAATGGAGGTTTACTATATAAGCATTTATATGAGTACATATATATATTGATATATATATGAATAGTTATATATATATAAGTGAATAGCTATATTAATAAAAGAAAAAACAAACACTAATAACCACCCCCCCCCTCCAAATCAGCTCGGCCAAAGGGCCCAACCCACGCATATGTTACAGCAGCCAAACCCGAGAACACCCGACCTATATATATATATACATATATATCGTGAACGAGAGAGAGAGCGAGGAATTTCTAAACCCTAACCCGTGAATCCCCTCTGGGCAGCTGCGTGCGGCCGTCAGGAGCGCCGAGGGCAGCCGCCGTTGGCCGAAGGCCGGCCACGCGTGCGCATCAGGCGCAGGGCAACAATATGTGCGCGAGCAAAGATACCTCTTTCACCATCGTGTTTCTTTCCGTACACTCAACAGAATTTAATTCTGTAAAATCCTCTAGAATGCCCATATGACCATCTAGGATCCCTGTCAATTAGTTCTTATGGAACTTATTCAGATTCGTCGAGAAATCGACGCGAACATCAAGGAAAATCTGTTCTAAAACAAAGTAGATAGCAGTATCTCGACCCAACTTGGCAGGCATTTTTTGAACCCAACATTAGGGGATTTCAAAAACTATTTGAAGGCAGTCCTAGGCAACCTATAGGGCTCTGCAACCCAACTTACGGAGTTTGATTTTGTCGACCGTACGTCGAGAAATCGGATTTCAAAGATTGGCGAAAACTTGTTTTCGAAATATTAAAATTTACGAAATTCCTCTGATATGACGTGCGTTCCGCCAATCCGGGTGACATGGTCACGAACCGAAAGCATCAAAAGGTGCGTAACGGCTTCTGGAAGTGTGGGCTTTGACAGAATTCAAATTGGTCGTGTGTGTGCGACGAATTTGATGCGTATCCTTCGAAATTCACCGTATCGGCCTCTGTGCAAATTTCTCAATTACTTTGTGCACGTTCATCAGATTGAGACAAAACTTGTGCCAACAGGACCGTATCATTTTTCTGGTCCTGTATGCCAAGTTTGGTCCGATTCTGAGACAGTTGATCGGATCGCCGTTTTGCGGGACCCACGGTCCGATTCAACGGACGATTTTGTGCACGGTCCGCCGGAATCCAACTTTGGACATATGTTTGGGTTCGTATCGTCAAAACAAATCCGTAGATATGTAGTTTGATGACTTTAGAGACTATCGACTCTGGCACGCTTTTCGGTGCAAAGCGGGTCCAACGGCGGACACCGTTTTGACCTAAAATTACCGTTTTGCCCCTGTATCCCGAATTGGACTTAAGGACAGGCAATCCTAGCTATTTTGACTATTCTTAGAACATTGATAATGTTCATTTCAGCATCCGGAGACTGTTGTACGAGTTTGGACTATTGTGGTACACTGAGTGGTTTGTATTGTCGGTTTCACCAACAAAGGACCACAGGCGAGTACAGTTTATTGTTTGTTTTCAGTATTGATTCTTACTGTACATCATTGTTAGCCGGTAGAGATGTGATTTCAGTCTTTTACATTATGTTTTGTGTCGTCGGGGGAGGTGAGGTACCGAAGATATGTGATCTGACCTTAGACAGTGTAGACAGTGATTTCTATTGCATTATACGGTGTAGATGGTGATTTATTATTGCAAAGTAGACAGTGTAGATAGTGATTTATTATTACAAAGTAGACAGTGTAAACAATAATTTATTATTGCAAAGTAGACAGTGTAACTTTATACAGTGTAGACAGTGTAACTTTAGACAGGGTAGACAGTGTTGTGTAATTGTCCCGAGACCGATCACATATCAAAGATATTTTAGTCTGTCAGTCGGTGAGTATTTCTGTTTTTCATGTACTGCTTTTGGTATCTAGTTTATTCTGTTTTTCTTCATTTATTTTATGAATCATATGCCTAAAGGCTAACCTCTGTTATATAGTCAATTTCATATATTGAAACTGCATTCAGTAAATTGTACACATTCCATTCCTGACTGGAAACCAATATTTTTCATATTAGCCGTGGATTCACTTAGCATGGGGAGTTACGGGTGCACTTGTAGACGAAAAGCCTAAAGACTAGCTAGATAGATGAGTCGTAGTCCTTCCAATATTTGTACGAGTTTATATTTTTTGCAAATATAAAACTTGCGAATATTATAAGTTAAATTAGTTTTTGTGAATGAGCAATGTGTGATTTATTTTGATCATCATGGCCGTGGCAGCATTCTACCGCCGACTCTGTGGCGTAGGCTGGCTTTGACACGTCTCGTATCCGAAAAAAAGGGTGCAGGTCGTGACAAGTTTTTGGGGTGGCCCATGCAGGTCTGTTTTTGCAAATCATGCGAAATCGTAATAGTACTTAAGTTAGTCGTACTATTGCAAGCCTGCGACTAAAAAATGCTCATTCACGAGTTAGGATTAATTTAATTTAAGAGAATGACTAAGACAAGGAGTCCCCTGTACAAATTTACCGATGGGTAGTCTAGGCCATGCAATTTATGATGAGGGTTATTAATTTTGATAGCTTGTCAGATCCCCATAGGTACAGTATTATCTCTTGATATGACAACACGATCCAATGTGGATAGATTATTCACTTGGTGAGATAGGGCTTCATAGAAATAATGATCTAACCCTGATAAATTGTTCAATTCCTTCTCTTTGCCTCTTTAGATAATATCCCCATATCTTGAACCGAATTGCCTATTTAGTTCCTAGTTGCCCTAAGAATTATTATTTTTATATGATTTATGATACGAACCTCGAGTTAGTTTTGATTCAAAGTTTTCCTCCATAGTTTGAATACACATGGAATAGTTAGAATGTTGGTATTTTTGTCTTTAGTTATTTTCCTTCATGTTTACCTCTTATCTTAAGGATTGTGACTAATAGTACTTACGCTTTATTTCATAGTCAACTTGTTCGAATCTCTGGAAGCTCATGAATTTTTACAGATATAGTTAAAGAAATGTTAGCTAACTTATATGGCAGGACAGCAGCGCACTGTCGCCATTTATTTAAATTATGGAGACTAGATTCATTTCAGCCAGCAGCACACTAGCGAGATACGACCCCTAGAGTTGAAATTAGATTAGAGAAATATTGGTTATAGAATATTGCTAAAACTATAGCTAGTGGTCCTCTGTGATCGTAGTTACCCTGGAGTCGAGATAATGTAGAGCATCTGATAGCATATCACACTTGAATCATGGAACCAAGAGTTTTCCACCGCCCGGGTATATGGACGAGGCATAATTCTCGGTGAAATGACTTCAGACATGATTACCAGTTAGGATACAATAGAGGATAGGAAAATGCCATGTATGTCCCCTAAGATCCAAAACCAATACTAGTGGAAGTTCTGTAGGTCGGGTAGCATGTCTCCCAACCTAGCATTCCATGGTCCTTGTGATCTATTGACGAGGTAATTGATTGACGCTAATAGATTCACCTGGAATATAGAATTTAGAGGTCCATAACCCATTAGTCGACCAAGGACTTATGGATAAGAAGATAGGAGGATGACCGTATAAGCAAGAACACTGGATAAGGTTTGATTCTCACAAAACTCGAACAACCTGTACCCCCTTTCAACAATCTTGTATAATTGTATTTTGACTATCTTGACCAACGCTGCTATTACAGCCTAGTTTTGCAAGCTTACTCTTTTATCGAGCTTGATTCAAGACATATGTTTATTGGGGACGCCCACTAACATATTGTCTAATCAGAATCGATGTATTACGGTCTGATCAACTGTAGTGCACCCGGTTCACTCTCCCTCTGATTAACCTACGTGGATTGAGATGTAGATGTCTCTAGGATCTTATCCGCGACTGTATTGACAATTCCTCTTGAATTATACATTCGCCTTTGAATCACGTAATTGTATTCAGTGACATCTTTCTTGAAGTCTTTATTGTTTTTGTCTTTCACTAATTTGGAAAGACGAAAGCTCGTAATGGGTAGATAGATACAGAGTAACCCCCATGGCTATAATAAACACCCATTCCGAGATTAGGGATCCAACCAGCATTATTCTAGTTATACAATTTATTTTTGAGACGTAATCTAGCATTAGAATATCACCCTCACTAGCTTAGCCAATACCATAGCTTAAATACCCTGTCATATTATGACCTACCAGTTGTCAACAGTAATGCATGATCACTACACCTCTTGTATACTATTGACGAGTAGATCATACTATTTTATCGACCATGTGTCATTGTATACACTCGTTTCCATTTATTAAGGAACGATCCTTGGCTTGACTTATAACTACCGTATCCCGTTACGACGTGCCTTTTTCTTTAGTAACAAGAGTCGAGGTACAATATCCTGACTTTGAAATTCTTCTAACCTCATTATTCTTAAAACCATGACCTAGCTTCTAAGGTGAGTAGACTGTAAGCCTTCTGAAAATTTGGAATATACGAAGATTACCGATTGATTAGAATAATTTCTGTTAGGATGATAATTAGTGCCCCATGGACTCCCACTTTCCATTTAGATCATTTTGTGTCCCCGGCAGTGCCATTAATATTCGGAGCACGAGACCAGCTGTTACCTTCCAATAAATTTCACATACAAAATCTAGATGAATCTACCTTCATCTAGATATATCATGTCCCACTCAAACACGTCTCCTTGTACTCTATTTTTATGGTACGACTTTCAGGACAAAAAGGACTAGCTATAATCCTTACCCTAATCCTCGTATACTTCCCGACTACAACTAGAGACTCAACTTCGACTCGAATCTTTCGACCCAATATATGGTTGTGATCGACTCGAAGCCCACTATGCACATGCCACTAGTATGCCACGCAATTGTGTCTTCTTGTGCTACTTAAACACAAAAGTCATGAAAGATGCACCTTCAAGGCTTGCAGAACCTATTTAACCAATCCGACTGCCCAACTAGCTCAACCACTTGGAGGAAAACCTATTCTAGGTTACCCTATCCTAGTAGAAATAGTTTTATCATAGGGACCTTGTCCAGTCAATATAAATTGGAATCCAGGGTTCATCCAACCAACGATTGATGTCCAATCAGAAAACCCATTAAGACCCAGTAAGAACCTATCCATGCATACCACTATTTTCGACTATAAAGCCGAACCATTTGAGATAGGTCCCTATAACTATTATATAGTCTCCCTCTTTTGAATGAGAGGTCATTCGTAACCCTTATCCCATCTACCGGGAAGTCGTGATACAATCTTGTATTGCATTTTATCCCTTGTTCGTGTGTTTAAATAACTACGAAAAAGATCACAACCTTGATTTCTCAAATTCCATACTATTATAGAACCTGTTCAAAATTTTGAGAACAGAACTTCTGTATTGCACGGATTGCAAGCCCCTCTAAGAAACGAAGGGTTCTTGATTTAGCAAGTGACTGGACTAGAGTAGCCCAATCTAGCAAATAAGTAAATGGTTTATAAACCTTCTTTCTGTCTGCATCATTGGATACTCTCTACCGCTCGGGGAACTTCATATTGCCCCCGATTATTTTTCCTTATCATCCTGTCCTTCCTATTGTAGAGCGACGAATGGTCAAGCTTATTAGAATTTACCAATATTTTTCTAGCTACTTGTGTAAATTTGCTGCTTGATAAATTTTGGATTGCTTGATAGATAGGAGAGGATTATAGTGGCCATTAGCAGTAGATATCTATTGGTAGCAATTTTAGCAATTAGTTGATAGATTATAAAGTTTTAGCGACAGAAGATTTGAGGGAGTAGTATGACCAAAGGTGGGTAGAAGCTCTCAAGGATTCGTAGTACGAAATGACCATGAGAATAGATGATAGTTAATAGAAACCGTCTTCTATCATAGCTGATGGACTCTTCCCTTAAATTTTAAGGACGAAATTATTTTTAAGATGGGTAGATTTGTAGCTGCCCTTCTCAGAAAATTTGGAATATTTTATTATTATTTATTTTATTGGAATGGTGATTTTTAGATTTTATAAATAATTATTTAATTAATTATTACGGTAGATGATTTTAGCCATGATAGAGTTTTGGAGTATACGGTGTCTAGAGATTGTGACACGGATAGTGCGATGGCGTGCTTTGACTAGAGTATTAGCCCTGGTAGGGAGGGCCGAGCCATAGCGATGTCCTAATTATGAAAACTAGGCCAAGTTGTGACTTAAACCTTACCGAAGATTTATTTATTTATTATTATATTATTGAGTTTAGGAAAACCGGTTATACCATTTTAGCCCGGACTGGACCCGAACTGAGCCCAAGCCCGTGTAGTCATCCGGCACGTCCAATGACATTCGTGTTGATGGAATTTAGAATGAGGGTTTTGTATTTCGTTTTAATGATTTAATGAATATTTTCTAAGTATTTGTAATTAAAAATTTATAAATATTATTATTAGTGATATTCAGTGACTTTTGTATAAAATAGGTCCTCGTATATTTTGGGGTTTTAGACTGTACATAATGGTTTATATACACCATTATTGATTTATGGAATTTATTATTATTATTATTATTATTATTATTATTATTATTATTATTATTATTATTGTTGTTGTTATTATTATCATTATTATTGTAGATATTCGTATATATTATTATTCTCTCGTTCACGATATACATATATATATATATATATATATATATATATATATATATATATATATATATATATATATATATATATATATATATATATATATGTGTGTGTGTGTGTGTGTGTGTGTGTGAATAGCTATATTAATAAAAGAAAAAAAACGAACACTAATAACAACCCCCCTCCCCCAAATCAGCTCGGCGAAAGGGCCCAACCCGCGCATATGTTAGAGCAGCCAAACCCGAGAACACCCGACCTATATATATACATATATATATATATATACATATATATATATATATATATATATATATATATATAATATATATATAATATATATATATATATATATATATATAATATATATAAAAAAAAAAAAAAAAAAAAAAAAAAAAAAAAAAAAAAAAAATATAATATATATATACATATATATATATATGTATATCGTGAACGAGAGAAAGAGCGAGGAATCTCTAAACCCTAACCCGCGAATCCCCTCTGGGCAGCTGCATGCGGCCATCAGGAGCGCCGAGGGCAGCCGCCGCTGGCCGGAGACCGGCCACGCGTGCGCATCAGCCGCAGGGCTGCAGTATGTGCGCGAGCAAAGGTACCTCTTTCACCATCGTGTTTCTTTTCGTACACTCAACGGAATTCAATTTTGTAAAATCCTATAGAATGCCCATATGACCATATAGGATCCCTCTCAATTAGTTCTTATGGAACTTATTCAGATTCGTCGAGAAATCGACGCGAACATCAAGGAAAATCTGTTCTAAAACAGAGTAGATAGTAGTATCTCGACCCAACTTGGCAAGCATTTTCTGAATCGAACATTAGGGGATTTCAAAAACTATTTGAATGCAGTCCTAGACAACCTATAGGGCTCTACAACCCAACTTACGGAGTTTGATTTCGTCGACCGTACGTCGAGAAATTAGATTTCAAAGATTGGCGAAAACCTGTTCTCGAAATATTAAAATTTACGAAATTCCTCCGATACGACGTGCGTTTCGCCAATTCGGGCGACGTGGTCACGAACCAAAATCATGAAAGGTACGTAACGGCTTTGTGGACGTGTGGGCTTTGATGGAATTCAAATTGGTCGCGTATGTGCGACGAATTTGATGCTTATCCGTCGAAATTTACCGTATCGACCTCTGTGCAAATTTCTCAATTACTTTGTGCATGTTCATCAGATCGAGACAAAACTTATGCCAATAGGACCGCATCATTTTTCTAGTCCTGTATGCCAAGTTTGGTCCGATTCTGAGACAGTTGATCGGATCGTCGTTTTGCGGGCCTCACGGTCCGATTCAACGGGCAATTTTGTGCACGGCCCGCCGGAATCCAACTCTGGACATACGGTTGGGTTCGTATCGTCAAAACGAATCCGTAGACATGTAGTTTGACAACTTTAGAGACCATTGACTCTGGTACGCTTTTCGGTGTAAAGTGGGTCCAACGGCGGACACCGTTTTAACCTAAAATTATCGTTTTTCCTCTGTGTCCAGAATTGGACTTAAGGACATGTAATTTTAGCTATTTTAACTATTCTGAGAACATTGGTAATGTTTATTTCAGCATCCAGAGACTGTTGTACGAGTTTGGATTGTCGGTTTCACCAGCAAAGGTCCACAGGCGAGTACAGTTTATTGTTTGTTTTCAGTATTGATTCTTACGATACATCATTGTTAGCTGTTAGAGATGTGATTTCATTCTTTTACATTATGTTTTGTGTCATCGGGGGAGGTGAGGTACCGAAGATATGTGATCTGACCTTAGACAGTGTAGACAGTGATTTCTATTGTATTATACAGTATAGACAGTAATTTATTATTGCAAAGTAGACAGTCTAGACAGTGATTTATTATTGCAAAGTAGACAGTGTAAATAGTGATTTATTATTGCAAAGTAGACAGTGTAACTTTATACAGTGTCGTGTAATTGTTCCGATACCGATCACATATCAAAGATATTTTAGTCTGTCAGTCGGTGAGTATTTCTGTTTTTCATGTACTGCTTTCGGTATCTAGTTTATTCTGTTTTTCTTCATTCGTTTTATGAATCATATGTCTAAAGGCTAACCTCTGTTGTATAGTCATCTTTATATATTGAAATTGTATTTAGTAAATTGTACTCGTTCCACTCCTGACTGGAAACTAATATTTTCCAGGTTAGCCGTGGATTCACTTAGCATAGGGAGTTACGGGTGTACTTGCAGACGAAAAGCCTAGTGACGTCTAGCTAGATAGATGAGTTGTAGTCCTTCCAATATTTGTACGAGTTTATATTTTCTGCAAATGTAAAACTTGCGAATATTGTAAGTTAAATTAGTTTTGGTGAATGAGCATTGTGTTATTTATTTTGATCATCATGGCCGTGACAGCGTTCTACCGCCGACTCTGCGGCGTAGGCTGGCTTGGACACGTCTCGTATCCAAAAAAAAGGTACGGGTCTTGACATCGGATGGTGAAATAAACATTACCAACATTTTTAGAATAGTCAAATTAGCTAGGATTGCCTGTCCTTAAGTCCAATTCTGGACACAGGGGCAAAACGGTAATTTCGGGTCAAAACGGCGTCCGCCGTTGGTCCCGCTTTACACCGAAAAATGTGCCAGAGTTATGGTCTCTAAATTCGTCAAACTATATGTCTATAGGTCCAATTTTTTGATACGAACCCAACCGTATGTCCAAAGTTGGATTCTGGTGGGCCGTGCACAAAATCGTCCGTCGAGTCGGATCGTGGCGCCCACAAAACGGCGATCCGATCAACTGCCTAAAAAATGGACTAAACTTGGTATACAGGACCAGGAAAATGATATGGTCCTATTGGCGTAAGTTTCGTCTCGATCTGACGAACGTGCACAAAGTAATTGAGAAATTTGTAAAGAGGTCGATACGGTGAATTTCGACGGATACGCATCAAATTCGTCGCGCACACGCAACCAATTTGAATTCCGTCAAAGCCCACACGTCCACGAAGCCGATACGCACCTTTTGATGCTTTTGGTTTGCGACCACGTTGCCCGAATTGGCGGGACGTACGTCGTATCGAAGGAGTTTTATAGATTTTAAATATTTTAAAACAATTTTTTGGTCAATTTGGGTTGCCGATTTCTCGGTGCTCGGTCGATGAAATTGATTTCCGTAAACTGGGTTTCAGTGTCCTATAGGTTGCCTACAAGGCTGTTAATTAGATTTTAATAATACCTAATATCCTGACTGTAAAATGGCTTCCAAGTTGGGTCTGGTGTCCGTAACAAATTCTGTTTATGAACAGAGTTTTCATCGACTTCGAGTCGATTTTCTGAGGATTCTAGCGCATGACGATTAAATGTATTTGAAGGACCATCAAGGGGGTTATGTTATCTACTTACCTGAGAAAGCAGTTTGTGAAACGAGGGAACAAGGTGGAAGAAAACAACACGCGAAGTCAGGTTGATCACTGCACTTGCTGTAGTTGTTGTCGCTGTTGTGGCGCCGCTCCGGCGCTGTCGCCCATGGTGGCTGGGGTCGTAGGGTTTGGGTTTTGTGTTAGGGTTTAGGTTCTCGAGTTTTTCGACTCTCCCTCTCTCGATATGTATATATGTAGTCTGTATGTAAACAGAGTCGGGAGGTTTCCGCTCGAGTCTGGGATCCTTGCTGTGGGCCTGGGCTGGGATGCTTGCTGCTTCTTTCTGTTTTCCTTTTCATTGGCATTTTTTTTTATTGGCATATATATATATATATATATATATCTACACATATATAAATACCTATGTACATATATACATATACATATATATATATATATATATATATATATATATATATATATATATATATATATTTTATATATATATATATATATATATATATATATATATATATATATAAATATATATATATATATTTTTTTTTTTTCTCTTTCCAGCTCAGATCGTAGCCGTTTTTCGTCGACGTAGTGGTATATATATATATATATATATATATATATATATATATATATATATATATATATATATATATATATATATATATATATATACACACACATATACATATATATTTATCTATACATACACACACACCTATATATATATATTTTTATATACATATGCATACACACATATATAATATATATTTATATATATACATACACATATATGATGATATATGCGTATACATTATAAATCATAATATAACAATTATATATTACAAATATAATCCTTAGTTACAATATTGGAATCTCAATTTATATAATAGGCTATATGTAAAATGAACTAAGATGATTATACATATATATATTTATATAAAACCTAAATTTTATATCAGGAATATAATCATATATATGCACATGTATATACCTATATTGCCTATATAAATCCCAAAATACATGTTTAAGAAAATATTCACTATAATTATCAAATAAACTATTATTGATATTTTTATATGGCAATTAATATATATACATATAAACATCTTCTAGACCACTACATAAATTATGAAGTACGCACATTCATACAACGCATCTATTGTCGTGAACGTCTTTGGTCGCTCTACCACATTACTTGGGCCCGGGTTTGGTTCGGGTCAAGTCCGGACCAGTTTGGTACAACCGGGTCACTTAAACGTCAAATAATATTAATAATGAATAATTAAGCTATTTATAATGGTCATGTCACAACTTGGCCTGGTTTTCCTAGTTAGGACATCATTATGGCTCGGTCTTCCCTACCAGGGCTAATACACTAGTCAAAGCACGCCACTGCACTATCCGTGCCATGATTTCTAGTCACCTTGTACTCAAATTCCTAACCATAACTAAAATCATCTACCGTAATAATTAATTATTTATTTATTTATAAAAATCTAAAAATCATCATTTTAAATAAAATAAATAATAATAATATTTCAAAATTTTCGGGAAGGGGAGCTACAGTAGTTTTGAGTTTAAGTAGCACATGGAAACTCCATTGAGGGGCATACTAGTGGCATGAGCGTAGTCGACTTCGAGTAGATCACAACTATATATTGGGTCAGAAGATTTGAGTCTCAGTTGGATCTCTAATTGAAGCCGAAAAGTATATCGGCATTACGGTAAGGGTTATAGTTAGCCTTTTTGACATGAATGTCGCATCATAAAAATAGTGTACAAGGGGACGCATTTGAGTGGGACATGATATGCCTATATGAAGATGGATTCATCAAGTTCTTGCATATGAAATTTGTTTGAAGGTAACAGCTGGTCTCGTGCTCCGAATATAAATGTTACGGTCGGGGACACCAAATGATCAAAATAGAAAGTAGGTGTTCATGTGGCACTAATTTATCATCCTAACAGAAACCAATTTATCCTAATCAATCGATAATCCTAATAAATCCTAAAATTTATAAGGGCTTACAATCTATTCACCCTAGAAACTAAGACACTGTTTTAGGATTAATGAGGTTAGAAAATTTCAAAGTCGTGATATTGTACCTCGACTCTTGATTACAAAAGAATACTACACAATGTAATAAAAAAAATTTCATACGGTAGATATGAATCAGGTTTTAAGATAGTTCTCCGATTTCGAATAGATGGGAAACGATTGTGTATATAGCTTTCGTGGCCATAGGTGGTATGCGAACTAAGAGGGACATTTTGGGTCTATCTTCCCTCAATACGAACATTTGTTTTTCCAACATAAGTAAATGAAGAACAACAATAAGGAGTTCAAGGGAGAGGGGATCGATTTGAATACGAGGTTCCAAGGGCGATTGAAAAATTCAAAAAGAGTTATCAAGGCAGGGGCGGATGAGATCCAAAAGACATCTGTATCGCAATCCACGTGGGATAATTATATGAAGAGCGAACCAAATGTACTAAGGTTGATCATACCATAATAAAGCGATTCTAGTTGGACAATATTTTAGTGGGCGTCGCCAATAACACATGCCCTAAACAAGCTCGATAAAGAATAAGCTTGTAAAAACTAGGCTATAATAACGATGTTAGTCAAGATAGCCCAAAATATAAGTACGTGAGATTTATGATTAAAGAAGGCACAAGTAGTTCAAGTTCCTTAAGAATCTGGCGTTCGTGCTTATATATTCATCCTACTATCTTCTTGTCTAAGGCCTTGGTCGACCAATGGGGTATGGACCCCTAAAACTCTATAGTCTAGGGAAACATATACTAGCATATATTCAGTGCCACCCAGTTATACTTCATTAGTAGGTCATAAGGGCAAAGGGAATGTTAGGTTGGGAGGCATACTACCCAACTTATAAGAGTTCAACTACTAGGGTATTTAAATAATCGAGAAATGTATACTTAGTACGAGTCATCTTCCTAACCTCTATCTAAGCACAAGAAAATAAGATTCAAGGTAGAAAAGAAATCAAACAAGATGCAATTCAAGGCAATCAAATGAGAGTTCGACAATGAAATCAAGGAGGAGGTCAAGTATGTGGATGAGATACCAAGATTCTAATCCTATATGCAGGTCCGTTCGGTACAATAACGTAACCGAAACGGCTAACTCGACCTGCATGGGCCACCACAAAAATATGTAACACCCAATCCCAAAATTTATAGGACTAGGTACGTAGATATGTCAGCCGTATAATAAATATATGCAAGCTGTAAGATGCAGTAAACCATGAAAACTAATCTCATCCACAAAACAAAAAAGAAAGATATTATAAATCAACTATGAATTTTTTATTATACAAGTCGTTAGACAGAGACAAATCCACTACCAACCAATTTAAATGAGAAGTGATACATATAACGGAAAGAATTTGTAAAACAAAGGACGATCCAAAAGCTATACTCCTCGATAGAAAAGGGAAGACCATGATCTAGGCTAGAGCACCTGCAAAAATTCATAAAAGCACACACTTGAAGAAGTCACCAGGTCCTCAGAGGGACGTAACAAGATACAGGAAGAACATGCCATATAAATTGAATATAAAATATGTCACAAGTCACAAGCATAAATAAATAATCTAAATCATAATACGGCCCAATTTCCATCATTGAAATAGTAGACTACCCCTACAACCAAAAAAGGACAAGGGTAACACACTATTCCATGATTTGACATTGTCCCATGCCACTATCCGAGCGGGGGTGACATGACATCAACTAAGGTCGCCTAACCAGTCTACTGTGTTCATGCAGTTAAGAACAACCCTTCGACGCATGGGCACTTCTGGCTATTAATGGGATCGACATAGTCCCCAATTGGGCACCAGGAGCCTACGTTGGTAACGTTCCGTGAACGTCAGAGGGCATCAATATAGGGATACGTCCATAACGCTCATTGAACATCAGAGGGCATCAATGAGCTGTGTCTTCGGTGGAGCTCACAAGTTTAAAAAGGGAAGTGCAAAGGTGGCCCATACATCAAGAAACTATTCTTCCTACCCAAATGCCTATCTTTGTTATCTCCATAATATATATGAACCTCTAATAATTGCCAAGTCTTCTATCATACATCTATTGGCAGTTAGTCCTAACGCATGTGTACGGGTGATCATCCAACATGCAAGTACCTTTATATGTTAGTCATATCTCACACAAATCTTATGGTACAACTATGTCAAAGTTTATGAAATACCTACTAACGAGGTTGTCCCTAAACTCTAGGTCCATATGCAAGTTTACAGGCAAGAATAAAAATATGACTAGCAATTGCAATATGTATAGTTGAAAGCTTGGTAAATAGAATCATGAACAGTAAACACAGGTGCAACTAGATGAACTGGAAATAATAGAAAGTAAATATGATGTAACTAATAAAAATGTAGATTAAATATAAGCAGTAAGTATAGCAAGGTATCTTGCTTGAGGTAGTGTGCAAAACGGCAGTATCCAGTAGCTCGAACCGACAGATAAATGAAGCAAAGAAAGTCAACTCCCGTAAACGTCCTCGAATGCTGAAACAGACATCACCAACATTTTTGGTATAATAGATATGTCTAAAAATACCTACCAGAGTCCAATTCTAGACACAAGGACAAAATCATAATTTTGGATCAAAATGATGTCCACCGTTGGATACGCTTTGCACCAAAAACCGTGCCAATACCGATGGACTCTAGAGTCATCAAACTATATGTTAATAGATCCAGTTTGATGATACGAATCCAACCGTATGTCCAAAGTAGAATTCTGGTGGGCCATACATAAATTCACCCGTTGGATCGGGTCGCGGGCCCGCCAAAACGGTGTTCTGGTCGACCTTATCAGAATCGGACCAAACTTGGCATCCGGGACCAGAAAAATGATATTAGCGCAAGTTTTTCTCGAGATGACGAACATGCACGAAGTTATGGGCTAGTTTGCAAAGGGGCCGATACGGGGTATCTTGATCGATACGTCTCCATTTTGTTGCGTACGCACAACAAAATTGAGTTTCGTCGAACCCTACACGTCCACGAACTCGATACGCGCCTTTCAATACTTTCGGTTCATGACCACGTCATCCAGTTTGTCGGAGCGTATTGGTGAAAATAATTAAAATTTACTATTTTTTGAAAAATGTTTTCGTGATTTTCGAATTCTGTTTTCATGACATACAGTATATGAAATAGAAAACTACAAAAGGGGTTTTATTCTCGTATAGGTTGTCTACAAAGTTATTAAAATCAATTCGTAGATTGATCTACAGTGGAGGATGATAAAGCACTTCTAATATAGGGTGCTGGACAGTTTAGGTTCTATTTTCAAACTCGAAACGAGTTATTTTTCCTGAACTTTTGATCTAAATCTTCGCTTAGTTTTCTATGAACTAATATTAAGAAATGATAGGATTTCAGAGAGGGTTAACTAAGGAACGGACCTGAAGTCCAAACTCTATTCGATCGAAAGATTGAAACGTTATGCACCTTCAAACGAGTCCCTGGAATCGGTTTTCTGCTGCCAATGCACAGCCGCGGTGGGGCTTTCAACGGCGTTCAGGCCGCTCTCCGACGAATATGCGACTGTGCAGGCAGTCGATGGAGTTCGCAGGGCACCAGGGGTTACTCCGGGATCGAAAGAATCTGACAAGAGGTGGGGGTTCGACCGTAGGAAGGAAGTTTTTGGTGTTCAATGTTTTGAAGCCTAATACTGGGTTTTAAACCAATATCTCAATCAATTAAGATAATATATGAATCAATTTACAAGTTTAAACCATAGAGAATCTATTTAGGATTTGAATGAAACTAATTTGGGAGGATTTGATAAGGGTTTGGTAGGGTTTTGGGCTGGTTTTATTGAAAGAATTTGTTTTCCTCTTTTTGAAGGGGTCTGTGCGGGTTCGCGTTAGTGTGGTAGAGGAACAGTGCCCATGCAATATTCCGGTTTTGTTTACTGTTTTTTTAAACATATACATGCGTATATAAATAAATTTATATATACTCTAATAAAATCTCAAATAAATTTATAAAAATTTCTAAAATTCCCAAAAATAAGTTCTAAAATCATTTAAAGAACAATTTGCACAATACGCCTGCTAACTACATAAATGTAAATATTATCTACTATTGTCACTAATAGCAAAAAATTATTAGTTTTAGATAAAAGCTTTCTAATAACTAATAAAATCTGTAAAAAAAATAAAAAAAATAAAATATCCAAAACATTTTCCAAAATAATACAAAAATTTTCTGAAATATTCATTACATAAACTTTTAAAAATTTATCTATATATGTATTTATTGTAGCATTTAACTTGCTACCAAAATTATTAACAAAATCTAAAATAAAAATCTAATAGTTTTAAAAAAATATATTGTGAAATATTTCAAGAAAAATTAATAAAAATATATCTAAAATTTAGGGAGTTTACATATATACTCTCTAGAAGGTTATGTATATGTATAATCTGCTCTGATAAAATTATAGGACCGTTGAGCAACTCTAGGGGGTGAATAGAGTGTATACGTGTACAGTAGAATTAAACAAATGTACTATAGCGGGTCAGAGTAACTGATATAACAATAAATAACTTGTAGTAAAGTAAGAGTTAAGAAGATCAAACTCAGTAACACAGCGATATATACTAGTTTTTCTCTCAGAGGACTAGTCCAGTCTCGAGTACTCCTCCCCGATGTTGATCCACTATGGCACAAGCTTTAACTGAGTGCTTGCAACTCTTACAACACCGTACTTGGGGCAACTGCACGACTGACTTCACAACACCGTGCTTGGCGATGAGTGTATGACCGACTCCAGAAGGTGATTTGAAAACTTGAAAGTTTTCTTAAATTTAGCCTCCGATACAACTCTTCAACACTGGCTTAGCTAAGAGTGGTATAGGCTAGATTTGAAAGTGAAGATCTTAAAAAACACTTAGAAATGAGTAGTGAAGAGAAGGAATGGATGAATGAGTGATTTAGAAATGTGAAAGTTCTTCGCTACTTATAGAGTTTTTGTAGACCGAATTCGGGCAGAGTTCGGGTAGAGTTTGGATGCAAAAATCTCGCATTCGAACGTTTGATGCAGATTTAGATACCCTGACTGAACTCTGGCCGAGTTCTGGCCGAATTCTATCAGAATTGTTTGGGCCAAATTGATAGGTTTTGGTCTAATTTGGAATATGGACTTTGGATATGTATTTGTGGATAGGTAGGCTACGATTTTTGTGGACTGAGATTAGCTTAGCCAGTACCGATCCTGATCAACCTTACATATTTTTTCTAGACTAAATAAAAATAAAATATAGAATAAATATGAAAAAATTGATCTTGATTCCATTACGTTTGGTTCTTTGATGACGACGAGACTTTTGTAGCTTGTAGCAGTAGTAGGTGCAGTCTTGAAACCTGTAAACCTATAGCAGTATGTATATTTTGCGTATCGGCCAAAGTTGACGTTGATTTTCAAAATCAGGTGTGATCATGACCAATGGGCCAACAATTAAATCCAAAAAAATAGTTTTTGAACCTAGAAAAATAGAAATTAAATTTAAAAAATTTCCTAATCTTTTTTGAATGTAATATAGGCTATTAAAGACATGTTGGTGAAGTTATGGGTCAGTCAATTGTTATGACTACTTACAAAAATTCATAGAAGGCTATTGGAAATTTATTTTCTTAGGAAATTAATTTCTATAAATTTTAAAAATCCCAAAAAATTCTAATTAAATCAAAATTGCTCTAAATTTATATTTTATGCTAGAATGGGCTCTCGGGCTAAAGTTATATTTTACTTGAGGGTCTCCAGGATATAGTGGTCCACTTAACATCTTTTTAATCCATAGAGGCTTTGTCTAATGATCAAAATACCATGTATCTCATTCTATATCATTTTTCATGCATTAATTAGTATTTCTTGGTAGCGTATGCTATAGGGAACAATATCAATGATCAATGACACACCTCGCGGTAGTCCATAATCCTTATCTATGATACCAAATAAAAAATTCAAAAAATCTCGATATACGAGCTACTCGCTTGAATACAATATTCCAAGAAATATAATATAGTAGGAAACACGCGCGTGACTGTATAAAAATATCGATACAATGAGATGAGCTTTACAAATTTAAACTCATAGGGTTTTGTAATTACCTCAAGTTCGATAGAGCACTTGCACCAAGTCACGACCAGCACCTGAAAGTTTGGGTACGAATACGTGGAACACGTCCAGCCTACGCCGCAGAGTCGATGGTAGTACGTTGTCTAATCCTCAAGTATATCCAAATCCAGCAATATAAAGTAAATCATACATGAGCTACAATTCATAACATGATAGAAACTGTATAACATGAAGAAGAGTAAGAAAGCAAAAATGAGTAAACTATAATCATGATCAGACAAATATATAAGCAGGAAAAAGGAATAATCATGGCATAGAATCAAGGCATGTGACATAATTAATATGAAATGCATAAGTTATATCTATACTAAGTGTATTTGAAATACCACATTCTATATGTGATCTGACTGAGGGATCTACATGGTCAGACTCAATTATACGTGTGGTATATGGTTAGCTATCAGGCACGAATACACTGATGTACATGGTTTTGATCACATATATACTAAGGTATTTTGCGTCTAACTAGTAATCATGGATTCAAGTCACAACACAAAATATGAAACATGATAAACACGGTAAACATGGAAAACATGGGATCACAGAAATCATGAAATAGAATCCATAAACAATAATCTCATGTAACAATCATGACAATAATCATGAAATGCACATCTAAATTATGAATAGAGAAACTATCAGAAAATAAAAGTGATCACTGTAAGTACTTGCCTTGGGTATCTGAAGTCGACGTACGCAACACAAACGTGTCGACACGGAAAGTATCAAGTCTAAAGGTCCATAATAATCACAAGATCGCATCATGCAAAACATAGTCATAAAGTTGATAACGTCGAATAATAGTCCAAGTTTGAATCTGATGTCCAAATAATCTCATAGCAGCCCATAATCCCGTTGATTGATTAAAGAGATTGAGCAAAGTAAAGAATTAGAAAATGCACGATTAGATCAAAATTTAAATGATAATTGAGGAACGCATAATTAAGCAACCAATTAGGAAAATAATTTATAATATTTGGAACTAGTTGTATTAGTCAAAATAATATTTAAAAAATAATATTTTGAAGATAACCTTTTACATTTCTAAATAGAAACTTTTTTATAAAATAATTTGGAAACATTATTTATAGGTAAAGTAATTTTTACAAATAGTATATTTAATGTATACTAAAGATGTTAATACTACTAAACTTATAATATAAATACATACATATGCATACCAATGTGTGTGTGTGTATATATATATATATATATTTATTTATGGCAGTCGACTCCCTTCGACTTTGAAACCCTAAACGTCCCCCGATCTCCTCCGACTCCGACATAGCCTTAGGCTAGGCCGACGCTCCTTTCTTATGGTTGATGATACTAGTTGGACGATAACCATCCCTCTGAGTTGACTTCTTGAGGCTAGGGTTCCATGACTACCAAGTCTTTCGTAGAGGTGGTGTGTGGCAAAGCTGCGACTGAACCAACCATCCCGCCGAGGACCATCTCATCTTTCAAAGGAGTGCCTTCTATTTCTTTTTCCGCAGAAGAAGAGCATTCGTTGTTGAGTCCGCTGAGATACGCTTTGGTTGGAAAGTTCTCGTATGCGCGGCCCCCAATCGATTTAATTCGCAAGGCATTCTCAGGGTTCGAGTTTGAAGGCTCCATTAAGGCAGGTGTTATTGATGCTAAAAACATCCTTATTCGTCCATCCAATGAAGCAAATTTCCTTCGTATGCTATCTAAAGATACAAGGTACATTGCTAGGGCTCCCATGAGAATTTTCAAATGACCCATACTTCTCTCCTTCATATGAATCTCCCTTGTTAATTTGCCTGATCTACCTCATCACTTATATGCTAAAGATGCATTGTTCACGAACTCATCAGCTATCGGCACTCCTCTAATAATCGACAAGGCCACGTCCGACTTATCTCGCCCTAGTATGGCTCGTGTGTTTGTTAAAATTGATGCCTCCAAACCTTTACCGCATAGAATTAGAATTAACCTACCTAGAGGTCGCAGCTTTTGGCAGCACATTGCTTTTGAATCTACTCCAATGTTCTTCTCATTGCCGCCACCAAGGACATATCCCTGAGCCTTGCAAATTTAAGCACAAACAAAAAGGAAAGGAACCAGCTATAGCAGAATAGGTGGCAGACATGAATGCCATCCATCCCTCGCCCAATATCGACATAACTCACATACTTCAACGTGAGGACATGGGCCAATTAAATGCTCCCCAGATTACTATAGAGGTTGATAATTCTCCAGGCGAATATCCGGTGGGTAATGACCTACCGAATGAAGAAGTTCAACAAGTTGATTCTTCAGGAGATGATCTGATGGGTAATATCCTACATACTACAGACGTACAACAAGTCGTATCTTCGGGTGATGACCACATACAACAAGTGGTGCAGGATTGGTAGCTGCAGGAGACCTCGGATGGGACAGATAAGAATGCTTATGACAATGACAAAGCTGTAGCTACCTATAATGAGGAAGACTCAGAAGAAGCTCTAAACAGTGTTGAAGAAGAAGAAATTGTTACGAAAAGTGCTAATTGCACAGATGTGGCGGAAGAGGAAGAAGCAGGAGCTCTAGGAGCCGCAGAGTTCCCTGACACTACTGCTAAAAAGATCAAAAAGAAAAATTACCAGAGCGAACAACTCATGCCACAAGATCCGCAGGACAACATAGAAAAGCTTGTACCGCCTCAACCCCTAATGTTTAACATTTTAATTTAGAATGTTAGGGGGGTGGCTAAGAAGATGAGTATCAAAGGAATCAAGAATTTATGTCATGTCAATAAAGTTCAATTACTGGCCATTATAGAACCTAAAGTATCGTAGGATCAACTCTTAAACTATTAGTTAAAGCTAGGATTTGGGAAGCTGTGGCAAATGATAAAGGAAACATTTGGGTTATGGTAAAAGCAGGTTGCTCTATGTCAATGCTAGACTCTTTTGATCAGGCTATTTTTATTTCTTTCCATATGACCTTTTGCCAAAGGAGGTAATGTTCTCTATTGTGCATCGGCATAACAGAAAAGAAGGAAGGAGAGATGTATAGGAGCGGTTATTGTTAGTTCAACAGCAACACAAGTTTCCTTGGCAGTAGGGGGAGATTTTAACTCAGTAGCGAAGGCAAAGGAAAACAATAGGTGAACTGTCCCTAGTCCGATGTCGATGCAGGAATTCCTCAACTTTCAAATGGCTATGGGTCTGGTGGAGCCTCCGTATGTTGGTAGTTGTTTTACCTAGTTTAAATCTAAGGAGGGTGAACGACAGGGATCCAGATTGGACAGGTTGCTGGTTGAAACTGATTGGCTTAATATGGTTCCAACGTCGGTGGTAGAACATTTAAATCGGACGGAGTCAGATCATGCTCCTCTTTTGATTGCTTTCTGGTCCAACACGAATGGGGGTAGAAAGCTCTTTAGATTTCTACCATTCTGGAAGAAGCATGCAGACTTTTACTCAGTGGTAGAATCAGCATGGTCATCCGTCGATCACCCAAATAGCTTGGTGAGGATCGGGTTGCGACTAGCTGCTTGTCGAAAGGCCCAATCAAGGTGGAGTCATAGCACTTTTGGCAACATCTTTCAGGAATGAAAGAAGACAGAAGATCAAGTGACAGCGGTCGGGCTGCTCTTCGAGGCAGACAGCTCCTTGGATAATAGAATATCTCTTGACAAAGCTACTGCTAACCTTAAACATAGCGTTTATCAAGAAGAATCCTATTGGAAGCAGAAAGGTAGGTTGAAATGGACCTAGAAGGGGATCATAATACTGTATACTTTCATGAGTGTGTTGAGAGTAAACAAAGGAAGCTCCAAATTCATTCTCTTATTGGGGAAGATGGTTGTCCTAGGCATTCTCTACATGAAATACAAAAGATTGCTAATAACTATTATGAGTCTCAGTACCAGTACATCGACGTTGTCTAAGACAGAGATCTACTGGAGTCTATTTCTCATATAATTTCAGATAAAGACAACGATAAGCTCATTGCTGCTCCTTCTAAGGAAGAACTGCTTGAAGTTATTAAAAGCTTGGACATTCATAGTACAGGTAGACCAGATGGATTTACTGTTCTCTTCTTTTTGTCTTACTAGCAGATAGTAGCTAATGATTTATTGGATGCAGTCTCTCTCTTCATTGATAGTTTTCCTCTTCCGAAGGCAATTACGAGTACTTCCTTGGTGTTATACCTAAAAAAATCCAGTGCACAAGGCCGACTACGAACCAATAAGTTTGTGCACAGTGGTGAACACAATTATCTCCAAAATATTAACAAGAAGGCTAGCCCCGATCCTTCCGAAGCTTATCTCCGAAGAGAAAAGTGGATTTGTTCAGGGTCATGAAATAGTTGACAATATTATCCTTACACAAGAAATGATGAGAATGATGAAGCAAAAGGATAGAGGGGGAAACATAGCAATCAAACTTGACATGATGAAAGCTTACGACAGGTTAGATTGGAGATTTCTCATGCAAGTTATAAGAAAATTTGGGTTCAATGAGATATGGATTAATATCATATTCAGACTTCTTAATAATGTCTGGTTTTCGACTATTATTAATGGTGTATCTTTGGGTTTCTTCAAAGCCTTTCGAGGGATACGACAAGGAGATCTGCTGTCGCCTGCCCTCTTCGTGCTAGCAGCAGAAGCTTTGTCTTAAAATATGAACAAGTTGGTGGCCAAACCTTCATTTTCCTACTTCTACTCTCCAAGTGGATGCCCCCAGTTACTCATTTGGCGTATGGCGATGATGTGTTGATTTTCACTTCAGGAGATATTAGATCGGTGTAGATTCTAATGGATGTTCTTAAAAGATATGAAGGGGCTTCTGGACAAATGATTAATACCGCCAAGTCCTCCATAAATGTGCATTTGTCATTTCCATCTGATCGGCCTGAAGAGCTTCATAGTATCACAGGGTTCTGTATTGGAAGCCCTCCGTTCTCATACTTGGGTTGCCCATTGATGGCTGGAAGAAGAAACACAGGTATATATGAAGACCTTACCAAAGTTCGAAATAGGATAGAGGGGTGGAAACAACGACTACTATCGTACAGAAGAAAATTTTTTGCTGACTTATATTCCTATCTATACATTGGCGGCATACAACCCACCTGTCAGAGTTATAAAGCAGCTTGAGGTAATATTCTCTAGATTCTTTTGGGGAACTCAAGATGGTGTTGACAAGAACACTTGGATTAGTTGGAAGAGTATGGCTCGTCCATATTAGGAGGCTGGTCTTGGGGTTAGGAGTATGGAGGAAATATTATATGCATTTACAACCAAACTATGGTGGAAATTTAAAATACAAGATGTTTTATGGGCTAAGTTCATTAAGGCCAAATATTGTTCTCATCGACAACTAGACCAGGTGACTCCACATGTGAAAGCATCTCATATCTAGAAGAGGCTTCTACATGGTCAGAAGAAAGGTAATAGATTCATTGTTGCTCATATAGTTAATGGCAATCAGAGTTGGCAGTGGTCTCCATCCTCTAATGAAGTTTTCACAGTTACTTTGGCATGGAGGAATACTAGGTCTCCTAATGTGACACGGCCTCACTTTACACACATATGGAATTCTTATATTCCCATCAAGTGGTCAATGTTACTCTGGCGACTATTATTAAATAAGTTGCATACAGACGAGAATATGCAGCACCTAGGGTTCAGACTTGCTTCTAAATGTCATTGTTGTGCAGTTCCGTCAAAAGAGACATGTTCTTATTTTTTTGACACAGGGGAGTTGGCTAATGGCGTATGGAACACAATGGCACATGCATTTCACATTTGTGGTGGTTCATCAACCTTGCTAGGTAGATTCCAACTTTGGTGGACAAAGAAGAACATGCGTCTCAAAGAGATTGTAGGAGCAGTGTGCTGGGTTTTGTGGAAAAATAGAACTAAGTGGCGGTATGAAGGATATGCTCGGGCGGCAACACAAGGCTGGAGTGGAAGTGGGGGGCACAGGAGAAGAAGGTGGCCGGCGGTGGAGTGGTGATTGGGATGATGGTCCGGAGGACGGTGGAGCAGCGACGGTCCGATCTCGGTTTGGGCAGTGTTTGTGGGATTTTTGTGATGGTGGAGGCCGCATAGATATGCGCTTGGTCGACAAGGAGGGTGGTGCAGTGATAGTCGGAGGAGTATTGGCTGATGGTAAGCGGGGCTGGGTGGTCACGGCGGAGACGATGTCCGGAGTGAAGGCGACACCTGCACGAAAAGGTGAGTATTGATGGTATTGGCGATTGGTTAGGCGGTGGTGGTGACGAAGGGATGATGGTTAGTGGTGGTGACGGTGGTGGTTAATGGGGGCAGTGTGGGTCGACCTGGTGGTCGGTTGACGGAGATAATGCTGGTGGCAAGACAGGGTGGCCAAGGAGGAGAGTGATGGAGGAAGCAGTGAAGTGGGCGATGCTCCGCCGAGCGAACGACGGTCGGTCGCCGGGGCTCAGCGACAGACAGCGGCAGACAGAGACTACAAGCTGTTGTAGAGAGTAGATCTAGGAATAAATTATAATAAAATATTGAGGAGTCCCCAATATTTTAATAAAAAAAATTGAAGTGCTCTCCAAGCCTTAGTCGCAGAAATGTAAAATATAATAGATCTAAAGACAATTTGTAAAGACCACTAACTAAACACTAACCACTAATAACTATCCCCATAACTAATCTATTAGTTAGTAACTAATTACCAACTATTCATTAATCTAAAGCCCAAGCCTAATAATATTTAGTACAAAAAATAAAGAATACAAAATTAGTTAGTAGCCCGTAATCCAAGCCCAAGGCAGGTAAGCTAATAGGCTAGGCTAGCCCACAATCCAAGCCCAAGGCTTGGTAGGCTCACAAGGATTTAATTATTAATAAAAAATAGATTCAAAAATAAGATTAACTAATTATTAAATAATAATAATTAGAACTAAAAATAAATTAACAAATAAATTTGAAAAACAATTTTATAAATTCTAAAAATAATAGTATTGATTTCCAAAAATAGAATTTGAATTCTAGGAAGTTACAAGTCTACCCACCTTAAAAAAAATTTCTCCTCGAAATTTAAATTAACGTGATCAATAGAATTATAATCTAAAAATTATCAAAGATAGTATTAAAATCTAAGTACAAGTATTAATATAATCAAAATCACTTAGGTGCGATCAAAGACATAAATGATGCGATTTGGCACTACTAAGATTAATCAAGTAAAAAAAAATTTAGAAATGATATAATTTGGCACAATCAAAATCTAATCATGATTAAGGCATGACCAAGAACAAAAATCAAATCATTTAGGCACGATGAATAAAATGATTTGGTTTGGCACGACTAAGGATAATCAAATCTGGTTATCAACAAAATCATTCATGCACGATCGAACCAATTTGACACGATGAAGATCATTATCGAAAAACTATTTTGGGCACGATCAATTATGGCATGATCAATTATGGCACGATTTAGGCACGATCAAGAATGGATTCGAAATCAAAATCATATAAGCATGATGAAGAAATAAATCCAATCCCTTACGCACGATATAGAATTAAAATCATCTAGATCGAAATCAATAGCTATGATCAATTTAGAATTTAAGCACAGAATGGTTAAGGCATGATCAACTCAAGATCAAAATCATATGGACGTGATTAAAGATCAAAATTTAGGCATGGTTTAAGAACAAAGTCAACGTATAAAATCAAAGTCGCCTAGAAATGTAAAGTTATATAGGCATGACTAATAGTTGGCATGTTCAAGAATAGAGTCATGTCTAAGCTAGAATCTAGTCGAAAAGAACATGGATATAATGAAGTATATAATCTAAATTTAGGCATGAGTAATAATATAGAATCAAGATATAGTTATGGTCAGAGATAAAATCGTATAGTCATGACCAATATTAGAACTTGGGCATGATTAAGAATAAAAGTAAGGTATTGTAATAGTCAAATGGAACAGAAATTCAGACACGATCTATAGAATATAAAACACCAAGTCATCTAGGCATGACTAAAAATTATTGGGAATGATTAAGAATAGATCGAAATATGATTAAGAAATATAATCAAAATCACGACCAGATAGATTTGGCACGATCAAAAGCATTATGTCGCGATCAAAATCGTATAGGCACGATGAAGGATAAATTCAATCTTCTAGGTACGAGCTAGTTACGACTAAAAGGATCAAATTATTTAGATCAAAATCATTATCATGTTGGAATAGAATCAAAATCTAAACATAGAATGATCTAGGCATAATCATTAGTATATTTCAAATTACTTGGGCAAAATCAAAATTTAGGCATGAATAAGAATCAAACTTTAGGTGAAATGGAGAACCTCAAAATCACTAGGGCATGATCAAGCATAGATATATTATGATTTGGTACGATTAGGAATAATCAAATTCATAGTCATCTATACACGATTAAGTCATGTTAGCATGATAAGGACAAAATCGAATATGGTCAAAATGGTATAGGCATGATGAATCATTTACACATGATTTAGGAATAGATTCAGAATATAATCGAAATCATACAGGCATGGTGAAGTTTATCATCTTTAGGCATGATATAGTCGTGATAGAGTAAAAATTATTAATTATGATCAAGTCGAAGAAATGATCAAAATTTAAGTGTAGAATGATAGGTACGATCAAAGTCAGAATTATAGTCATATTGATGGGAATGGATTCTATAATAACATGTGTGGAATGATAGAGATAATATATTAAGAACCAATTTTAGGATACAGTCTGATAATTATATACATCTTTCCATAATCACGTTACCCAGAATCCTTGCCACCCCAGTAAGCAAAGCTTTGATAAACGATAGGGTCCACAACTAAGGTATATACCTCTATAATCATGTTATCTAGAATTCTCGCAACACCAACCGGTATGGCTGCGAGAAATACTAATTCCCATAACTAAGATAAGTATATCCAAAATCACGATCTATGTCCTTGTCACGCTAGCTAGTATGGCTGTGATAAACTCTAGACTCCATAACTAAGCAGACATTTGCCTATGTCATCGGAATATACCTGAATTTAGTCCATAAAATTCATCTCGATAAAAAGTCAAAGTCAACAATGAACACCAAGAATCAAATCAATAAAGAATCAAGGAAGAGTAAACAAAAACAAAGGAAACAAATTTCGAGATAGGGTTTATAGTAAGATTCTTAGGGGTCCTTCCTAGAATCTTTCGAGAATCCTAATTTTATGATTGGCTACTCTATATTCTTTAATCAATCAATCCTATTCTATTGTAGGCTCGCACCAATACGACTAAACCGGCGTACTACCATGGTATTGCACTAATTGCGAAGATGAGACCAGCATGGGCTACCATAAAAATGAGTCACGACCTACACCGGGAAGTTCAGACATGAATATGTGGAAAACGTCCATCCTACGTCGCAGAGTCGATGATAGTACGCTGTTTGATCCTCAAGTATATCCAAATCAGCAACATAAAGTAAATCATGATTGTAATGCCCCACTCCATGCGAGGCATTTGGGTGGCATGTTGAACGTGATCAGAATGTTGGACCGTGACTTATGTTAGAAATTAAGAGAATTGAGACTGATGCAGTCTCTCTTAGCTGGCCGGTGGAATGAGTATTGGGAAGGTGGCTCGCAGGTGGAGCTATCTCTAGTGAAAATGTGTGCAATCAGAACAGGAAGACCTGTAACACCCAATTTTCCAAATGAGGATAATTTTGAATTTTTTTGATTATAATTATTTAATAATGATATTTAAATCATATTGTAATTTTTGGTGATTTTTAATCAATTTAAAACTATTTAAAATATTAAATTACGATTTTGATGGTTAACTAGTTAAACCCTAGTTTTGCTAAGCCTAGAGACTAACCATGACCAAGGGAGCCTAGTCATGTGATTAGGATGACTAATTACAATTTTTTAGCCTAGTGGTATTTTGGTCATTTTGACAATTTTGTGAAATGGTAATTTTGATTAATTAAATATTGTGCTAATATTTTAGTTAAGCCTTATGTCACGACCCGCACCCAGTGTAGGGCACGAGAAGTGGGTACGTCCAGCCTATGCCGTAGTGTCGGTGGTAGAACGCTATTCTAGGTCACAATTAAAACTAAATATAATATGATATACTCTCCGTACGGAGGACAATCACAGTAAGATACAACTCAATCACCAAAACTAGAAGTAGCACGATAAGATAACTATGAATCCACAAGAGAAGTACAACAGAGAGAAATAAATCTCGGTGTTATCAACACCAACTCAAACAAGCATAAAATAAATACAACTCAAGACAACTGAAAATAAAATAAGAAAAACTCTAGCCATCTACTCCAACCTCTACTTGTCTCCTCTAGGCTAGCAGGTAACCTCCAAGCTATCTATAAAATTTATCAACAGGTCCAGTCAGGACGGAAGCGAGCACAGTACATCTCACGCAGTTCATATTATGACAGGAATATAATACATGTAATAGAGTAAGATACATGAAACGCTGAGAATATACATGAAGTAAAAGAGAAGACTGTAATAAAATATCTACTATAAATAAAGAGATACAGTGAACTAGTGATTTAGAGTACAAGCTAGACATGTGAACGGCTTGATAATAAACATAAGAGGTTGTACATGGCTACACTACTTTGGAAATTGTCCACATGGCTATTTATACTCCCCGTACCCCAATCAATACACAAGGATCCGTTCAAGTTATATTATTGTACATGATTTCACGTAGAGGCCCATAAATGGGTGCACATAAATATAAACATGGGGGCTCCGTGAACATGATAGTACATAAATCACGAGATTACACATGAATGGTGAAAGCACAAGAATATATGATGAAAGTGAAATACATATGATATGATGTATCTGATGCTCCCGAGGGAGATAACATCGTATGAAAAGGTCTATATAGTACTAATCCGTGTTTCTATCATTTCAGCATCAAGTATAGTAATCTAGAGCAAGAATATAGTCCTAGCAAGTATGAAACGGTCAGAGAATGTACTCGTCTGATACCCTGAACAGCTGATATGAAAAGATGGCCAACTGGAGTCACAGAGTCCTAGTTAAAGTAATACAGGTTATAAAGAGTTTATTTATATGGTAATTGAAATTATAATGCAATCTACATGAGTCTAAGTCAATCTAGGTCAAAGTCAACTTTTGGACAACTCTGCTCAACTATAAAGTCAAACTAGGTCAACTATAGTCAACTGTGGTCAAACTAGCTAGGGTTGGGTCAACAATGGTCAACTAGTCTAGGTTAGTCAATTCTAGGTCTAAACAAACTAAGTCTATGCAAATCAAGTATCCAAGATAGCTACTAACTCATAGCCTAAGTCACTTGCTAAACCAAGCACAAAACTAAACTATAAGCTAACAAGGCACACAAACTTAGTCATATAATGTATATATATTATTCACATTCACATATTCATATACATAGATTTATATATAGGAAAGCTATATATATAGGCACATACATATATATATATATATATATATATATATATATATATATATATATATATATATATACAGAGAAGGAGAGGTAAAAAAGTGAGTGAGTGTGTGTGTGTGTGTTTGGCATGTGTGTGAAAGGATATGTGTTAATGTTCTCAGATTTAGTGATAGGTAGGTGTATATGACATGAGATACATGGTGTCAAAGGGTGTATGAATGCATGTGTATAAAAGGTTATAGGTTAACTCAGTTTATAGAAATGCATACATACATACTTACATTGCATATATGTATGCATACATATCATGTATACATACATTGCATACATGCCTACATACATATTATATATGCATACTCTACATTATATTATATTCATTCCTGCATACATGCATACATATAATATATGCATACAAACTCATATATTTAACTCAAAAAATATGTGAATACATATATTACATTACCTTAACACCTATATGTATCATTCATTTATATCCCATATGCATGCATACTTCAGTTCAGGTATTATATCCATTTACATATCATTAAGTAGCATACATATACTTATTTTTATTATATACATGTCATTCATGCATATTACATACTTACATGCATCTATACATTATATACATTGTATACAACATATAAAAATAGAAGAGGGAAAAAAGAAGAAAAACTGAAATGGAAAGGGAAGGGAAGGAAAAATGTAAGAAAAAAGAAAAACAGTGGACATATACATGCTTGTATCATATATTCTACATTACCATACATGCTATCATTATATATTGCATTATATTATGTGTACATTATGCATTCATATCTATCATTACATGTATACCTTGCATTCATATCTATCATTCATTATACACTTTCATGCATATATTGTATATCATTCTTTCATTCATGCATTTATGCATTGCTTACATACATTACATTGATTGCATTCCTACATGCTTGCATTCAACCATATATATACATTAATGTAAAGAGGATACATATCATATATATATATCATTTCATTCATCTAACATATCATGCATTACATACTTTACATTCATTTAATACCCATACTATATAGGCTCATAGGTTACACAAAATGCCTATGTCGTATAGTTACTCTTCTACTTAAAACCAATACTGTACCAATTGGGCTTTCACTAAATTCTAGGATTAAAGTATGTCGTAGCCCTTCGTGTTAGCTTTCTGAAACTTCAATCGGATCGCATTTTCGTGTCTAGAAGCTGCCGGAATCGCGAAAACACCGAAATGCGTTTATCTTACGGACAGCTGACACTCAAATAATTTTACAAAAAAGTTCCAGAACGATTTTGGCTTATTAAAATATATATTTAGAAAGCTAACTCCGATATGGTTATTTAAAAAAAGGGGAGATTAAAAGGAGTTCTAAGCCAAAAGTTATGACATTTCTATGTTGCTTTGGTTAATAAAAACGTGGATGAATATTATGACGAATTTGAGTTATTTTGGACAAAAGAAACACATGTAGGCCAAGATACTTGGATACCAACATAGGTATCCAAATGAAACTCATTCTAACCATCCTAACTAAGATCAATCCACTCTCTAACCATTCTAAAACTGAATTTAAATATCTATTTAAACTATTATCATACATACATACACATAGGGTATACTAATTTGGGATCTATCAAGTAGGACACAAGACACATATCTAAAATCCTCAAGAGAGCTCCAAATGGCCTCAAATTTGAATCTAAAGGGCACACATACATGAGGATGGATCCTACGGATTCAAAACTAATTTATACACAAAGGAAATTGATTTAGAGGATGGGTTTTACCTATTGGGAGTGGAATCCCAATGAAATCCTCTAGGACACGGCTCCGATACGAAGATCCCTCCAAGTGGACACTTCTCCTTGCACTTCTCTTCCAATCCTTGGTAGCACCCTTCCCTTGGAGAATGGAAATGATTGAGGGAAGATTTGGTGAAGGAATGATTTGATTTGGGGATCAAATCAAAGGAAAGGCTCTCTAAAATTAGGAAAGAACAAAAGAAAAATAAAAGAGGCAAGATTGTAATGAATGAAATGAATCATTCTCCCCTAAAGGTGGCTGCCATAAAGAGTCCATTAGGGCTAATGGGAAATGTCCTAATTGCCCCTCTCTAGTCTCATATGGTTAAGTCTAGACTAGGTTCAAGTTTGGGGTCAAAAGGATCTAGTTTTGAGTCTCTAACTCAACCATTCTAACATGATAAAAATTAGTCAAACTAACTAAATTAAATGTTGGGTTTTGTGGGCCATGCTTAACTTAACATTGGGTCCCATCTAGAGTTTAAGCTACCCGGGTCACAATACAAGTCGGAACGAGACGAAACTCAAACCCGACTAAACAAATCCAATAAAAACAATATTAAAATATAAAATTTTCCCAAAATATAAAAATATGAAAAATGACCAAAATCATAATACATCAATTTAAATATTATTAAAATAATCTAAAATTTACCAATTAATTAAAATCCTAAATAATTTAAAAGTCACAAAATGACCAAAATATCCTTAGCCTAAAAAGTTGTAAATAGTCATTCTAATCATATGGTTAGGTCCTCATGGTCATGGTTAGTCTCTAGGCTCAACAGTTCTAGGGTTCACTAGCTAACACATCAAAATTATAATTCATCAATTTTAAATAGTATTAAATTATTTAAAAATTTCCATAAATCATAAATTCTATTATTAAATAATAAACTTTTACAAAAGTTCAAAATTACCCTCATTTTAGAAAAGTGGGTGTTACACCTTAACCTAGAAGTTTAACCTAACCTAGATTAGCCTTGAGGTTAGAATCATGGTTAGAACATTCCTACTAAGTGCCAAGGTTAGTAATATCTAGATATTATTATGGTAGGATATTTTCCTTAGGATATTTGTGAAAAAGTAGCCTTGAACCAATAGGAAGGCTTAAAATTGGATGGAATGACCTTAGCCACTCATATATACCTAAACAAACCCTAATTCCCTTAGATGACCAGCCATACAAGCCCCCCTCCTATAAGTATCCCACTTAAGAGCCATTGCCTCCTTTTAAAAACCTAGAAGAACCCTACTTTGTTCTTCCTTAAACTTCTCCCATAATATCCAAATTGAGCCCAAATTGAGTCAAATCAATTGCATCATCATCCTCAATATTAGAGGAGACTTATGGGTGCTTGTTAGCGAGGTTTGAGGACGTTTGAACCGTAGCAAATTGAGAAAGACGTCAAGTCGAGGCTCTTTACATTAAGTTTGAACACTCAATAGGTAAAACCCTACAAACCCTAGTAAATTCATGATTTCTTTACATAGATGCATCCATTTAGGGTCCCCCTAGGTGTGGCCCAAGTTTGGTAGGAAATCGTGTCCATTTCGTATCCGTATCGGACACGTATCGGTGTATTTAATTGGGTATTCGATAAAATGCCACATATGAAATTATTTTAGTAAATTTCAAAACAAATTACATGGTTGTGTAGCCCTACATATGGGGATTTCAAAACTATAACTCTGAGCGTGATTGGACACGTGTTTGTGTCCAAAATTGGACACGAACCTCACCACGATGCCCCGTACCTATGCCCTGCTACCACCTACGGTTTTCTCACTGCACACACCACTAGGACACGTGCCACTTGGCATGAGGGTGGAGGAAGATACTGTCAGGACACCCCTAAATTTTTACGACATCTCGTGTCGTATGGGACACGAAACACGAGCTGCACTGGTTTAACACTGCATAGTGCACTAATTTTTTACTCTCTGACACGGCTTTAAAATTTGGACACGACACATCTTGGACTTCGTACAGGCACCTAGAATCCTAGCCCTAGTCCCCATCTACCCCTAGACACGATCACGATGTGTCACGTATCGTGTGTCACACGCACGAGTCTGTGACACGCGTGCACGAGGCACCGCACTCTGCCCGTGCTCTCTCCTGCTGCTCGGCTGTCCTAGCGGATACGACACTGATTCGTATGACACAAAAATTAATGGACACGAAGGGGCATACACTGACAGCATGCCACCAAAGTTTGGGTCGAGTTGGTTTGGTATTTTTAAAGTTATCGGGCTAGCACTGGTTTTACAAACACACACACACACACACGCACATTTGGTCACTGATACGGGCTTGGACATGAAGTTGGACACCACGTGGACACATATTAGGCACCTAGATACCTAACCCTATACCTAGGCTACCTCTGGACATGAGCACGTGACACAAGAGGGTGTGTGTCGTGTCCTGTGATGCTCGACACCACTGTACGAGGCAGCCTCTGTGTTGTCTTTAATACTGTGTCAACCCCCACTGTTTGGACACGATTTCGACCCATTGTTGACACATGGACACGTGTGTGTGTGTCACACACATGACCACCCCCTGACATGTGTGTTGGTTCGATGTTTGCTCTACGTTTAGGTTTGAGATTTGGGTTCTTAGTTTTGACTGATACATATAAACAGGGATTTCAAATTAAACTGTCAACTGAGTATTTGGGGATGATACATGTTCAGAGGATTACATGTCAGATGATCACATGTTTGTTGAGATGCTAAGTTATTTGATTCCTGAGTGAGTAGGGTCGATTATCTGAGAAATTGAGTTTTGTGGTTGATGTTGGTTTCATAGGTAAATTGGGTTATGTTAAGTAATAATATGGTGTTAACTGGAAATTGATTTGAATGCTAGAAAATTTGAGACTTAGATTGAATTCCTAAACAGATTTATTGATATAAATGATCAGGATTTGTTCATTTATGTATGTTGGGTTGATGCTAACTAAGGGTTGTTTTCGAATGGGTCTTGAACTGTTAGAGTAGACTGTGACTTAACTGTCATCTTACCATGTAATTCCTGAGATAGTGACTAATTTCCTCTACAGTTTATGAACTGAGATCCATATTAAGGTTTTGGAGTTGGTCATTGGGTTCAGATACTCGAACAGGGAAGTTCTCCCTATGACTTCAAATAAATTGGATAATGTAGCTTGTTTACCAAATGGCTTGGGTTGGATGTTGATTGGACTGCATCTGAAATTCGAGTGGCATTTCGATTGGGGATTTGAACTTGGTATTGAGTATGGTTCCGATTTGGTTGAGATGTATACTCGGTTTTCCTGAACTTGGTAGATGTTTCATTGGTTCGATTTCAGTCAATGCATTTTTCTTGATTGGTTTGTAAATATTTATTTCAGATGATTTATATTTCAATTCTTTTAGTATTAACTGTACCCCCAAACCTAGTTTTCCTTGCCTGATATACAATGTGGATGATAATAGGCATGATATGAACTAAGATGCAAACTGAATGAATATGATTCCTGAGATAACTCAGGTATAATGAATGTATGCAAGATAAGGTTTGTAAAATGAAATATAGGAGAGAGATTAACTTGATTACATGAATATGAGAACTGAGATAATGAGGCATGTAGGTATCCTAACTGAACTGTGAGCATGTTATGCATATGTGAATAATGTAATACACTATCAAATGCATTGGTATATACAATGTGTGCATGTTGTGTGCCTCAATGCCATGTAATGTAATATAGAATGATATACAATGTATGCTTAATGATAAGGTAGTACCCAATGCATGCCTCTATATGCACGAATGATATGTATGAATGCTAGTATTTAATAGGATATGCAAGTATCCATATATAAAAATATGTATATGGTTTTGCTTGATAGGCTTATGTATGTCTAGGGCTATAGATATTGGGTATATATATATACATTGATATGTATATATGATATATAGGATATCCTAGTCTATGGGTTGGTTTTGAGTTAGCCTTATAGAGATTGACCAATAGTTTAAGGTTGACTTTGTTTGACTCAACAGTTGACCAAGCCCTAGAATTGACCAAGTTTTGACCTAATAGTCTAAGATTGACTAGAGTTGACTAAAAGTCAACACTAAGCCTAAATGTGACCAATTGACCCTTGCTAGCCTAAGTTTGACCAGTTGACCAAGATAGCCTTATTGTTGACCTAGTTTGACTAAATGTTGACTTGGGTTGACCCAGAGTTGACCAAGTTTGACTTTGACCTAGATTGACCTAGAAATTATGTAGATTGCATCGTAAACTTCATTACCTTATTTTAAACACATTATAACCTATACTGCTCTATATAGGACATTGTGACTCCGGTACAGACATCTGATATTATACTACTCATTTCAGAGTGTCAGGCGAGTACATTCTTTGATAGTTTTTTCATTTACTTTTCAATTATTGTACTTCAATTCTTGTTAGTTCTATTTGATTCTTGTTACAAACACTATTGTTATTACTAAATCCATCTATACGACACACATACTTACTCGTCTTGCCTCTATTATTCGAATTACTATTTAAACTATTCGAACCACCTATTCGTATTTTCATGTGCTGGTTGGACTTGTATTCGTCTTATGTGTTGGATTATAGATTCATTATATTAGACTGGACGGAGAAATACTGATTAGACATGTAGACATATCTACCTATTCGAATCACCCCTCTGTGAATGATATTCGAACGATAGACATCCCTTACCTGATCAGTGTGGGGTGTGTCGTATTATCTACAGCTGTTTACATGTCGATCTCAGTATTTTAAAACACACTTGGAGAATATATTCGAATCATTGATAGAACATCATGTGGATCACTATTTGTATCACCTTATTCGAATCACCTTATTAGAACAATAATTAGAATCACATTCGACTCATACTGTACTGGAATCACATTCGACTCATCTTGTATTAGACTCACATTGGGATTACACTGGACTTATATTGTACTGTCTGGACTCATCATGTTACTCTAGTTCAGCTAGATCTTATTTTATAGTCTTTCTTGCCATGTTTCTCCTCTTGTTTAGTTACCTTACTTTCCTTGTACCTTAACTGTTTCTCTACATCATTACTCGTACAAACTGCCATGTTCATCAATACAACTGTCTATAACTTCTTTATAGTTCTTTGTCATTTACTTGGGATTTCTTGATGAATTGTACTCGTTCCTGTCCTGACTGGACCTATTGAAAATATTACAGATGATTGCCCTGAGGACATTTGCCCTACTTGCCTTGGAGCAGGAGATGGTTTAGCTACCTTTGGCCCCGACACTCAGGAGTGATCAGGAGACTAGCTAGTAGACTTGGTTTAGTTTTCATGTTTTAGAACTTGAATTGTAATAACTTGAGATATGAGTTTGTACTTGAGTTTGTTTGAGATATTATTATTTAGTAGTTGATGTTTGTTGTTGTTTAGTCTTAGTTATAAACTTCTATGTTATTATATCGTGCTTATACTGTGATTGAGATTTTATTATATCTATACTTGTCCTCCGTTCGGAGTAGAAATTTGACAATTACAATATATAATTGCTTGAGTTGTTGATTAGATAGTAACCTAGGACAGCGTTCTACCGCCGACACTGTGACATAGACTGGATGTACCCACTTCTCGTGCCCCTACACTGGGTGTGGATTGTGACACGTTTTTAGTGGTGGCCCATGCAGGTCGAGTTTATGTAGTGGTATTCGAACTAGAGTATCACTACAGCCTGCGATAGGATTGAGAGATAGGCTTTAACGGAGAGGTACTCAATCACAGTTAGGAAAATTCTGCTTCAAATCATGCCATCTACATATCGTACTGATTTGCCTTCTTTGAAATAAATTGTCCTCTTTTGATTATATCGATTCCTGCTCAATATTGACTTCCTTGTTCGATCTGTCTTCATGATGGTGGAGACATGATCACATCGCTCTGGTACAGCAACCGCTGGAGAGGGGTCTGCCACCTCTCATCTAGTACAGCAGGATGCTGGGACTGTAGCTCCTTCTGTTCCTGATCAAACAGGAACAACTATAGCCATTGGAGGTATGCCTCCACCTGTTCGGAGGATAACCCAAGTCATTCCTGAGATGATTTAACAGCAGCATCAGCAGCCACCTGCAGGATTGGTTGATGTTGTCCACCTGTTTTCTTTTGTGGAGAGGATTCTGGAGTCCCATCAGCAGCATCAGACTGCCGAATTCCATTAGGATATAGACGAGGCTCACCAGTAGGTCAGGACAACAATGGAGATGGTGACCATCCAGGGGCCAGCACAGACACATCAGTGCCATCAGAGGACGTCGGGTATTCAGGAGTTCCAGAAGATGCGTCCGAGGGATTTCCTTGGTACATAGGGCATCCACTATGCGGATGACTGGATAGAGCACATTGAGGAGATATTTTGGCTAGCAGAGATACCAGTCCGACTTCAGATAGAGGCGGCAGACAGCCAGATGTAGGACCTAGCCCGCATCTGGTACCAGACAGACCCCAGAGTGGGAACCGAGGGACAAACTTGGGCAGCCTTCAAGGAGCTGTTTAAGGAGAAGTTCTTTCCAGACGTAGCACTTGGAGACATAAAGGCACAGTTTGAGATCCTGGTTCAGGGGAACCAGACAGTCGAGAAATATGCTGGAGAATTCTGTCGGCTGGACAGATTCATTGAGGACCTGAGCGAGAAGACGAAGGCGAGAAAGTTTCACAGAGTTTTGATCAGAGAGGTTCGGTCATTGACTAAAAGTGACCATAAAGCTACCTTCGCGGTGATCTTGGCAGGAGATATGGCAGCAGAGGATGACCTGGGACTGAAATTAAAGAGAGGTCGGGACTTTTAGGGAGCCAGTAGCAGCGGAGGCCAGACCAAGAGGCGCTACGTGTAGATTCAGCAGGTGCAGGCACCAGTGAGAGTACAGCAGGCACAGCATCAGCCTAGAGGACAGGATTGTAAGGTGGAGACTTGTGCTTACTGCAAGAGGGGCAGGACACGCTTGGAAGACTTGTTATAGGAGACAGAAGGTTTGTCTGTTCTATAGATCCGCTGCTCATCAGGTCAGGGATTGCCCTACTGCACCCGTACATGACGGAGCACCGGGTAAGTAAGAGGGAGTTAGGCCACCTGTAGCGCAACGCCATGCCCAGAGGGGTGGAGCTTTTGCGATGGCAGTCGAGGAGACCGACGCTGTAGGTGACGGGTTAGTAGGTTTGACCTCCATGTTCTTCTCTCCCACCTTCATGTGTGATTTCTATTAGTACCTGTCAGGATATTTTTGTGATGTACTAGATAGCGTAGTTACCATGTTCAAGACTATGGAATCACGACTAGTAGGACTGAGTTTTGCATGTTATCTTCGACCTTGTTTGATTGGGGGTTTGACCTAGGAGGAGTACGATCATCTTAATTTCGAGGACAAAATTCTTCTAAGGGAGGTAGACTTGTAACACCCAGTTTTCCAAATAAGGTTAATTTTGAAAATTTATGATTATAATCATTTAATAATGATATTTAAATCATATTATGATTTTTGGTAATTTTTAATCAATTTAAAATTATTTAAAATATTGAATTGCGATTTTGATGGTTAACTAGTTAAACCCTAGTTTTGCTAAGCCTAGAGACTAACAATGACCAAGGGAGCATAGTCATGTGATTAGGATGACTAATTACAACTTTTTAGCCTAGGAGTATTCTGGTCATTTTGACAATTTTGCGAAATGGTAATTTTGATTAATTAAATATTGTGCTAATCTTTTAGTTAAGCCTTAACCAAGAAGTTTAACCTAACCTAGATTAGCCTTGAGGTTATGTCACGACCCGCAACCGTTTTTCGGATACGAGACGTGTCCAAGCCAGCCTACGCCACAGAGTCGGCGGTAGAGCGCTGTCAAGCCCGCAAGAAATAAATGCTCAAAATAAAATAATTGCTGTTCATTCATATTTCTAAATTTCTTACAACATTTACAATATTTAAAATTAAAGATAATACAAAGTTCCCACAATTAATGAAAATGACAACTAGTTCCACTATCTAGGTCGGCCTCAGCATACCCATGTCTTCCCAGTGCTAAGAGTGATCGCGGCTAAACCTGAAAAATGTTGGTTATCCAGTCAGGATTGGAACAAGTACACAAATCGACGATAATACGAAAACACAATAGAATTAATAAGACATGAAAATAACATATGAGATATAAAAACTGGAAGATAACTGATGTCATAGCACGATAGAAAAGTTAACAAGGAAAAACTAATAAAAGACATCTATCTAGGTGGTTCAAAATATCCTTTTCGATATGTGAACGACTAAGGGGTAAATCTGGTACACTGCACGTGTCGTGTACAGCGGCTATTATTCAAGAATAGACTCATGGGATAGTTCTGGGTAGTTCACATGTCTACTAAGATATTTCCCCTCCCGACTACTCCGTGTGACGAGCGTGTCAACAAACAGCAAGATATATGTATAGACATGAAATGAAAAGACTACTATGAATCGAAAAACAATAAGAAAGTGCACTTGCCTGAGGTCCTTAGCTGGAGAAACCAATAATAATATACCACTCAACGAGCCACAATCAATCAACACATGCAGAAGTCTCCGGATGCTGAAATAAATATTACAAACGTTCTCAGAATAGTCAAATTAGCTAGAATTGCCTGTCCTTAAGTCCAATTCTGGACACAGGGGCAAAACAGTAATTTCGGGCAAAAACGATATCCGTCGTTGGACCCGCTTTACACCGAAAAGTGTGCCTGAGTCAACGATCTCTAAAGTCATCAAACTACATGTCTACAGGTCCGGTTTTTCGATACGAACCCAACCTTATGTCCAAAGTTGGATTTCGGAGGGCCGTGCACAAAATCGCCCGTTGAGTGGGGCCGTGGGGCCCGCAAAACGACGTACGATTCAACTGTCTCAGAATTGGACCAAACTTGGCATACAGGACCAGAAAAACGATACGGTCCTGATCGTGCAAGTTTTGTCTCGATCTGACGAGCGTGCATAAAGTAATTAGAGAATTTACAAAGTGCATGATACGGTGAATTTCGACGGATACGCATCAAATTCGTCGTGCACACGCGACCAATTTGAATTCCGTCAAAGCCCACACGACCACGAAACAGTTACACAGCTTTCGATGCTTATGGTGCACGACCACGTCGCCCGGTTTGGCGGGACGCACGTCGTATGGATGAATTTCTACTGTTTTTAAAAACTGTTTTATTAGGTTTTTCTCGATTTTTAGAATCGAATAACTCTACACCCACTTAATGAAATTGGAAACTATAAAAAGGGTTTTACTGCCGTATATGTTGTCTAAATATGTGTTCAAATAGTTTTTCGATTCGGTTTATGGATTGGCGAGAAATTGCCTCCCAATTTGCGTGTCTGGACTGCACTAACGTCCTATTTTGGACAGGTTTTTTGGGTTTTTGGGTTCAATTTTTTTGGCAATATAGATCACCTAAAATCAAACTAATTGATCGGAATCGATGGTATATATATCGGGATCTCACCTGAAGAAAAATTTCGGAAAACGATCGAGCAATGAGAGTGCACTTCGATCACGAAGTTGGGGCTTGCACCGCCGTTGCTGCTGTTCTGCGCTTGTTCAGTCCACGCGCTCGCGCGGTTCCAGTGTTGCCGCGGCAGCTCCGTCCTGCCGGCGACTGCCCGCGGTGGCACACGGTTGCGTCCAGGCTGGGGTCGTCGCTGGGGAGGTGTAGGTGGCGTTAGGGTTTCGATAGATAACCTCTCATCTTTTGATCCCGTGTATATATACATACTATTGAATATATGTGGCTGTCCTGGGTCGGGTTTGGGAACTCCTGTGCGAGGGGATGGGTTCTCTGTTTGTTACTGCTGTGGAGTTCGTATGGGCTTGGGCCGATCTGGCAGGGCTATTCAGCCGGGGGGATTAGCAAGCCGGTTCTGGCCTGCCTTCTCATAGCCTTCAAAGTAAATAATATATGAATTGGATTATCTCAGCAGTCTGTTACAGGCATACCGAAAATAGATGGTGTCAAAACACATCAGTACACTGATCTACCTTTAGTGGATTACTCTTGAAGATTTGCATTTGCAGTTAGGTTTCGGTTCTATGATTCCAATTAAACTAATGTTTAAGTTGTATAATTTTAAGTAGAATAAGGGATATAATTTCTGTAGAATCCTTCTACATAGTATATATTATGCTACGAGCACAAATAATTGAGTTCAGAAGACTACAATTGCAATCAGAAACACAGAGATCTAGAGGATGCACAAGCCTACAATTGAACGATTGGCAAACTCCATTTATATATACGTATATTTATATATGCCCGCCATATACGCCTATATATATTTATATATTCATACACACATATATTATATATATAAATATATTTATATATACACATACGCATATATATATATATCTGTATTTATATACACATATATGTATACATACGTATATATATATATATTAAAATATATATATATATATATATATATATATATATATATATATATATATATCTTCCCCTCCGCTCCCCAGCCGCCGTCATCTCTCCATCCCTCTCCGCCTCTCCCCCCCCAGATCTTTCCGGTTGTCCCCCCTCCTCGTTCAGTCGTTCCTCCCTCCGGCACTGTCGTTAACCTGGCGCCTCCTCCTCCTCATTCCCTGTCGTCCTCTTCCGGAGGCGTCTCCCCTGTTCCCCTTGTGGCCCTGCCAAGTGCAGGCACACCTAGGGCTATGTCTCTCCCAGCTGGCTCTCCGGTGCTCCTCGCCGTTCCTGCAGTAGGGAGTATGCCCGCTGCCGCCCCCTCCGTGGTCGTAGCTGCCCCTGTGCCCCTAGGTAGCACCGGCCAGCCATCTTACGCCGCTTCCCTCCGTCCGGATTTATTCAACCAGAAGGGTCCGTTGATCCCTGACGTACACCTTCGGGAGATCGAGTATCCGCAGGCATCCTCCACTCCCACTATCCTATTTTCCGAAGAGGAATTATCATCGCTTTCATCATCATTCCCCACACCTTCGTCCTCAAATTTTCCTCTGGATGTCCCAAAATCGCCAAAGTGCGAGAAGTTATTGCCAGCTGGAGTCTTTCAGTAGAATACCGTATCGCCCCCCTCGACCCCAAACATATGCTCCTCCACCTCTCTTCCGAGCCTGACCACAGGGCGGTGTGGTCCAAAGGCACTTGTCGGGTGGACGCCCACCAGATGAAGATCATCAAGTGGTCCCCCGGATTTAGCACTCATGAAGATTCAGCAAAGGTAGCAGTGTGGGTGACGCTGCCGAACCTACCCCTCATATATTTCGTTCCTGCGGCTATTCGACGCATTGCCAATTTATTCGGGACGTATGTCGCCACGTCCCCTGAAACCAGCAACCTCACAAAGGCCAACTACGGCAAATTCTGCGTGGAACTCGATCTCTCCTCCGAGCCCCCCAACTTCATTAATATCGAACTTGGCAATCGCACCCACACCCAACAAATCGTATATGACAACCACATTTTGTACTACAACCACTGCCATTTACGTGGTCACATCCCAAAATACTGTCATCGTCTGCACCCGGAACTCAAGAAGAAATCAGCTCGGACCAATCTATCCGCATTTGGAGGGAAGGCTCCACAGTCCCCCCTCTTACCACCACCGAACAAGCACATCAAATTTGATTCCAGTGACGTCCATTCCGACAATAGCGGTAGCCCAAGCAAAACTGTCAGCCACTGCGAATCCAGAGCTCTAACCCTCTTCAATAAGTTTGATGCGCTTGAATCAGAAGATGAAGGCATACCATCAGAGCCCACCGATTCATTAGGGGATAACACTATTAATGAGGAGGTCATGCCGGCATCCGCCTTGATCGTTTTAGATCCAAACCAAACAGCCACCCCCTTGGAGGCCATTGTGGAGATCAACGATTCCAGTACGGAAGAGCCACCCATCATATCCTCAGACCTAGTACTAGAAGCATTAGCTATCCTCGGACCAGACCTGGTCCAGAGAGGTCTTCAGGTTCAAGCCGCGGGTTATTCGCTCCAACAATCCCTGGCGCAGACAGACAGCTCCAACGACGCCATCGTCTTCCCCCCGGAGGAGCCCATTCTGGACTCCGCTGGAGATCAGATCGACCACCCATGTGATGCCGCTTTCGATATCCAAGCAAACACCACCAACATACCAATCCCGTCAAGGGCAGACAATCCAACATCGAACAGGAACTCTGATAAGATGGGAACAGCAGAAACCCAAACCATCCTCACCAGATCCGCATCCAGGTGGAATAAAAAATACCCTCCCCACCCTCATTAATGATCAACATCCTATCCTGGAATGTTCGAGGTCTGGCCAACAAATCCATACTGAGGAGAGTTGCCAACCTCCGAAAGATTCACAAAATCGATATTCTTATTATTATCGAACCAAAAATCCCTCCAAAAAGATTAAAATCTATCCAGCTGCAACTCGGCCTCCCCCAGGCCATTGCTGGGAGTAGCGACATCTGGATCCTCGGAGCGGAGGACGTCATCCTCGGAGTCATTCATGACTCCAAGTAGGAATTATCTTGCTGGGCGGAACACCCTTCCCTTTCTAAACGCATCATTCTATCTGCGGTGCACGGCAGCTGCGTCATTGCAGAGCGGAAACAGCTTTGGAATGACCTTCTTGACATTCACACCAACCACAGCGTATCCTCGTGGCTTTGCGTTGGGGACTTTAACGCGATCACCAGCGGAGAAGAAAAAATCGGAGGTCGCCCGCCGCCGCCATCAGCCATGTCAGATTTCAACAACTTCATCTTCAATGCCCACCTATCCTCTCTCAAGTTCACCGGCAATGCTTTCACCTGGTACAACATGCAGGAAGGAGATCGCCGCCAATACTCCCGCCTAGACAGGGCCCTCACGAACGTCCATTGGGACGAAATGGGGCTCACTACCAGCCTCTCCCACCTCAATACTTCAGAATCTGACCACGCGCCGCTGTTGATTGAAATAAAAAACTCTGCCAACCCCGTCAAGAAGAACTTCCGATTCCTCAACTTTTGGACCGATCACCCTCAATTTTTGGACATTGTTCAGGAAGCGTGGAATCGGGTTGATGCACCCGACCCCCTCGTCCGAGTTAGCAACAAGATTAAAGAAACAAGGAAAGCCCTGACCACTTGGAGCAAACAAGCCTATGGGGACATTTTTCAAGCTGTACGGACTGCCGAGGACGACGTCTCGTGGGCCGAGGCCAGATTCACTTCGGAGCGCTCTCCGACAGCTAGGACAGCCATGAACCTCACCAAAGCGATGCTCAAATTCAGGATCAGAATCGAGACCGATTTCTGGAAGCAAAAAGCCAGGTTGAAATGGGACAGCGAGGGGGATAAAAACTCCAAATATTTTCGTGACTGTGTCAAAGGTTGCAGAAGGCAGCTATCGATTCATCAAATCACCGACGAATGGGGAAACATCATTTCTGATCATAAGAACATCCAAGCGGCCGCTGCGGAATTCTACTCCAAGTAATTTGCCAAAGAGACGGTCCACAAAGACAACTCCTTCCTGAATGTCATTCCACAACTCATCAGCGACACCGACAATGCTCAACTGGAGTTGTAACCCACCGTACAGGAGGTGACTGACGCGGTTTGGGCCCTGGATGCGAACAGTGCACCTGGCCCGGACGGTTTTTCGGGAGTGTTCTTTCGCACCTGCTGGGATATTATCAAACAGGACATCACTGATGCGGCCATTGCATTTTTCGAGGGAGCCACTTACCCCAAAGCAATCTCTAGCGCCAAGTTGATCCTTATCCCAAAAAATTCCAACCCCGAATCTTTCCGAGACTTTCGTCCTATCAGTCTATGCACTTTCACAAACAAGATCATTTCCAAGATTATAGCAACCAGAATGGCCGGTTTGCTCCCCAAGATTATCTCCGAGGAGCAAAGCGACTTTGTTCGTGGAAGAAATATCCAGGACAACATCATGCTAGCTCAAGAGTTAATCACTTGCATGAAGTTTCCAACAAGAGGGGGTAACATCGCCATCAAACTCGACATAGAGAAAGCTTATGATCGCCTGGATTGACAATTTATTATCTGGGTTTTCAGAGCTTTCGGATTCTCGAAAAACTGGACCAACACAGTATGGAGATCCATTAGCAATTCCTGGTTCTCGATGGTTATCAACGGTCAGGCCGATGGATTCTTCAAATCAACTCGCGGTGTTAGACAGGGCGACCCTCTCTCATCTACTGTTTTTATCATCGCGGCCGACGCTTTGAGCAGAAACCTTAACAACATGATTAATACCCCCAACTTCCAGCACTATCATACCTCTAGCGGCTGCCCCTTCATCACCCACCTGGCCTTCGCCGACGATGTTCTTATATTCTCGTCCGGGGATATTGGAGCGGTGGAAGTGGTGCATCACACTCTTCAGAGATACTCCAGATGCTCCGGTCAGAAAATCAACACCGCCAAGAGCGTCATTTATGCCCACCACAACTTCAATCGAGAGAACGTACTCGGTCTCTCCAACTTAACGTCCTTTAATGTTACCCATCCTCCCTTCAAATACCTGGGATGCCCCCTTGTGTACGGGAAATCCAACTTGGGCATCTTCGAGGAGTTGATCTCTAGAATCAGGAAAAAACTCGAGGGGTGGCACAATGCCACTTTATCCCCAGGTGGCAAGATGATTCTTATCAACCATGTTCTCACTTCTATCCCAATCCACACCTTGGCCATGTGTTCCCCGCCCAAGAAGGTTCTAACCTCGATCGAACAGACATTTTGCAACTTCTTTTGGGGGCAGGACAAAGGCCAGGACAAGTATCACTGGGCGAGTTGGGACTCTTTGGCGCGCCCTACCGAGGAAGGGGGCCTAGGCTTCACCAAACTCTCCCATATCGTTAAAGCCTTCTCGTTGAAACTGTGGTGGACTCTGCGGACAAGCAACAACTTATGGACCAGGTTTATGAAAGCCAGATACTTCAAGCACAGTCACCCAGCAGTCGCCATATCCAACAGTCGATCCTCTGCGGCATGGCGTCGCATTCTCGATGGGAGGGCGTGCGTCGAACCCATTATGAGACTCCAATTGGGCGACGGTCAATCGGACCCTTTTCTGGAGAGATGGATTGGAGATAGCATGATCCCGAGTATCACGGAGACCCCTCGAAACAGCAGGATTAGTGACCTGTGGGATCTCAGTTGTAACGACTGGAACTGGGAAAAGATTCGTGATTGGTCCGAAAACGAAACTGTGGAGAGAATACGCCGATACGGAGTTAGAATCGGAAACGACGAGGATGCTTGGAGATGGTCGCTCGAGGCTTCGGGGCATTCTCGATGCGGTCGGCGAGACGCGCTGTTCGAGCCAATGGACTTTCGAATCCTACCATTGCTCCCTACTGGCACTCTTGCATACCTAAGAAGTGGTCCGTGCTGATGTGGAGGGTCACCAGGCAGAAACTGCCCACTGACGAGATTCTGAAGACCATGGGGATCCACTTAGCATCAGCCTGCAACTGTTGTGCTGACCGTCAGATGGAGAATATTGACCACATCTTCCATCAAGGGGAGCTGCCGGGTCACATATGGAGGATCCTTAACCAGCTGTGTAGCATTGAGTCAGGCAGTGGGCGCTTCCACGATCTGGCAACCTCCTAGGGTTCTGCCTCCCACGGACACCAGATCGTCGCAGCGTCCGCCACGTGGATAATTTGGAAGAATCGCAACAAGGCTAGATATGAAGGTCTCCACTACACGGCCAACCAGCTCATCAAGGAAGTCTTCCGCCAATGTCGTAAAAGGAGCACCCTGTGCGCTCACAGCTCGAGGGCTTTCTGGTCCTCAGTCCTCCCCTAGATCGCGTTGATTATCGGACCCCCCGTCCTCTTTCTTCTTTTTGGTGGTATACTTGTATAGGCTTCAGCATTTTGCACATTGTATGCTTGTTCAGGCTTCGGTCTTCGAGCCTTGATTAATAAAAATGGAGGGGCTTTTATTAAAATATATATATATATATATATATATATATATATATATATATATAAAATATATATATATATATATATATATATATATATATATATATATATATATATATATATATATATATTTATATATATATATATACATTAATATATATATATACCAATACATATACACCTATATTTATATATCACACACATACATAACATTTATCCATATATATATGTATATACATACACATGCACACATATATATATATATATATTTCTATACATACACATTTAAACATTAAATATATATATATATATATATATATATATATATATATATATATATATATATATATATATATATATATATATATATATATATATATATATATATACGAATACACACGTATATAATATATATATACATACATTCCCATATAATCTATATACACATATATTTAATATATATCTATATATTCATACACACATATATTTAATATACATTATACACACACACACACACACACACACACACACACACACACACACACACATATATATATATATATATAAAAATATATATATATATATATATATATATATATATATATATATTTTTATATATATATATATATATATATTTATATATATATATATATATATATATATATATATATATATGCACACATACACCTTCATCTATAATATATTTATTTGACAGAAATAATATAACAAATATTAATAATAATTTCCTCAACAGCATAATAATGATAATAACAATAATATTAATAATAAAAATAATAATAAAATATTTTGAAATTTTCGGGAAGGGGAGCTACAAATCTACCCACTTTAAATAATTTCGTCCTCGAAATTCTAATTCATAACTATTCTTAAATTCAAAAAAAAAAAAAACTACCCAAACCTTAATCTCCTCAATTTAATTAATCAAAATATCTTATAACCCTCTCTAGCCATTTTATAACTACGAATATTTGAGAATTTCTACCCACCTTTGGTCACACTACTCCTCAAAACTAAAATCTTAAAATCTTCTAACTGGTTGCTAACAATCCTACCAACAATTATCTAGACATATGGTATCTGTAATCATCTCTTATTTATCTAGCAACCCAAAATCTAACAAGCAATGAATTTACACAAGTAGCTAAAAATATTGGTAAATTCTAATAAATATGACCATTCGTCACTTTACAATAGGAATGACAGAAAGATAAGAAAAATAATCGAGAGCGAATATGAAGCTCCCAGAGCGGCAGAGGGTATCCAATGGTACAGATAGAGAGAGAATGTTTATGAACCATTAACTTATTTGCTAGATTGGGCTACTCTAGTCCAGTCACTTGCTAAGTCGAAGAACTCTTCATTTCTTAGGGGGTCTTGCAATCCATGCAATACGAAAATTCCGTTCTCAAAATTTATCTGAACAAAATTTCATAATGAAACAAAATTTGAGAAATCCAGATTGTGACCTTTTCTGTGCTTATTTAAACCCATGAGTAAGGGATATAACTGTAATACAAGATCGGATCGCAATTTCCAGGTTGTTGAAATAAGGGTTACGAATGACTTCGTATTCTAAGAGGTGGAGACTACATAATAGGTATGGGGACCTACTTCCAATAGTTCGGTTTTATAGACCAACTATGGGGGTTTGTCTGGATGGATTTTACTGGGCCTTAATTGGGTTTCCTATTTGGACATCAGTCGTTGGTTGGATGAACATTGGGTTTCAATCTATATTGACTGAACAAGATCCTAATGATAAAACTATTCTTACTAGCTTAGGGTGACCTGGAGTAGGTTTCACCCCAAGTGGTTGTTGGTTGAGCTAGTTGCCAGTCAGGTTGGTTAGCTAGGTCCCTAAAGCTCAAAATGTGCCTTCAGAGACTTTTGTGTTTAAGTAGCACGTGAGGCCTCAGTTGGACGGCACACTAGTGGCATGTGCATAGTGGGCTTCGAGTAGATCACCACCATATATTGGGTCGAAGGAATGGGGTCATGGTTAAGGCTCTAATGGGAGTTGGAAAGTATACCGGTACTATGGTAAGGGTTATAGCTAGTCCTCTTAACCTGAAAGTCGTAGCACAAAAATAGAGTACAAGGGGACGGGTTTGAGTGGGACATGATATACCTAGATGAAGGTGGACTCGTCTAGATCTTGCATATAAAATTTGTTGGATGGTAACAGCTAGTCTCGTGCTCCGAATATTAATGGTACGGCCGGGACACAAAATGATCTAAATGAAAAGTGGGAGTCCGTGGGCACTAACTATCCTGCTAATGGAAATTATTCTAATCAATCGGTAATTCTCGTATATCCCAAAATTTTGGGAGGCTTACAGTCTACCCACCTTAAAAGCTAGGACATGGTTTTAGGGTCGAAGGGGGGACGAGTAAACTCAAGGCAAGGTTCTAGTCACAGTGCTGGCCGATGGTAGCTACACTTGCGTATGCAACTAGCATAGCCAGGAGGATACCCTGTATTCATCTATCAATTACGAGCTTTCGCCTTTCCAATCAGTGAAAGATAAAAACAATAAAAAGTTCAAGAGAGGTGTCACTGATTACAATTACGCGATTCAAAGGCGAATGTATAATTCAAAGAAAATATCAAAGTAGTCGCGGATGATATCCTAGAGACATCTACATCTCAATCCACGTAAGAAAATTAGATGAAGAGCGAACCAATTGCATCATGTTTGATCAGACCGTAATACAATGATTCTGATTAGACAATATGTTAGCGGGCGTCCCCAATAAATATATGTCTCGAATCAAGCTCGATAAAAGAGTAAGCTTGCAAAAACTAGGCTGTAATAGCAGCGTTGGTCAAGATAGTCAAAATATAAGTACGCAAGATTTTTGGAAAGGAGGCACAAGTAGTTCGAGTTTTGTGAGAATCAAAATCTAACTCGAGATTCGTACACGATTAACAGAATCAGAAATTATAAACTAACTCCTTACAGCAAAAAGGGAATTTAAAATTGACAATTCTAACTTATGATAGAAGATTTATATCTAATACAGCAAAAGAAAATATAAACAGTTTATCAAAATTAATGCCTTAATTCTGGGCAAGTCTAACATACCAAGTGAATAGTATATCCACGTTGGATCACATGGTCATATCAAAAGTATAGTGTACCTGTAGGGATCTAGCAAGTTATCAAAATTGTAT